>LPNX011082011.1:377928-502233 GCA_001517045.1 Pseudotsuga menziesii
ATAGGCATCCATCTAAAGATTTTTAAACTGATTAAAAACGGTGACTCGGAAGCTGCAAGGGGTAGCAGGCTGGGGACAGTCTCTAGGCGCTTTGACGTCCTCCTTGTGAGCACCGAGCCATTGGGGTTTGACCTGTGAGCTAGGGGTGGGATTGCTCCCACCTGTTGAGCGCAACAGCATTCCATCTTCGGTTTGAGAAGAACTAGATCGGGGTAGTCACACCACCGGTTCTAAAACATCATCAAAGATTCCAACTCTAATAAAATTGATTAAAATTTACCACGAGACACTGCAAAACGCCCTACAAACATTGATCCTTTTATCTTTGCCTTGCTGTTCAAGGTTTCACTACAAGCACTTTTCATTTTATTTTTACTGCAAGCACTCCAACACATTTACTTTCGGTCTCATTTACTTTCAGCTCTATATTTGTTCATGCAGTGAATGTTCAATATTTGTTTAAAGTGCTTCAAGTAAATACAACTTAAAGTCCTTTCTTTTTTCATTTACTGAATTTCATTTAAGGCATTTTCCTTGTGCTATCTCTTGTAAATCTAAATTGTAACTATTTTATTTGTTCATATTGTTAATATTGTAAATCTTGCTTAGCTTAAGCAACTGTGGATAATCATTCCTAATCTTTGTAAGTTAGGCACTGGTATTGTAATTTTGTAACCTTAAAAAAGATCCCTTTAATTAATTTGTAATTAATTAATAAATCTGGAACTTAGTATTCCGTAGGGACTACCCCCCTTGGCTCTGTTGGGATCTAGCCTAAACGGAGAAGTTGTGGACTGTGGTGACAGTGGTCCCCAGCTCTAACTTGCCCCCAAGGACACACACAGCGGGTTGGAGACTTTCCCGTGTCATAAAGTGTGTATTAGGCGGCAACAGAAGGACATACTTAACATGAAAAATATCTCCATATGTTAATGGCACTGAGCATAGCGAGGAACATGCTGCTTATTGAATTTGGCCTTTGGAGATCACCAGGAACCAAGTAAAGTGTCAACCCCTCCCATTGTTGAGTGTCAGTGTAGATTGAAGAGATGCATAGAAATTTTGAGGAATATTCATTCAAAAATACGGGGACAAGTATCAATTTCTGGTATCTATAGATCATTAGGACGGATAAATATAAGGATATATTCCAGGGATTCCACTCATTCTACCTTTTTGGAATAAGGGTACATTCCTTAAAAATCAAGTTTGTTCGACTATCACATGATACTTCCAAAATATCGAACACCTTGAGCATCCACTCACACAAATGGATCATAGATAAACACACTGATGTTCTTACATGGTTTAAACCCTTGAAGAGGGAAACACTCCACAAGTCCAACTAATATATACTTGAGGCGATATGATTATGAAAAATAAAAGAATATTACAAATGATCTTCTCATAATCGATCAACTAGAAATGACCCTCGATGCTATTTAAATAAAGATCAAGAACCAGACAGGTGTTAATCCATAGATCCATGGTCATTAAGATCTAGGAGAATATGAATATTCATATCACTCCATGTCAAGAACATATCATGACCATTAGATTACATATATACAAATTCATATTAATGCAAACTAAAGAAACACACTTTAGTACCTAACAGATATATTATGACAAGTTGACCTTAACTAAATCCTAAGTGTCTAAATATCCTAACATATGCCCTTAAGAAAAAATTGGGATAGGATTGAAGAATATACGAAAGTGACACTATAAGAGAAGGGAGGAGGCATTAGAGCCTATCCCCCCTTAATGGAAAATTCTTGAACTCCTAACATAGACCAAAGTTTAAAAAACTTCACTTCTGTAAGAGACTTTGTGAAGATGTCTACAACTTGATCATTTGTAAGGAAAAATAGCATTTTGAGAACCCAATACTGAATATGCTTTATGAGGAAGTGCATATGTAGCTCAATGTGTTTGTTATGGTTATGTTGAACTATATATTTGGCGAGCTTTATGCCACTTTGATTGTCACACCAAAGGGTAGTCAGATGCTTCAGCTACTTTCCAATGGCTTTCATGGGGCATTTGCATATAGAGGGAAATATGACCAATGAAAAAGGAAATATTAGGACATGTTGATTCAAGTATAAGAGAATACCAACAAGGTGATGATACAAGGTGGCATCTACTTCGGGTGAAGTGCAAGTGTTAGAAGTTTTGACTCCAGACTAGAAGGAAGATGGGGTTGGTTTACAATCATCCATGTTAAAGTGATGAAGAAGGTCACATGAATAATTATACTAATAAATACAAATTCCTTATTTGGTTTGCAAGACTTGGAGGCCAATAAAATAATGCAAATTTCCTAAGTCTGTCATTTCAAATTTTTGCTTAAGACTAGATTTCACATGGTTTAAAAATTTATGGTCACTACCAATAAGAATAAGGTAATCAACATAAAGAACAAGGATGATGAGATGGTTTCATACTTTCTTAGTTTATACATTGGGGTCAAAATGGCATCTAGAAAAACTAGTGTCTAGGAGAAGGATATCCATTTTAGCATACCAAGCTCGAGGAGCTTGCTTAAGGCCATATAATCATTTCTCAAGGAAATAGGAAAGGATAGTCATTCTGGTCATAGACAAGAGGTTTTTCCATGTAAATTTATTCCTACAAATTCTCATTCTAGAAGGTGGACTTGACATCCATTTTATGGACCTCCCATTTGTGTAAGGAAGCAAGGGAAAGAACAAGGCATAAGGAGTTCATTTTGGTGATAGGGGAAAAGGTTTCATTGTAGTAAATTCCTTCAACTTGGAAAAATCCTTTGGAAACTAAATTTACTTCAATACTAAAAATTCCATCTTATGCATAATTATTTCTATAGATCCATTTTCATCTGACAAGTTTTCTTCTTTTAAGTAGAGGTACAAGATCTTGAAGTACCATTCAATAATAAGAAACAATATTATTCATCCATAGATGCATCCTAATATGTATTCGTTGAAGCTTCTACAAAAATATCTAGATCATGATTCTATGAATCTTGAGCCAAAAGAGAAGTGGTTCGTTGGAACTAAGAACATGTTCGACGTTGATATCTAGGATCACTGACAAGATCGCCACTTGCTTCAGATGTTGTACTATCCCATCAAGGAAGCGGTTGTACTGGTGTAAATGGAGGAAAATGTGTCGGAGGTGGATTTTCATCCTCACTATCATCATTATATCTAGTCAGTACAATTTAAAGGAAGTTGAGAGTGGAATATGGCATAAGAGTCAAATTAGGCTCACGGGATACATATGGCATAAACATCAATTTAGGCTTGCAGGGTGAGAGATTTTCATTAAATTTAACATCTCTTCTAATAATCATATCATGATAATATGGTTGAAGAAGTATATAACCTTTTACATCTTCAAAATATATAACAAATATGCACTTTTCACTTTTAGGCTACAATGCTTTCCATTTTTCATCCAGATAATGAGCCCCTACTTCACTGCCAAACACAAGGAAGTGACTTACATCTGGTTTAATTTGAATCCATGCTTCTACCGGTGTAATACCTTGTAAATTTTTAGTGGGGTTGTAATTAAATATGTAATTTGCACACTTTATGGCTTCGACCCAAAATTGAAGACCGAGTCCCTTACCTTGGACCATACAATTAGCCATTTCTTTTAAGTTGTGGTTCTTTTAGTTAGCTACACCATTTTCTTGTGGTGTATATGCAACAACGTTTTTTGGTTGGATTCCCTGTTCAATGTAGAAATTAGTGAACTTGTTGTTAACTTAATGTCCTGTATTATCAAATCTTAACTTAAGAACTTGATGACTAGATTGTTTTTCAATTGTTAGAATTGTATACTTCAATGATGGTTATATTTGATCTTCAAACAATTTGTATTATATCACAATAACCATATGCAATAGGATCACTGAAAGAAAGACAAGAACAACAAAACAAAAGTACACAAATATTTTTCCTTTGGGAAGCACTTAAAGGGAAGAAAACCTATCAAACTTCTTCAGTATAGATTTTTCAATAAGTACAATGTATTCTAGTACAATCCAAGAGCTAACGGATCTTCCACACAAATATCTCTAGAATAAGATAAGATGGAAACCCCAAGAATAACATGTCTTCATATTTGCATCTACTCTTCCTTCTCTAGCAAACTTGTTCTTCTTATCTCTCTAGTGAATATTCTTGCTTGCTTGATGTGTCCAAATTATGCGAAGGGAGCCTCCCCTATTTATACTTATTTTCCAAGTGACTTTTCCTTATGGGTCCGACTTGACTTCCCTAGATGGGACAATCTCTTTAGGGTATAATATAATATGCTCTTTCTGGATTCTTTTGGGACAACCCAACTAATAGCGTTTACATTGATTCTTTCAAGGTTCTTTACATGATTAACTACAATAATAATATCCCAAAAGGGAGTACAATATTAATATAATAAAAACACATCAAGAATATATTATGAAGTTACACAGTCTTCAACACTCCCTCTTAACACGGAAGGTATTCTTTTTCGTTATCATCATCACTTCTACTACAAATCTGTACTGTTACCATTGAATTCTAATATATTTTGAATCTATACACCATAATAAGTTTTCTATGAGCAATCCATCGAGTGGGAACATCCCAGGGGCACATATTATGTCACTAGGTCACTACCTTCCTTACCACATTATATCTCGTGAGTGTGGCCTAAGAGCACAAATTGCGACACCAAGTGACTACTTGCCATCACATCACATCTAGATCATCTCATGAGTGTAGCATAGGAGCACAAATTACATCACCAAGTGATTACCTACTATCATGTCATATCATGTGGAGAACAACCCAGGAGCACAAATTACATCACCAAGTGACTACCTCTATCTTCACACATCATGGAAACATGAAACTCATGAGTGTATCCTAGTAGCACAAATGATTTCACTATGTGACTACCCACTACCACGTCACCTCATGTGGAGAACAACCAAGGAGCACAAATTACATCACCTCATGTGGAGAACAACCAAGGAGCACAAATTACATCACCATGTGAATACATGTGTGTATTCCCACCATAACACCAACAATTATGACATGAGTGTAGTCTAAGAGAACAAATTATGTCACCAAAGTGACTACCCACTACAACATCATGTCAAGTGGAGACCGCTCAAGAGAAAAAATCATATCACTATGTGACTACTTGTGTCTCACAGGTGCTATGTTGCTCACTACTCCCTCTTTCAAGGAACATTGATCTGGACAAATTCAACCTTGTCCTTGAAGTAATCAAAATTCACTCTTGACATAGGCTTTGTCAACACATTGTCCATCTACCCATATGTCACCACATACTGGAGCTTCACTTATCCTCTTTGTACCATATCCTTGATATAGTGGTACTTGATATTGATGTGCTTCGACTTGTTATGAAACACTAGGTTCTTGGACAACTTCACGTAACTCTAGTTGTTGCAGAAAATAAGTTTCCTCTAACTCAAGATCGAACAATCCTGCAAGTAACTTCGAAAGACACACTGCCTCACAACTAGTTGAATAATACACAATGTACTCTACTTTGGCTGTACTTAGTTCCACACTTGTTTTCTTCCTACTGAACTAGGAAATAATGCTAGACCCCAAATTGAAGTAGCATCTTGAAGTTCTCTTCCTATATGCGACACTATCGACCCAGTTTGAATCAACATAACCATGCAGGATAATATTATGAGTCCACACCTGAGTCCATATTGAAGTGTACCATTCAGGTACCTCATCACATGCTTTTCCGCAATCAAGTGACCATGTATTGGCTCAACCATGTACTCACTCAATGTGTTCACAACAAACCATATATCCGGCCTCGTATTCGTCAATTACATTAATGAACCAATCATCTTTCTGTATATTATGGCATCAACTGCCTCTAAAGTAGTATCACACAAAAGATTCAAGTTCAATGCCATTGGTGTAGTCATGGCCTTGTAGTTCATCATCCTGAATCTCTTCAATATGTCCATTGCATATTTTCTTTGACTCAGTAAAATCTCATCTGGACTTTGCCACACCACTAATCCCAAGAATAATGCTAGGATTCTTGAACTTAGATATATAATTCCTCTTAATAAGAGAAGACATCTAGTATCATTCTAAGCATATCCCAAATATACTGAGGCAAACGAACCTTACTAAGATAGAGCCTAAATGATAATGTATGTCAATCTGTCTCCTCAATTTGCGGCTATAGTCACTCCCTCTGAATTGGATTTTCTATGCTCCCTATGGAACTGAGCACCATCCTCCCTCTACTTTTGGACATCCTGTACTAGAGTGATTGGTATCCTTTTATGTTGTTGATATTCTATGTATCCATATATGTCATCAAATGAGTCTACTGAGATGAGATTCTTGTTCTCAGGGTCACTCGATACCAAGATCCACCATCTTGAACTCTACGACAAGCTTCTTCTTGGTTTCTGCAATGAGCTTCTTGTCTCTTGTTAGAAACAAGCCATCTACATATAGTAGTGATATCACTGGTCTCCCATTCTCAACCTTGTAGTAAAGGTTAGAATCTGCTTTACTCGTAGTAAATCCCAAGCTCATTTCAAAGCTATCAATCCCGTTGTATCTATTATAGCGTGATTTTCCACACCTTATGCATCATGCCTTGATGGCCTATCTTGGTCCCTCTATAGGCTCATCACCCCTTTCTCAATATATTCCCGATTCTTTAGTGAAACCCTTAAAAGCTTAGTTTTGTTTATACATGCAGGTCACCAGTTATACAACTCCCATATACGCATCTTGCTCCATTGTCACCCACGTACATTGGGTTTTATGCTCAAAATTACAATATTTTGGATTTTCCATGACAAGTCATGGTGGTTATGATCATTGAACTTCCATATGCTGTAAAATTCTTTGATTCAACCCTCCATTTCCCATTTGAGGGCTATATATTGAACCATTGTGAAGCCTTGAAAGAGGAGAATCTTTGAGAGTAAGGAAACTATAGAGAAATTTTTCCCCATTGCCATTGCCTTGAGTTTGCATCCCTTTATCCTTGTTGATTGAACCTTTTATGTTCATCTCCCAAGCTCTCCATTTTATTTTCGAGATTTTCTTTGCATGTAGGATTGAAGTGGTGGAGGCCCTGGTGGAGGAACTTGGTTTCTCGGTTCCAACAAGTTGCTGACAGATGTTGTCACTTTGTACTTCTATTTTTTAATTAATAGAAATAATATTTTCTTTCCAAATTCATGTGCAAATATTCATGATAATTTCCATGGGTATATTTTCTTTATACATGTTCAATGGATTATTATAGAGTATATGCTAACATTTTATATGCATTTTATATGCTTGGATACATTTGTTGTTGAGGACAAGTTGTAGGTAACAAGCATTGGATTGAAATCTCAAAGATGTTCTTCTTTGAAAATCCAGTTGAGGCATTGGCTCTATCCTTTGTTTTTATCATTTTACATTCATAAGACATACTTGAGATTAGAGTCGATTCTGGTGTCACTTTGTCTATTGTGGTCTACCCCAATCCATAGAAATATTTTCTATGTAGCTGAATTAGCACTCCACTGAGGAAGTATCCTTTTTGTTGGGGTGTTTTGGGTGCATTTTTGCTTGAATTTATCTCTATTTCTTTGATTCTTTGTGTCGCTTGTATTCCTACAGTCAGTATTTGATAGTCTCTCTGAGTTGTTGGCTTCACTCTTGTTTTTTTTGCCTCTTTGCTTGATATACACGAGTCACAGTTTTGACATTCACGTGTACACGTGGGTTGTTTGTGTATAGGTCATGTACACACGCTATTGTTTCCCTTACAGTCACATACATTTCATTTTTGTCTTATATATTGATTAAAATGGTTGCTGGGTGAATTGTGAGTGTTGTTGAGTCTTAATGGGTCCCTATACTGTCTATTGACTTCTTTTATAGTGATTGGAAACTCTCTTTTATTATTTTTTTTAGAAAATTTGTTCTTGTCATTTTTTCATTTTTGGTTATGCTTTTAGTGCATGAGTCATAAATTCTTAGTGTCTTGCTTGTATTTTATCTTTATACTAGTTGCAAGGTCTTACAGTTTTGTGATTCCATTTTGAATTTTCATTCATTTATATTGAAAATACAAAAACATTTGCACCTTTGTATGTTCATTTACATTATTGCATTTTGCATTGAACCAACACTTGCATTAGTATTTTTTGCTTGGAATGGCATTATTAAAGGATTCATATTGGAAATATTGCATTGGAATTTGAAAAGAAAGAGACCAATTTTATGCATTTCTTTTAATGGCAAACCATTTTTTCATTTGGAAAACAAGTCTACAACTTAGCAATGTTTTCAGGTGTGCATATTTATTTTACTTGTTGAGTCATAAAAATCATTAGTAGCATGGCCATATACTCTCGAGTAAGAAACAACCCACTAACATTAATGCTTAAATTAAAATTGATTAGAAAGATTTCATTTTATAGGGTGCATAAACAAGCTTAGGTTTTAGGGTCTTGGAATAGGATTGTGTGAGTAAACATATCCAAGACTATAAAACTGAAACAATTACATGTCTGTCCAAGGTGTGGAGAAATACTTGGTATAATTGGTGATCTCAAGAATCTCCTCTCAAAAGGGAGTCAATCATGAGGTAGCATGAACATCAGTTACAACGATAGCCCTCCAATACCTTCTATTAGTGCCAGATATATTTCCAGGATTCTATTCATATATGGGGGCTCTCAAGGCACCTTTGGTGATTTTGAGCTTCAATATTATCTACCATGCCCATACTTTGGATACCACACGTGATTGTACTCCTGAGTATTGGTTATATCGAGGTGATCATAGTTGTTTTTCCTAGGTATCACATAGGATACTTGCAGGGGTTATTCTATGAGTTTCCTGTTAGGTAGTGGTCGGATAACACAGTCGCTTTACAAATTAAAGATGAGGGCCTCTATAACTGGTCACAAACCTCCTCTTGTAGTGTATGCGAGTCTTAGGCCTCTCCTAGGCGAGACATACCTAATATATATCAAGAGCTCATTTATGCATATTCCTTGCTTGTGTGCATTTATCCTAGATTCTTTATGGGTGTGCTCTATGCTCATTAGCTGACTTTAGGGATCGTTTTTATTTGAGACCTTCTCTTTGGATTCATCATGGATCAATTCTAACTATCCATTTTTCTCGTCACTTAGTATGATTTCTATCTAGTGACCCTTTACAACCTCTATATAATAGCTTAGATCTAATACCGACTCTCTTTCTATATCACATAAAGAGCTCTAAATACTTTTGACCATGAGCACTACTTCTGAGAATTTAGAGTTACCTCCAAAACATTCATTATATTTTTGGCGGGGAGTCCCTGGGACTCCCTCTTTGGCTACTTCATGGGTCCCTTTGACTCCTGTGTTCACTATTTCTCATGCTGCTAGTTCACATAGACATATCAGAATGAACCTTTTTTTATTTCCCTTGGTCATAAGATCATGCACCCACTTCCTCTTTAGTGTTGTCAGGCACAAATGCTCAATCAGTCCCCTTTTCCTCTAACCCATTTACATTTTTCATGCCAAACATGCCGTCAAACATCTCATCCTCCATTCCGGTTTCTAGTGGTACTTATAGTGTGGATATGGGTGGTGCCTCATCCCCCTATATTGTGTATTAGTTTGGGAGTGTTAGTATCCCTCCTTCTACTCCTTATTTTGGGGTATTCCCTCTCCATACATCATCCCCTAGTTCCATTTTTAATCCTATTATGAGTGGGGGTGGGTATTTGAGTGGTGGTACTACTTTTTACATCCCATCTTCCTGGCCTATGTATAGTATGTTGGTTCCTATGAACGATTTCTTTATGGCGAGTCATCCTTCAATTTAGAGTGTCCCTTTGGGAGGGATTGTCTCTTTTGGTATGGGTCTCTCATAATTTGGAGTTTCTTCCTCAGGGTTCTCTTTGTCTAGGGGCAATGTGTCCCATCAAATAGGAAATCATGGTAATATCATTTGGAACTTTCAAGGGGTACCCATTATGAAAATCCTTATTCTACCTTAAATGAACCAATTCGGAGAATGATACTATCCTACTATCTAGGGACATGGTCTTTACCAAAATCCACCTGCACCTGTGGTCTCTAATCCAGTTCCTACGGGTGCTTTACCTTAGAGTTAGTATTTCCAGGTGGAATAGACCCAGACATCACAACCCAATATCCCTTTTCTGTCTACATTGAACTTGCCAAAATTTTTCATACTTACGAATGATCTGGTCTATCATGAACTGGCATGGTCCCGATCCCCACTAAGATTCCTTCAGACGTCCCAAATTTGGAAGGAAATAAGGGAAAGGATATAGATGATCACATCACTACCTTTCACCTTTGGTGCTTGTCAAATTCATTGAATCCTGATTCTATTCATATGAGATTGTTTCAATGCACCCTTATGGGTCTTACCGCGAAATGGTACATCGAGATGCATGGGGGAACATACCAAAGTTTTAGTGATTTGGCTTTGGAATTCTTCAACCACTTTCAGTTGTCGGTCCATTACGATGTTGGAACCAATATTATGTCAACATTTCATCAAGATAAGTCTGCTCACATCTCTTATCATATTCAAGAGTGGTGTAGAAGAAAAAGGTTTATTAAGGCTAACGTTCCACCAAAGTTTTTATTGGACTGGTTCCTTAAGTATTTATTGTTGTATATTGTGAAGGATGTTTTGACATATAGAGTAGAAACCAAGGAACATGCCATCTTTATATCCTAGTAGTTGGAATTGATCTCTGCGTATTTTAGGCTTCTTTATGAGATTATCCATTATGCACCAAGATCTAATCATGATCCCAACTAGAAACCCATACCACATGTTGATGGCATTGTGGGCTCTATGAGTGATAAGTATGTAGACCATGTGTTAAACCAAATGAAAAATTTGTCTCTTAACCATTCTCCAGTAGGACAAGATACTACCTTGTCCACTCCCATTGAGTCGGAAGATGTACACTCTATGCAGTTGTCGAACCAGAAAGGTAACCAACAACCTGGAAAAAACAAGAAAAAGGGGAAGAAGAATATAAAGGGTGGGAATAAGAAAGAAAATCCTAGTAATGACAAGAACAATGAGAAGGTTGGTGGGGACAAGAATACCAAATAGAAGGTCAAATTTCCTTTTAAGCTTTGTGGTAAAGACCATCTTATGCATTTGTTCCCCAATATTGATGGAGCCTCAAATTTCTTTGCACAGAGCTCAATTGTGTTGACTAATACTCTTCCTCATATCCAAAACATGGGTTCAAGTGCTTCAACCACCCAAAGTGGGTCTGGTGGAACTAAAAACCCTCCATCTCATGATGGTGTTCATGGATGCATTAATATGATCTCATATATTCATGTTGCTACCTGTTTAGGTGATTACGACCCCTTGCAACCGAATCTAGGGAAATAGCCTCCACCTCCAAAGACCCCTTTGCATTTCGATAAGATTGAGTCTATGTTGCATGTTTCAAAAGGAGTCCTTAAGCACTCGGTACACAATCCTAATTCCTGAGAAACCCATAACTAGTCTATCATGGAGGATCTAGGAAAACATCGTGTGTGATGTCAAATTTAGAGGTTCTCCAGACGTGTCCTTTGTAGAGGAATTCCTTGTTGTTTTCCTTGGTATTTCTCAGTCTAATTGGCCCAATATGACCAAGTTTGAGACCACTAATGTTCACCTTTGCTTGCCTTAACAAGTGGCTTTCAACATCCATGTGGAGTGTCTGAAGAAGACCATCAAACATACAGTAGTTGATGGAGGCACTTTGACATCAGTGATGTATTTGTCTTATTAGAAGGGACTTGGATCTCCTCAATTGTCCCAGTTGATAATAATCCTGACAACATTTGATGGATGTTCATTTAGACCGCTTGGTATTTTCTCTTCTCTTCAGGTCTAGTTGGGGGGGAAGTCCGTGTCGATTGAGGTCGAGGTGGTTAATGTGCCCCTTGACTACAATATTTTGCTACGTAGGAATTGGATTTATGCCATGAACTAAGTCGTCTTGTCTGTGTTTCACACAACATTCTTTCTCCATGGAGGAAACATTGTGACGGTCGATGATCTATCTTTTAGTAATTCTATCTCCACTACATCATCAATATCTATGGTCTCGGTTATCTATAATTCTTAGTCAATAACTGAGAACATTGGTTTCAGGATGTATCATTTGCTTATGTGAACCTTTAACTTTTTGGTGCCAATATTGTCTATTGATTCCACTTCTGTTGGTGTTTTACCATTGTTGAGTTTGATATCAATTCGTACCCGATATTTGAGTGATCCATGGACTCTCCCTTCTTTGGTTGAATAGTGTGAAGGGAGATCACCCATTGGAGTGGATATGCCATTGTTTGTAGTTGATATTTCTTACCAAGCCATACTAGATACCAATGCAGACCCTTATCTTTCCTCTTCACGGATAGAAGAGGAGGATCTTTGATTATCACCTGCTTGGGTGGTCAATTCGTCATGCTTGCATGATTTCCTTAATGACACCTTAACTTCAGATGAATCCATTATCGAGTCCATTTATGGTTTGGAAAATTCTTGGGAAGACATGCATCATCGATCTTACTTTCTCCTAGAGCTTCAATGAATTAAGCATGATGAATTTTTTCAATACACTAGTTGTTAAGCCTCAGACTTATGATCCTTCATGTGAATTATGCTATTTTGCATTATGGGCTTATGGTGTTTTATATAATTGTGGACTTATCATCCTTTTCATGATTAATTTGATTAAGGACTTACGATTATTGTTGGATAACATGAATTTGGACTAACATCTTTTCTATCTTTGAATGTTGTTACTATTGATTAAATAAACAACTGGCTCAAAAAAGGAAACTAAAAGAGTATGGGGTACCATGTAATCCAAAAAGTGAATGAGAATGGGGACATACCTAAAACCTTATAACTTGTTGTTAGCTTAAGTTTGTCCATAGCAATTGATATTTGCACCTTGGTGAGATTAATAATGTTGGTCACCCAAACCTTGTACAATGGACCCTATTCTCAATATTTATGGACTATGGACTTAATATTGCATCTTTTGCACACATTAGTGGGCCCCTCTTACCCGGGGATCTATCCTTGGGAATATATTGCCTCACATTTATGAGCCCATTTCCTAGTTTTTTGGTGGTTGTAAGCTATTTTTTCTAGATTCCACTCTTACACTATGCATTGATGATCCTATTTTTGTGCTTCCATGATATTTATGACCCTATTGGATGCCCTCTCTCACTTATTTTTCCCTCGATGTTTTTTAACCCCCTTTATGCATTAGTGTGCCTCCATGTGCTCTTCATGGCTCCACTCCTTAGTTTTTGGTAACTCTTCCTCATTGTGCTAATTCGAGAAAGAAAATATTTTCACTAATCCACCACTCCACTAATTCAACTTAAGTATCTATGATTAAGCTTAAACCTTACGTCTCTCTAATTTTATTTGATACCTTTGGGTTAAATTTGGCCTCCTTGTGCTATAAATTCATATTCCCTCTCCTTTTTGAAGTTAATATTGATCTTTGTACCATGTGACTTGTGCTATCTATCCATATTGGGAATGTTGGTAGTAATGGGAGCGTATTGAGACTTAGAGTCAGTCTAGTTGTTTTCCCTTTTATTCCATTCTATCACTCTACTATCCCAAGATATCACACAGGAAGCCAGGAAATGGGAATGGCGAGCAAGGTCATATCCCATAGGAAGTGGATACGAACTTGAAAGTAGTAATGGGAATCATTGTGGTTCTCGGAAGAGGTAGTTTTTAGATTTGTTAGACGAAATGTTCCTTTACTTGTGGATCCATGGTCTCAGCTCAAGGGTGACCTATTCAAGCAAGTAGGGATTGACGATGTCTACGGTTGGGAGGAAATTCAACCTGCTGTAGCCAGTTGCCCATATCTTGAGATAAGTATTTTTCATATGATTTTATTTATGTTTTAACATATTATTATGATGATTATGTGCAAAGGTGGCTGAATTGAATTATTTGTATGCTTGATTATTGTATGTCAAAATATGGTTACAGGAAGAATGGACTTCGTAGAATTCAAATCCGAGATGATATTCATTTTGACCTTCTTTCTCTTCTTCAAAAAATGTAACTATGACTCTATGGCACTGGGAGGGGCGTAGCCATATGTTCAGGTTCACCCATATATGCTCATTTTTTTGCTTTGGGACACATTCCATTATGCCTAGAACAACGTTTCTAGTAAGGATCACCTTTCATTTCATCAAAAAAGTTTTCTGGATGACCAAGATATGTCTGTTTTCGTCCAACAATTTTTGAGTTGCCAGGTTGAGCGCACCAATTGTTAGATTGGAAATTCTCTATGCATGGATGTGCTCCTATTACAGATCTGAGTTTTAATGATGTAATTTTAATGTAATATTGACTGATGGCAAGAGGGAGGCAACCATGCAATCTAAAATATATTAGTGAAAAATGGTTGTAGGGTATAACCATTGCGAGGTGATTTTGTGGGTTGTGAATGTAGCCAATACCTTTTTTTTCTTTCCTTGGTTGTGGTGTGGTTGTAGGTGACATCCTACCTATATTTCTTGATTTTTGTTTTTCGTAGTGTTTATATTCATTGAAATCACACACCGAACAATACCACAAACTAATTAAAGATGCAAACAATTAGCGACATAATACTTGATCACAACTATAAACTATGTTTTCAATAATCTCTATGAAGTATAAGAATTTAAAGTAGGACCATAATCACACTATGATAATAGATTCATTATTCATGCAATGAATGCATTTATGAACTTAAATTTAATGTTAATAGATTTTATTAAGCGTTGAGATTAATTAACTAAGGGAGACAAATGATTTAATTAAGTAATTTAATTAACACAACCTTAGTAATGTTTATTAAAGTTAGAGATTTAATTAATAATTTAATGGTTAGTTGTCCTAACCTTCTATTCTTAAAATGAAGTTTCAAACCTTTTTCCTTGTCATAAGGGTTGGGGAAATTACGATTTCGGTTGGCCTTACTCGAGAAAGTTGGTCACCTCATGGTCCCGTTAGATACACATGGTTTATATGACGAAGGGAACATGGATAATATTTACCCTATGACCTTGATCAACGTTTCTTGGACCCCTGACAAAGTGGAAAATGTTTACATCAGTGCAGATTTATCTCCTGAGGAAATTTAAACTTACACCAAGTTATTTAAGTAATATCACAATGTATTGCTTGGTCTTAAGAGGGAATTCCAGGGATAGACCACCACATTTTCGAACATGAAATCAAAATTTATCCTAATGATAAACACGTTCGACAACTCTTAAGAGCGACGAATCCCTGCAAGGAACCCGTTATCAAGGAGGAGGTAGAGAAGCTTCTCAAAATTGGCTTCATTTCCCCGGTTCCTTGAACTGAATGGGTATTCGACCCTGTTCCCATAGACTAAAATAAAGGAACCATCCGTGTGTGCAAGACTTTAGAGATCTAAATACATCCCGTCCTAAAGATAACTTCCCCACTCCATTTATTGATTAGATTTTGGATGAGTGTGTGGGAAGTGATATATTCTCATTCATGGATGGTTTTTCTGGTTATAATCAGATCCAAATGAAGCCCGAGGACCAACATAAGAATGAATTTCTATGTCCTTGGAATACATTTTGCATACTAAAAGATACCATTCGACCTTAAAAATGTCGGATCAAACTTTCAATGGGTAATGGCCTTTGACTTTCATTAACTTAAACACATAATCAAAGTCTGTCTTGATGACCTCGCTGCTCACTCTTGTCAGAGGGTGGATCATCCAACACACCTTCGACTAGTATTTGAGAAATGTCGACGTTATCAAATTCGTTTAAACCCTCAAAAGTATATTTTTGTGTTAGGAATGGTTGCCTATTTGGATTCATCGTGTCAAAAGAGGAGATTATAGTCGATCCATTGAAGGTTTAGGTAATACTTTGGTTTCCTTCCCCACGCACAATTCATCAAATTTAGAGTCTGTAGGGGATGGCTTATTTCCTTTGTTAGTTCACTGGGAACTATTCCAACCTTACGAAGGGTTTCATGCTCCTATTGAAGAAGGACATTCCATTCCTATGGGATAAGTGAGCCCAAGAGTCCTTTGATTCTATTTAGAGAGCCTTGGAATCGACGCCTCTGCTTTCTCCTTCGGACAATAGTATATATTTCCCACTTTATGTGGACGCGTCTTAAGAGACGATTGACATGGTATTGGTTCAAGAGGATAATGAGCTCCATAATCATGTTATCTACCATCTTAGCTAGAATCTTATTCATGCCAACCTTAGATATACTCATGTGGATATATTGGACTTAACGATTGTTCATGTAGTCATGATATTGTGACATTACATTTTACTTCAATTGACTACTATTTTATTGCATATCAATATGTTTCACTTTTTATTGACAAGATGAAAGAAAGGGGGGTGGATACAATAATTCGATTGTGATTCTACAAGAATTTTGTCTTGATTTCATATCTCCAAAATCCAAAAAATATTTAAACTTTGTGAAGTTTATGTTAGATTTCCCTAGGCTTGATAAGGACACATTTGATGAGGACTCATTTGTGTATGAGCATATTTTCTTCATCTCATATACGGACCTGTGGTATGGCAATATTATCATTTATATTAGGACTCTGAAGTTCCATCCGCACATTTTGAGGGATGAACAATGACATGTACATCACTACACTAAAATATACCTCATTATTGGTGACACTTTGTATCTCAATGAGGTGGATTATATCCTACATTATTGTTTGACTCATGAAGAAGTTGAGTTCATGTTTAATGACTGCCACAAATATGGAGTGTGTGGGGGTCACTTATCCGGGCTTGCTACATCTAGAATATATTGTGAGTAGGTTATTATTGGCCATAAATATTCAAATATTGTGTTAACAAAATCAAGAGATGTCACCCTTTTCCAAGTGTTTTCTTGAAACATGTGCTCAATTCCTGCCCCATTTCTTCCTATCATCACCACTGGTCCCTTCACCAAGTGTCAGTTGTATTTCATGGATTGTAACCCAACTTTGGTTGGGGGGGATAACCATATTATCATGGTCGTAGATTAATTTAATAAGTGAGTGGAGGGCATGCGAATATGTAAATCTGATGGTGAGACAAATGCCCATTTTTTATTCAACCAGATTATTGCTTGGTTCACAATACCAAAAGAGATTTGTCACTGACCATGGTAGTCAATTCCAGAAAAAGAAACGATGACAGGGTTATCCTTAAAGTTGGGGTTTTAAAAAAGATCATTCTTTGTCCTATTATCCCCAGGTTAATGGACAAGTGGAGGCGATCAATAAATCTCTTAAGGCTATTCTACAGAAAATTGTTAGAAAAAGTAAGTATATCTGACATATTATGTTATACCCTACTTTGTGGGCTTATCGTACCGCATTTAATACTTCCACTAGTTCTCATCGTTCCAGTTATTTCACAGGGCAGAGTTAGTTCTTCTTGTTTAATGTGAAATCATTTCATTCAAGCTAGTTGTTGAGTTCCTTCTTGACACTCCTGAACTAGAACAATGCTTAGTCCACCTCGAGCATCTTGATGAGAAACATTGAGATGCTACTGTGGCCATAGAAGTTAATGAATGTCGTGTCAAGGATCAATACAATAAGTATGTCCATCCTCTCCAATATGTTGAGGGTGACTTGGTTCTCTTGTATGATCAAGATAACAAACCTATAGGGGCAGGAAAGTTCAACCCTATGTGGCATGACCATTGCATCACGAGGAGTGTCCACGATAAAGGATCTTACAAGATAAACAACTATAAAGGGGATTCCATTAAGGACCCTATAATTGGGCTCTCCCTCAAGAAGTACTATGCCTGAGTCTCTGACTTAGGCTTGTACCTTGTATATTAGTGTACAATTTTGCATAGTTTTTTATTTTTATTTTGGTGTCTCTAGTTTGTTGACATGCTTCCTATTGGTTGGAAGATGTCAACAGATTCTTTGACGTACTTAGGACTTATGTATGGTGCCAACCGCTAGACATAGAAATTAGCTTTTGTCACTTTGGTCATTTATTCACCCAAGGGTCAACTTATGTATTCCAGAGGTGTATGTATTTAGCCATTGTCGAATAATGTGGCCAAGTATAGCGTCGTCATCGAGCTATTTATGCCATTTGTAATGGTATTCAATATTTAGAAATTTTTTTGGATTCATAGTTGGTTGTTTCCCAGTTGAATGGCTGGTGTCGTGTTGGTTGTTTTTGTATTCAGTGTTTCTCAATAACTCATTAAATGGAACATAGATTTTTAACTTTGAAAGTTCATTTTGTAAATTAAATCCAGAACTAATTCTTTCCACATCGACCGAAGCCACCTGATTTATTATTTTATCTCTTTGTACATCATTTTCAACCTCTTTATTTACAAAAGACTCTTTTTGTAGTTCTTTTCCCTTCTCTACATTCAAAGAACTAGTGGAAGCCTGATTTGGGTTTGCCTTTCCTTTATTTATGAGGACATCCCTGTTCCTCAGTCTGATTTTCCTCTACACATCATCCATAGCGTGTAAATAACCCCTTTGATACGGCTCGGTCTCGATTTCAAATTCTTCATTTCCACCTTCCTGTTCAAACACGTTATGCTCTTCCTCAGATCTCTGAATCTTGTTCTCCAAAAAGATGAATTTCAATTTCAGCGGGATCTTCTTCATCAGCGACATAATTTTCCGGGAATGGTGGACGAATTTGCTGTTCCTCCTGATTTCTTGGATTTCTTACATCTCTTTGTCGGTTTTGGGGAGGAATAGGAGGATTCAGTCTTCTGAAATTAGGATTCCTGATCTGAGGCTTAGCTTGTTCTCTATTGAATCCCCTATTATCCATAGTTAATCTATCCATCAACTTTTCCATGGTTTTCAACATCATTTCAAATTTGACATCATGAGTATAAGAAGAAGCAGAAGGCAAATTTTCTTCCTTTTTCCTTCTATCAATATCTCTATGTTTCATCTTTCCACTTGTCATCATATTTTCTTCTACTTCTAAAGCATCCGTAAACATGGCAGCAAGAGTTGTTGATTTTCTCTCCCTTAATGAAAATGCAAAATCATTATCAAAAGCTCCAGCATAGTGTAATTTGGATGCGGTCGCAGAAGGTTTTATATCTTCCGAAATGGAATTATAAACCCTCATAAATCTGCTAGAAAATTCATGGACAGATTCGAAACCTCCTTTTTTGAGACTGTTATACTGAGATAAGAGCTGCAAAGGGTTTTGTTTATCTCCCACCTATCTAGAAATGCATTTTGGAAAGCTTGAAAATTTATTATAGATCCATTAGGAAAATCTTTAAACCATTTCTTTGCCTCACCTGATAAACTTTGGGCAAATAACCACATTTTAAAATTTGGATAATCAACTTCTTCTAAGTCAATGAAATCTTCAAACTTGGCAACATGCTGTTTTGCGGTTACGTCACCTTCTCCATCAAACAAAGAAATTATTTGGGAATAGTTTTGAGGAAGGTCATGTAATAAAGGAGGCAAACGCAAGGGAGCAAATCTCGTTGCCATTGGTCTAGGCAGATTCACAGGAACTGAAGAGCTTTGAGTATTTTGAGAGGTAAATGTTTCAACTTTAGTGGTTTGTTGTAAATCTCTCCAGAGGGAATCCAACAAATAAGATTCTAACCTACGAGGATTGAACTCAGTATTCTTAAGGTCAGACTCGGATTTGGTTCTCAACAGAATTTTCCCAGCATTAACTTCCCATTCTGGATCAATATGAGAATCTTGAGATGATGATGCACCAAACAAAGGAAAACCTAACTTTTCTTTATTTTTTCTTTTAAATAACTTTTCTGGGTCTTCAAAAATTTTCAAGATTTCGGTATTAGAGTTACCTCGCGTGTATCTTCTTGAAGCCAAAATGACTCCTTAGATTCTGCAAAATTTTTACAATGGAGTCGCCAGGGAAAATATACAACCTTTCTACTGATAAAATTCTTGTTTGCCCACAGAAATATTTCTTCAACTCTGTCATTCTCCCAGGGAAAATATGCACTTTCGTTCCTCGGCAATGGAGCCAATTTGTTAGCACTCAGAATGTACTCAAGGTTGTAAAGGTAAATCCCAAGGTAACAGCAAAACCACTTTAGAAAGAAACTGGTTTTTCTTCCAGAGAGGGATCTCTCAATACAGATTTAACGAGACCAGATATGACTAACATCCAAACATTTGTATAGATGGTTGAAACAACACATAACCATTGGGCATGGAGTCACATAAAAATAAAAATATCACAAAGACATATACATGAGATTTATCAAAGGCAGGGTAACCATTTCATCACAGTCATTCATTTAGTTCAGGTGAGACATAAGAGACAATGAACATCCCATTAATACAGAGCATCAAAGATGAGTTCTATATTAACTTTAGTAGAAGAATGTATAAAATATCCAAAACAATGATCAGAGCATACACATTATGAATTCTAACCATCCAATACTGTGTTTCAGATATGAAGAAAAATAGAATGAAGTGTTACACTGGAAAACACAATCACATAAGGAAAGAATTACGGACTGTAATGGAAATGACACAGGAATCTCTGATAATTCTTATGCATTCACTCTGTTATTAAAAAATAATATGTCTTTCAAAACATTCAACAACAGGATGGGTTCCAACCCCCATCAAATAAAATAGATGCAAATATATACATAAAATGATTCATCTTCCAAGAAGATTCATAACTGAATGACCGGCTTAATTAAAGTCTTGTAACTAAATTCCTAACTTCTAGGAATAAACTACAGTTTCAATCCTAACAGATCACTAAGTTAAAATCAACTTGATACAAGTCCTATCCCGACAGCTCCTTAGCGTGCAACACATGTCTTCATTTTCCCGAATCTCTCTATGGATTTCCATTGTTCAGCGCTGGGAGTATCATATTCCATCATTTCCCGAATAGACACTTTGACTAACTCCATGTAAGCTTCATAAGATATTTTAGGCAGACCTCTCCTGATGATTAGGAACTTTTGTAATATCTCGAAATCCTCTATCAGCTTATCCACAATGGCTTTCCTTGTCAGCCCCTTTTCCAGATCGTCAAATTTGGAATGATCCATTCGGCTTTGTACCAACAGGTTATGATAGTGCTCTTGAGAAAACATTCGTCTCTCCTCATCCCAAAAGGAAGGTAGACCGTCCTCAAATAATTCTTTGAAAACCTATTTGAAATCATTAACCTGTGAGATCATTTCATCAGCGCTGTCCTGGACTGTCTTCATTAAATGATGCTTGTGGATAAACTTTTTGGCCCATAGTACCATTGCTATTCTATCCTTTACTCCTATATCATGCAACTTTTGATATGTCAATGAATTTAAGAAATTTAACGCGTTCTGCACTGTGGCAAGGGTTTTCCTCTCCATGGTTTCATTTACTAACTTCAGTCTCTGTTTGGCCAAATTGACCAATATGTTTTGATCATCAATAAATCTCAGATGATGTCTGAATTTAGTAATTTCTATAGATAAGGTATCCCAAATTATATGCTTCGCTCCCTGGAGAGGACCCTTTCCGATGTTTCTTTCCTTTAGCTCATTAAATTTCTTTTGTAGCTGATTTTTGTCTTGCAATATTTTATTTTTATTCTCACTTACTTTGGCTAATTCGGACTTGATCTTTTCATTTTCTACCTTTAACTCTTTTATTTCTTCATCCTTTAGGCTTACCTGGGAAATAGGTACTAACAAATCATCTGCAGAAAAATGATTTAATGGTTTCTCAATATTTACAATAGACAGGTCCTCATCGGTGGGAGTCCGACTCATCAATTCCTCCATGATCTCCTTTTCCATTTTGGTCCTTTTTTAGCAGGGCGATTCGAGATATCAGCTCACTCCGTTCAGTTTCCCACCTGTCTTTTTCCTCTTGTAATTTAACAACTCTTCCTTTATGTTCCATCATCTCCTGGTGGATCTTGTCTTTCTCTTCTTGTAGTGCCAATAATTCGGATGATTGAATATGCTCAGTGCTTGGGATCTTCAACTTTTTCTTCAAAACTTGGAGGGCGTTGTCCTTTTCTTCCAGCATTCTTCTGATTGCTTCGGTGTTATATTTTTCAATTCCTGAACTGATAATATCTGCTTGTAGCTTTTTAATTTGAATGGAATTGGCCTTATTTTCAACTTTTGCATGTTTTACTTGAACCTCTAACTTATCTACCAAAATTTGTAGCTTATTAATTCTCATCATCGCTTGCAATAGGTCTGAATAAATAATGTCACTTGTTTGCTTGAGTAGCTGTATCTTGTTGGGTACACTAATCTTGTCCAGTCTTACTTCCATCTCTGTCATTTTTTTATCGTTTACCATGGCCAACTTGAAGGTGTTTCTTTCTACATCCCTGGAAGAAATCAAGGAGGTTTTTGGATTGTTCAAACTCCTTACCCGTGGGAGTAAATTCCTTGTCTCTTCTAGAGACTGCTTTCGCTTCTCCATATAACTGGCCTTGAGTGCCTCTTTGGACTTGAAAATTGGGCTTGATTCTGAACCATCTACACTTTTAAAAGAAAACTGATTTACCTGTACAGATTTTGTTGGGACTAAAGCAACTCTCTTGAAATCATCAGAAATCTCTCCACTTAAAACTCCACCAACTTGAAACAATTTTGCCTTTTTGTGTGACCCATCCTCATCCACTTCCATGCTTTCAATTTCAGACACACTCCTTTTAATCAAAACATTAAGACCCTCCGTCACCTAAGATACTGCCACGGGTATAACACTTGCACTTTCATCAGATCTTGGAATTCACGTGAAATGAGACAAATTGGCTGTCTCGCTCAGGCCTTCAATAAACTGGTGGTAAAATGTTTGTTTTTGTTGGCCTGCTTCCTTAGGGAAATTATATGGTGAGGATCATAATTTGCCTTTGGCTCAATTTGAAATTCCATGCTCCCCAACAAATTTTCAATAAACACCAGGGCACCTTTATTTTTGAAAATAAAAGAGCCAACCTTAAGAGGGAATTTGATATTTGAAGATTTCTTAATGGTTCCAAAATGTTCTTCCTCTGAGTGCAACCTTTGCCTCATGAATTCTAATGCAAAAATTCTCGGAGTAAGGAAAGCGGGTAACTTATAAGGTTCCCCAGTGAATCCATATATCCTCAAAACAATGGAATCTTTATACAGGAACCAGTCTCCAACTCGATCCTCAGGCGAGGACTGCATCAGGCATTTCATATATTCTAACACACGGGGCAACATTTCATCGAACAACATTTTATATATTTCTGACATGATTGAATTGGCAAATTCAAACATGTTGATTTGCTTGGGCAAATCCGAAGAGAAGATGGTACTTAAAAACTGTAATTCAATGACGTTTGAACATAGCAACATGTTCAACAAGTAAGTTTGAAATTTAAAGAACTTGACCTTTGGGAATTCACTTAATTGAAGATGGATTGCTTCTGCCAAGTATTCATCTAGACTGAATACATGAACTGACTGAGACTCAGAACCTAATGAGTTTTTTTTCAATAAAAAACCAAGGATGACTTCGTTTACATGACAATCATCGTCAAGACCCAAGATTTGACAGACCAGGGATACCACTAATTGAACTTCATTTTTGAAAATATGAACATGGTAAGGCAGGAAGAGACCATCTAACGACTGACCCTCTTTCAAAATGCTGGATAGGAATTTACAACGGACTTCAGTTCCACAACTTTTGTACAATTCAACAAGAATTGACTCATTTACAGGTTCACGACTGTCAGGGTAACTGTCAGGCAAGTTGAGTTTTTCACGGATGACTTTGGCATTAATTTTATAGAGTATTCGAGACGTAGACTGATTCACAATGACTCTCTGAGAAGGGGAATAATTAACCACGCACCATTCTGCGAACTCGGGAAAATGTAGAGTTTGTTCAATAACAAAATAATATAAAAAGGATTTACAGACATTTAAGACATCATTGCCCTGTGAATTATATTGCCACAACCTCTCTTTACTGACTGATACACTTCCTATGGACAGGAAAGGGTCACACACCCCTCGGTCCCTATCGACCAGATAGTCTTCCTTGTCATCTAAAATATGACCAGACCCTTGCAATTCCTTTTCTTGGTCCATACTTCAGTCGATAATAGTAACCAGATAGATGAATTATGGGCGTTTGAGCCTTACCTGTTACAGTGGCTGTGTGCATTCGAAATTGACAGTTAAAGGTTGACGAGCGCGCATGTATTTTTCAATTGTCCAGCGCCAATAAAATAATCACCGAACAAGTCAACTATGCTTTTATAGGACCCCACTCCGGAGGCTCCCTTTGGCGGTTTCCACCAAACCGATTTTGCCTCCGGAATGCACCACGATCGACCACGTGTACAATGGTTTCTATTTCGCTACCGCCCTTTACTTCCAACTATCGTGCAACTTCCCTCTCCGGCTCCATCATTGACCGTCGATCTATTTCACCTTTATTTCCCAGCCATCGGATCAAATGGCACGTACTCAATTCCACCGAGGGTTCTTGTCTTATCAAACTTGCAAGTTTCCACTCCGGATTCATCCACGATCGTCGATGTAATCCATCTTTAATTCCCCGCCGTCAGATCAAGTGACACGTACTCGATTCCACCGGGTTCCTTTGTTTAACAAACGTGCAGGTTCACAAGACGGAGTTTTCACAGACCGTAGATCTCATCAAGCTGGATCGACGACCATTGATCCATATATTACATCAAACGCCTGCATGTACTTATATTTCTTGCATCTTTTAGAGAGCGAAGACAATACAGGCCGTTGATCTCCATCTTTTCGCTTTGCACCGTTAGATCCTTTGATAACTCATTGTTTTCGCCTCTTTCCATACTTTCATACCATAAAATTTTAACCAAAGTATTATAAACGACCATTACCCTTTCTTCACTATGATATTTTCGAACCTCTGCTAGGTAGGGTTGTTAACACTAAGAACATAAATATGTATAATTGAACAATATCATTTAAACAATTAGATATACAAGAAATGGCAATTCAAATACTTATCTTTGTTTTTTTGGTTGGATCCTTCTTGATATTTGCTTCCTCATAGGATTACTAGAGTATCTGACATAGTACTATACTCCATCATCTGATTCTGAGGACCTGTGTCCATATTGATCACAATTGGAAATGTTGAGAAACTCTTCTACTCCATAGTTCACTCGATATTGTGTACTGGTGTTGAATCTAAGTGTCCCTTTTTCTTCAACACCAATCACGACTTAATCATTCATGTTCTTTCCTTTTGGCCACATGAGAACTTATTCATCAACAAAATCAACTTTATATCCATCTTCTTCTAGTGTTGATATGAAGAGGAGGTTCTTCTACAATACATATTTAATCGTTGGAGTCCAACTTGTAGGAGGATTCTCCTACCCTTCTTATGAGATACTTATAATTATCATGGAGCTTCACCTTATCTGGTGAATCCTTATAAATATTTGCAACTAGATATGTGTTTGGAAACACCTCTATCAACAAGACATGTGTCAGTTTCATGAGTGACTTACAATACATATTATTCTTCACTTGAACAATATTCTTTTGCATTATTCTGAACATGTTCATTATACTTCTTCTTCTTCTCTATCTTCGCATGGCCTTTGTCCTTGGGGAAATATCTTGCAATATGTCCCTTCTCAACACAAGTGTAATATTTGTAGTTTGAGTATTCCTTTTGAGGTTTATTATTCTTTTGGAATCCTCTAGAAGTATTGTGAGAGTTTTATTCTTTCTTTCTCTTTCCCTTCTTTGCATGAGTTGTTAAGGCTTGATTGTCATCGCCATCCATCACTAGTACATGTGAATTTTTTTCCCATGGAAAATTGTTTCTATAGAAACAATTTTTTGTCACTCTAGTGACGAATAGAAGACCAAAATTTTGTCGCATAATTATCATCGCATTAGCCACACTTCGAATATTCTGTCGGTATAGCTACAAAAAATCGATGACATGTGGTGATTGTGGCCTATGCTTCGAAAACCTATGGGCATCTCTATAGCGACGCTTATGTGTCACCATAGCAATGTCTCAGAGGCTCTATAGAGATAGAATATTGCAGAAAATTCATGCGCCTAAGTCATAATGCATCGCTATAGCAACGCCTTGGAGTTGCTATAGTGATGAAGGATTATGGAAAATTTATGCCCCTAAGTCATAATGCGTTTCTAGAGAAACATCCAGGAGTCACTATAGCGATGGAGGTTTGTGGCATATTTATGCACCTAAGTCATAATGCGTCGCTAGAGCAACGTCCAAGAGTCACTATAGCGATGGAGGTTTGTGGTAGATTTATGCTCCTAATTCATAATGCGTCGTTAGAGAGACATCTTGTTATCGCTATAGCACCGCACATTTGTCGAAACAACAACAAAAATGCATTGCTATATCAACACCAGTACGTCACTATAGCAACGTTTACTATGTATGTTTTAAAAAAAATATAGAATTCGTAGAAAATATTGTATTTCAAATCTAGGAATACCTCTAGGAACTTACAATGATGTTGGTAGGAAATGAGTATTAGAGACTAAATGTCCTACCTCATACAACGTAACAAGTGCAATATTTCAGATCTATGTTATGCTACCTTGGAATATGAAGTTTGAACCACTCCCATCCTAGAAGAAACGCCATTATCATGATCACCAGGCTCAACATACCTTGATTGCGATGGAATCTGGAACAATGATTGTGTTCTAATTGTGTAGTACACACTATATTTTCTTGTTTATCATAGCTATTCACAAACCCCATGAAAACTACTTAGAGCATGTATTATGTTATTGATACAATATTGTGATATAGTTATACAATTCAGATAACTATTCTACAATTCTTACACATTCAACATACAAGATTAATAAAACCATTCTTCGGAGGACTACGAGAATATTGATATAAAGAAATGGTGTTAATTCTTATAAACCTGTTGATCTAACAACATACCCATAAAATATTGGTCATTCAATGCTAAGAATAAGGCCCAATTGTCTAAAATATAACTCTATTAAAATGACCATCAAAGATTAACTCAAAATGTGTCTCATGCACAAACAAGATATAATACTAAGATTATCACAAGGACAAGTAAGATGTTTTTGTAGAAAAGAGCTTGTGTTTAAATTGATATACGAAAATGGTTGTAGATCATATAGAATATTGATATAAACAATTACCCTTAATCATGTTGATATAGAGATTATGTTCACACAATGACCAAAAAGAAGACAAGTCGCAATACATGTAAAAATCAAGAATACTCTTGTCAAGAATTGCAAATACCTTCACTTGTAAATTTTCATTTTATGGATTCTTCAAATGCTGAGTCCTATTAAATGTCAACTCATAAATATGAAAAAGGATTCAAAGTCACTAAATTCAATATTGGTTTCATTTATATGCATAAAATTGGGAAATATAAGATTAATAAGCTAAAAAACCAAAATATCCACCATAGAGTTTTTAAAGTTATCTTCATTGAAAACAAGTGACTAGCGAGAGAGAAAATCCGTACACTAAATATAGGTCCATCCATAAATAGAAAAAGATAATTACTAAAACACTTTTCCTATGCGTCAGTTACTGATCTCCTCTTGTTTTTTCTTATACAGTATAGTTGTAACAACTAATGTAGAGAATTATATTCTCTCAATTAAGATGCCAAGTGAGTATACAACATATGATATATACCATACTTTTATTTTGAGCAAAGTGTGTGATTTTGCTTTCACAAATTAAAACAACAACAAGAATGTTGTAAATAAACATATATGTGTTCATTGTTTGGATATTCAGGCTGCAAAATAGTAAACTCATTGGAACTTAGATTTAAAACATTTCTATCCTATTTAACTAGAATTAGATCACAAACACAATTACGCATTATAACATGATGTAGGCATGGAAAGGTCATTAAGAGTGACTTCTTAATGGAGGGAAATATGCCCCTTGAGCTCTATTTTCTCAAATCTAATAAAAATTATAACGTCTCAATCGTTAACATATATTAACATTTCTTAGGAGACCCATGACTATGAGGTTTGTCTGAATATCCACATGAACTTAAGAACTATCTGGAAAACATGCTATAGATCATATAGTTGAGTTATCCATAATATTGGCAGTCAATGCTACTATTCACTCATACATCATAAAGTTATCCAAAATTACCTACCTCGAGCAAAATCCACCATCAGTAGCACCCCATCCTATTCCTATACCAGGAGCAGGAACTTCTTTGTCTTTCACTTCATTGGACTACATAAGGCACCACTCTAAAGACACAAGATCCATAAAAATGTTTAATGCACACATTTCAGCGCATTTTGAGGAAAGTTGCAAACTCTCAGGTAGATTCACCTCATTTGTATTTTATAATTATTTTTCTTAAATATTCAGACTCAAAGCTGAAACAATAAAACAACCATGTCCAACATAGAAAAACCATACCTTAATATCCTTCATTTCCAACATGTCCTAGAAACAATGAGTTACAATAACCATTAAAGTACTTAAAACAATAACACTAATGACATTAGCGATCTATTTCGGATCTAAGTTGTTAATGAAAGACAAAATTATATAACAGTAGCATGAAATATCAAATATGAACCAATTATAAACTCAACATAAGATGTTATGACGGAGCTCCCTTATCCTCAGAAAATGCTTCTAAACAAACATCAACCTCTTAGCGTTAGGTTACTTGCATGAGACTCAACTAGACCGTCATACTTGTGAAAGGAGAGAACCCAAAACTAGAAAAGACCGTAAAATAGATCATCCAACCCTCACAAATAAAAAATAGTAGTAGCACAATAGTGCGACTAACTCGCAATAAAAAAACGATAGCAAAGTACTCCAAAAAAAGTCATATAAGGTAGCGATATGGTGGATGGAACCTAACGAGGGCTATTAAGGTGAACACAAGGGTGCAAGAATGTAGAAAGCAACTGATGTGAACAGGCCTTGCAAAGTACATAACAAGTATTCAAAACAATTTTTGGCTCATCCTCCCAACTGATGTAAAGAATGCCTGCATATGGAAGGAAAATGAACGAAAAAATGCAGAAAATATTGAAAATTTCCTTGTGCGCATGTTTAACTAGTTGCGAGCATTTTATCTTGGTATTGCATGCATAATGCAATACTTGCAGGAAAGCTTCAGGAAAATGCACGTAGACAGACGAAAAATGTCAGCATGAGTGAAGGAGATGTCATTAAAATGCACGCAAAGTCCCCAATATGCCCACAAGTTGAGGAGACAAATGTCGTCCAGGCCTCAATAATATCCTCAATTATCAAATATGCCCGCATCTAGTTAAAAATTCCCACAGGGAAATAGAGAAATAAAAATTCCCACAGGGAAATAGAGTAAAAATGCCCACAACCTGTAAAAAGTCTCGCAACTAGTTAAGTATACCCACTTTTAAGTTGCATAATACACTTACATCAATTCTCCAAATTGGATAAGTAGTTGATTTGGAAAAATGTCCGCATCCTATTCAGAAATTCCCTACAATGAGTTTGAAAATGCCCATTGGACTGGTAAAATGCCCGCACTACCTTATAAAATGCCCACATGCATCAAACACATGAACGTAGGTCCAGAAAAATGCCCGCAAATATGCACAAAAAGGTAGAAAACGCCAGCAGGAAACCATAGCAATAGATGAAGTAAAATGCATAAATAAATTAGCTACAATATGTTTACAGAAATTAGATGAAGTAAAATGCATAAATAAATATCTTGAGATGAATAGACCATCAAGGTTTCAGGGGGAGCAATTATTCTACATATTGATAGGGGGAGCAATATGGTTAGATAGAGAAAAGAAAATAAAGTGAAGCAACATTGTGATGTTGTCATTGATGCATGCTTACCTTTTATGAATTTACTAGATGATTGTTGATACATTCATTATGCGGGCATGTCCTTAGATGTCACGCGAATTTCAATGATAAATTTAAACACTTGAAAGGTACATCTAAAGTAAAGCTGTTATGGGAAGCTTGAGCTTCCAAAGATATTCTTCAACTATATTGTACAACCACTTGGATGGAGATGAAAGGTACATCAATAAAGGAAAAATGATGTTAATGACATAGGATGATGACATTGAAAAAAGGAATATAAAGGTTGATCACAAAGGATGATGGCATGACAAAAGGGACAAAGCAGTTTGGACATCATGTCAACATGAGGGTAGGTTACCTGACCTTCTCAATTGTATGTGGTCATACGTCTCATATGTCTCATGCAAAGAGTGGAAGCTCATAATCATCATCACTGGATAAGGAATCTCATGTGGTAATCTCATCTTCCTAATAACATAATCATTTAAATGCTTCAATATTGGACAATAGTGAAGTTGGGGGGGAGGGGGGGGGGGGGGGGAGGTGAATCATGATTGTTACCTTTTCACAATTTTAACCACTTTTAAAATAATAAATAACAAACATAATCAATAAGATATAGAGAACAAAAATATATCATGGAATTCCAATTGAAAAAATCAACAAACACTTTCTATAACTGCAAAATTACATTTTCAATTGGTTTTAATAATTTCAAAAATATCTTATATCTTATATTTCTGTCAATACAAAGTACCCAATCCATGTCAAAAAATTATCCTACAACCCATCATCAAAGGGTGTGCAAAATCAAGCCTCAATCCGACACCTAAAATACATTCCACACAGTCCAAAGAATCACGTAAAGAGCCCCGAAGGCTTATCGAAGGAAGCACCTATGGGGTAAAGTGAAAATCCCCCCAAACTAAGGCATTTATATGCCATGAAAACAACTCATCAAAAGGAACATTCAGTAGAGCATAGTCAAAGGATAAAAAAAACTCAAATATTTACTAAGAAAGATGAGTAATCCACACCAAGTATGTTGAATAAAATAACTTAAAAGAATAGGATGGTATCGCTCCCAATAGACTCTCTATCCAACATCTCAATATAGGAGAGTTTTTCCATCTTAAGAGAAATTGCTTCGTTGGATAAAACATCAACACTCATATTGTGCTCCCTATAAAATATGTTGAAACTCTTCTTGATAGTGGATGTATCCCCAGGCACGGAAAAGAAATCCGTCCCATACTCATAGCTCGCAAAAACAAAAAGGAACCACCAAAAAAGAAATAATAAACATTAAAGTAATAATAAACTTTAAAATATTAATAAACGTTAAACATAATAAACATTAATTATAAACGTTAAAAAGAGAAAAAAACATTTAAATCTTCTAGAGCTTGAACCTGAAATAAAATTGTTCTTAATAGAGTATATACCCATACACTGTCACTTTTGCTCAAATAACAAGTAGTTCCGATCTTTTCCCTAGATCAATATACTACATTTATCCTAGGATCTACAAGCCTCCAACCTATCCAAGATTCTCAAGTTATTCTAAGTTTCTATGAGCTATCCCAAAAGCTATTGAGCTACTTCCAGCTCTGTTTACAATTTATTTCTACTATGTTTAAATACAAAAAAAAGTCTGTTTCAGATCCATGGGAATAGGATCGAAACTTATGATTCAACTAACTGACTCATTACCTAACTCCTAGGATTATTAAAACATCTCTATCTTTCAAAACAAACCCTATCTATTACATTGGAAATGATTGAGAGTCTATCTCCAATTATTCAATCATCTATTAAAAAAATAGAAAATTACAAGAGACCCAACTCTTCTAGAATATTCCACTAAACTTCATGAAGTCATAAGTGACTTCATCATTTGAGCCTATTCTCTTGAATCATGTAGCCATGAATAATTGCTACAGGTCTACTGATATGACTAAGGTTAACTACTAGAAACAACCTGAAAGTATTTCTTAGGTGTTTCCCTTCGATGTTGTTATGAATTTACTATTTAGGGTTCTTTGGATTTCACCAACAGTAGGTTTGTTGCTTATATTTTAGTATTGTTCTTGGATACCATATGAGGGTGATTCTTTCAAAGAATCACCTTATAGGGCCTCTCCCCATTCCACAAAAGTGACCAAAACAAATCCTAAAAAATTCTACTCTCTCATCACTTGCTTCGGTGCACTTATAAATTCCATATTTATCGAGTTTGTACCCTAGTGCCTAAACTATCACCATGGAACATTAGGGAAATGTGTCATGGTGGAAGTAGACTGCGCGTTAGGGCTCTTGGAACATAGAATCAAAAGAAAGCCGTATAATCTTTTTGGGCATAAAAGAAACATGTAGCGGCATTCTAGGCATTAATTTCTCAAATCTCAACAGCCCTATGTGTGTGAAATAGAAACAAGAATTCTGATGCCTCAAGTCTGGGAAAACCTGGGTGTGAAAGCAACCTTAATTATCCATGATTGTGTATCTAGTTAGCAATGAAGAAAATCATTTTTAAATATGGTTTAATTTCAACAGTAATAGGCCTAATTCAGAACTTTGGGTTGAATTTGAGGATTGATTTCCAATTCTAAGCACCCACGCAGTAGTGTGTGAAATTTTTGGGCACATTGGGAGCATTTCTGAGCAGCAACAAACATTAAAACACCTTGAATCAACAAGAAGATAGAGGCATATCAAAATATAGGAAACTAAGGTAGCCTATGGTAACTTCTTGTACATGTAAGAGAAACCATAAATCCATAAATCAAAGTGAGGCTATGTTTAAATATGCATTTCTTAGCCTTAAATCTCTTTCACAAAAACATATAATTTCCTTTAGCCAAGACTGTAATTACTTATTATAGTCTTCTGGTTAACAAAACATTCCATTTATAAAATGTCCAAACTTCAAAACACTTTTACTAGAAAAAGACAATAGAGTTTCCAAATCTTAAGATCTCCAGCCTTGAGTACTAATTTCAAAATGGTTTAGGATATTTGAATTCTCTCAAGATATGGGAGAAAGAGTTAGAATGAAATCTGTTCATAATAGAAAATAAATCCAAATTGGTAATTTGAGAAGTTATATATATAATAAAGTATTCTCTAAAGTTTTATGTTTTGGCAGCCTAGAAGGTGATTTTGTGAGGGCCGATTCATACCTTGGAGCATAATGTTTAGTCCTTTGTTGCCACAATGGAGATGCTACCATTATCATACATTCTGAATCTATCCCATCTAATGAAATATCAAGTGTTCAAACTTAATTTATTGACTGTTGAGCATGATAATGACATTTCTTCTAGGCCGAGAATGCTTCAAACTTAATATTCCGAGGTAGCATAACATAGATCTGAAATATTGCACTTGTTACATTTTATGAGGTAGGAAAATGAAGGTAAGATATGATAGAAGGATTCCATTGAAAGTAGGAGATTTGGGTTGGATGGATGTTTCTCAATCCTTTGAGGATGCACGTGTGCCATTTTCTCATTTTTCTTCCTAATAATATTTCTCAAGACTTAAATAAATACTATACTAATAAGTAATAAGCTATGTGCTTGGAATATATATTCTATCCTATATTGTTTCGAGGAGGACATTTAGTCTCTAATACTCGTTTCCTACCAACATCATTGTAAGAGAATAGAGGTATGCCTAGATTTGAAGTGCAATCTTTGCTGTGAATTCTAGTGTAAAATAACTTGTCTCAAACAACTCACCAACCTCCATATGTTACCCACTAACATAAATTCTGAGACTTGTGTGGAGCATGCATGGACACTTATATAGACCTATATGGAATATCTACACTATGCACTCTTGCTAAAGATTAGTGCCTCTCTTCTCTAGTGGTGCACCCCTTCTGAAATTTGGTCTCTTTCACAATGATATCTACTTGACCTACTAGTATTTGGCATCACTGGGAAAACTACTAGACGCACCAAGTTCCTTATTAGTTGAGTGCTTGGTAACACCTTGTGGATAGACATGGATTATCCAATTCATGTGCAGGATAGCCATGCCTTGAATGGCCTATTGATAGATGGATATGATGTATCAGATGTCTTTTAGGGTACCAATAAGCATAGTAAGTCCAAAATTGAACCCATCATATATGACCGGTATGGTACCAAGAGAGGAGGATGGGGTTCCATCATTACTCTTATAAACATTGTCCAGGTTTGAACCCTCTAGTTTGAATGAAATTTATGAGGGATATGATAAGAATTTTAAGGCCTCCAAACTTTACATTCAATCCCTATAGAATATATGTGTATGTCAAGATGTCAAATTTGATTAGGATGTAAAGTCGCCTAAGCCTTAGGGGTCTCCAACAAACATTGACGAGGTAGAGAAGCTTGCTGCCCCAAATATTGATCCATATATTCCAAATAAATTAGATATGGATAGTCAAATTCTAGCACAAGTACATATACTATTTTTCCTTATAGTTCAGTCAAAGGAATTAAATAGGTTACATAAAGATTACAAGAGGCACAAGAGAAAGTAGGAGAGCTCTAGTCTTTTTTTTTTTTGGGGGGGGGGGGGTTAGTCATCCTCTTAATAATTTTCCTAATTATGTTGCATTGAAACCTTTATTGTTTAGAGCGTTCCAATTATGAGGAAATAGTAGGTGATTTGCATATTCACTTACATATACTCAGTCTGCAAGTAAATACATTTAAGTTGCAGAATACATTTAAATCAATTTTCCAAATTGGATAAGCAGTTGATTTGGAGAAATTCCCGCAGCTAGTTTGAAAATGCCCATTGGATTGATAAAATTACCACACAACCTTACAAAATTCCCATAGGAATCAAATATATGCATGTACGTGCAAAAAAATGCTTGCAAAAATGCAAAAAGTTGAAAAATGCCTGCAGGTAGCCATAACAATAGATGAAGTAAAATGCAGAAAGAAATTAGATACAATATGTTTGCATAAATATACATTTGTGAGATATTACTTTTCATTGATTCTAAAGATATATGTGAGACAAATTTTATCTAGTTGATTTGGAAAAATGTCCGCAGCCTATTAAGAGAAACACAAATAAAGTGAAGCATCATTGTGATGTTGTCATTGATGCATGCTTACCTTTTATGAATTTACTAGATGACTGTTGATACATTAATTATGTGGGCATGTCCTTACATGGCATGGAAATATATTCTTCATGTGTGGGTGCTTGCATAATTATACGGGCACATCCTTACATGTCATAGGAATTTCAATGATTTGCTGACATTTCAACACCTCCTGCGGGCATCTTTCCACCTCTATTTTAGGAATTTTTGGGTTCAACGGGAATTTATCTATTACCGCGTGGGCATGTTTAACTAGCTGTAGGAATTTTATCTTACTCTTGCATGCATAATGAAATACTTGCGGGCATTATGTCCATTAAGTACGGGAATTAAATGTATTCAAAAGATTTCACTAGCTTAGAGTTATACCCGAAAGCAGGGTTGATAGGGGTAGCAATATGGTTAGATAAAGAAAAGGAAATAAAATGAAGCAACATTGTGTTGTTGTCATTGATGCATGCTTACCTTTTATGAATTTACTAGATTTATGTTGTTAGATTAATTATGCAGGCATTCCAAATAAAAGAAAACAAGAAAATGACAATGCGAATGACAGGAGGTAGAGCAGATCGGAGAGGTAGAACTGTTGCAAATGTTGAACTGATGGAACAAATTAGGGCTATGCAGGCTAGAATGGAAGCTATGTAGCTATATAGGAAATGAGAACCAGATTTAGGAGATGATATTAAATTAGAAGTAGAGGGTGGTGAGCAAGAAGAAGAGGCCACACCAGAAACAACCGAGATGAAGTTGTTAAGGTCTGTGTTAGGTTCCAACTCTAGAAAAAAACCCTCCTTGTCTACTTATGATGGGAATTTGTCAGCAGAAGGGCTGATAGACTGGATAGGAGAGTTATATTGATACTTTGATTATGAAGAGATAGAGGAGGACAAGAAGGTAAAACTAGCTGTGACTAGATTGAAAGGCCATGCAACACTATGGTGGGATAGTGTGCAGGATGAGAGGAAGAAGGAAAAAAGGTCAGCAGTAAAAAGTTTGGATATGACGATTGCTAATATGTGAGTTAAATTATTGCCCAAGGATTACCAACTGATTCTCTATAGACAAATGCAGAACCTTAGAGGAAAAGGTCGCTGACTGTTATAGAGTATACAAAAGAGTTTTATAGGGTAAACTTAAGAGCACGTTACAATGAAGACACCTATGAGAAGACATCTAGATACATCAATGGGTTAAGAACAAAGATTCAGGATGAAATTAGTATGTTATCTACTAGCACTATGGAAGAGGCTTATCAGTATGCTGTAAGGGTAGAAGAGAAGATAGCCAGGAACTTGGAATAAAACATTTGGTAGAGGAAGAGGATCTACCAAGGGAAAGGGAGAAACAACTGGAAGAGAGAAATTTATAACCTACAAGGATGAAGCTGGTAGTTCTAACCAACAATATCAAACAAGGAAATGAGATGAACCTTGAGTTGGAATATCCTACCATAGAGGTAGAGGTAGATGCAGAGAGTTAGTCGACCGGTGTTACATATGTAACAAGCTAGGCCATCGGTCCTATGAATTCCCTGACAATGAAAATTTAGGACAAAGAGGAAATTATGTTTCACAAGGAAAGCAGGAAGAGGCACAAGCTCCTATGGTAGAAAATGCACCTAAGGTTTGTTAGGCTCTTCTTATGAACAAGGTTCTATTGAAACCAGAGAAGGAGGTGGTAGAGCCTTCACAAAGGAATTCCTTATTTTGAACTACATACAAAGTTCAATGGAAATGTTGCAAAGTAGTTGTTGATAGTGGAAGCACCGAAAATTCGGTGTCCATTGAAATGGTGGAAAAGCTGAAGCTTAGGAAAGTCAAGCATCCAACACCTTACAAGGTGTCATGGCTGCATAAGGGACACCAATTACTGGTTACAGGAGAAAGTGAAGTGGAATTCCAAATAGGCAGATATAAAGAAAAGGTGACTTGTGATATCATACCTATGGATGTGTGCCATGTTCTGCTAGGAAGACCTTGGAAATTTGATAGGAAAGTTGTGTATGATGGGAGCAACAACTACAAAGTGTGGAGGAATTTGTTATCTTAGCTGATATGCACATATGCCTGAGATCCAGGTTTCTGAACTAAAATTCAGCTATTATTAGGCAAGTTGTGCATAAACACTCATGAGTGAAGCCCAGGTTGCATGAAAAATATTTTTTTGGTTGTGGATTTGGGGGTTTTTCTTCATATTTCATCAAAGAAAATAAAATAGTGAAACAAAAAGTAACCATAGTGGAACTAGAAACATAGTAAACTAAATCTCTTCAATGAATATCTAGTAAAAAAGAACAACGACGGGTCATGTTACATGTAACTGCCCATTTTGTATGGGTGTCCTATGCATGTGTATGTTAATGGGTGTTCTCATCGTGATGGTGATAATCCAACATCAAATAAGCAGTGTTGGGAACACATCATCAAGCTATGGAAGTTATGGAATTTCTCATACTCATGGAGCAGTAAGAAGGGGAAATAATCATTTATGGGTTTGTTGTAGCATGTTTGGCCATCACAAAGTGATTCTACGCATTTCAAATAGTCATTAAGAAGTATGTTGGGTAGTATCTCTTTGAAGCAACAAAACTAAGCACTAATTCTTGGTAAGGAACATTCACATAAAAAGCATTGGCAACAACATTAAAAGTCAATCTGAGCACATATAAATGTCCTAGATTGTTCAGGGCACTTTTTTAGATCATTCCAACTATAAGCATTCCTTTGAGAATCATAAGCAAGTCAAAGTAAATTATGAGATCATCATCTACAAGTATAGTAAAGGTTGTTACAGGGGTGAGGCAACTCTATTCTAGGGAATCCTTTTGAAACAAAAAACAATACACATGTGTGTTGAGTTTGTCAAATATATTGGATGAGAGAGTTTATCGTGCTTTCTTGGAGTATCTCAAAGCACAATGGATGTTTGAAAATAGAGATTTGGGGTAATTTGAACATTAGTAAAAGTATTTTTGGGTGTGTTCTAAACAATTTTATCATCAAAACAATACTTCATACCTATGAATAATGGATATTAAGGGAATTTGATAAAAAGCTTATTCAGGTTATCAACAACCATTTATACATTTGTATCAACTGGCTTTCCTTTTGGTAGATTTCATATAAAATTACTACGTCCAAGGAATTAACAATGGAATGGAAAGTTTGAAACCTATAACATACCATCTTGGAGGTACTCACTTTAGGAACACGTTTATTCATCAAGCAACATGTTGGTCTCTTTGTCGAAGTAGTTCTGGGCACTGAAAGGCCCTAAAGAATAAATTATGGGAATTCCATTTGAAATTACAACAAAAATAATATAATATAGATATTCTTGATGAAAGATTACTAGATAGGACTACCTTCCAGACAAGTATTGACCTATAGCAGTTGGGCATAGTTCCTCATCATAAATACGTTGATAGAAGGTAAGAATACTAGGAGAAAAACACGTTTTAATATTTTGAAGGGAGTGATCTATCCTAGCACAGGACTGGGGACGACCTGTAAATAAATAGACCTGAATTAATTATTATGTGGATGGGTATAAATATTAGCTTGAAAGTTCCTATTGAAGGTCAATTTGTAGCATGCCTATTCTATTTTTTTTAGCCTTTTATAGGGTTAATCCAAGGAGGATAATCTATATATTCCTATTGCAACATGTTCAAACCAACAAATTAGTCCTCTTGTACATTTGATTAGGGTATATTTATAGACATATTGGGGAAGCATTTAATTTCTATATCTTACTTCGTTATGATTTACTCATGGAACTAAGAAGGAAATGTTCCTGCCATGGCTCCACTCCCACCCCCACCCCACCTTGTCCACCAACTATTTCCATGTTTTTCTTATCCATATGTTCTTAGCCACCCAATTAATTTCTGAATATCTTTGGAATATGGATATTAATGTGAATTACTTTTCATTGTAACCCACTCCATTGTCCTTGTGTCTTTATTATTAAGATGAATAAAGTAAACCAAAAATTCAGATCCCACATTGATAGCCAATGCATTCATATCCTCTTCCCATGGGGAGATCTTGCAGAGAATGTTAAAATATTGTAACTTTGGAAGATATTCTATTGTACTTTTGTTTTGTTCGTCTTTGGAGATGTTCTTCCTCCATTCAGAGATGTCCTTGATGTAATTGGTCATGTAAAAGTCATGAGGTAAACCCTCCGTTGTAAGTCAGGGAAATAGTACCCAAGTGTCATTATAATAAATTCTATTTGCAATGTCTAGTTGGACATGTAGGCTCAGACAGCTAGTGAAGTCGGCCCGGCTAAGTTAGAAGTCAAGTCAATAGAATAATATAAATAGGAGGGCGCTCCTCTTCATTTTTACTCACTCACTCAAGCTGTTCTTAGCAAGAGAGATAAGTGGTAGTGCACCAGAAAGAAGGAGGAAGTTGTTGTATGAAGTTTTACATTGTCTTGGCTGAATTCTATACTGAGGAAGTTCTGCGGGGTTTTCTCCCTTGGGGTTTCCCCGAGGAAAATCTTTGTGTTCTCTTGTGTTTTCTTGTGTTGCTGCATTTGTCTTTCTTTCAGTGATCCTTTGCTTATGGTTATGATGTTATGATGCTAAATGTTTTAGATATTGTATAACCATTAAAATTTAACATGGTATCAGAGCTACCCTAAAATAAGTCTTTGTGCAGCTGAAATAGTGCTACAACTACAGCTATTGAAGATTAGGGTTTCAAGCTTGAAAACCCTAAAAGACCAAAAATAGTAATTTTGGGACATTCACCATATCTCGACCTTGGAGAATTATCAGGAGCTAAAACTTTTACATGCTGAAGATAAATTCCTGATGCACCCTGTGTAAAAGGTTCAGCCTCATATTCTTTATAATGTAGTAGATATGATTCCTCCAACGTAGTGTTCCAGCGTCTCCCAGATTCCAACCTTAAACAGGTGACCTAGGGATAATCTCTATATCTCAGGCTAGGAATGTCCAAATGAGATTTAGTAAGATTTTTCAGAAATGGCATGGAATTTAGTTTCTGTGGTAAAAATTTCAGACCCTGAAGATGAATGAGTGACACGTGGAATCACGTACAAGTTCGCTATGATGAAAAGTACTGAAATAAGTCACCTTGGGAAAATTAGCATAAGTCCCATTTGGTGAAACCAATTCTGCTATAATATATGGTGATAGAAAGAGGACAGGTGAGGCTACCTTAGTGCGAAGTTTTAGACACATAGGATAATTGATTTCGGAGATATTGCAGAAACATGATCAGTCATTGCTGCAGATGAAACCTGGAAAAAGAACTAGGGATTCCTATTCCAGGCACTTCCATCCACCAATCAATTGAAGAAGGAGGACCATCAAATTATCCATAGGAAGGTGCATCTCTCTATGTAATAAGTTTCTAATTTTGTGAGCTTTCATTTTTTGACCTAACATTGCTACCAAAGGAAACTAGGGCATCAAATATTTTGTAGTTCCATCCACAGTTTTGGGAAGATAAGTATACTACTCAGCTTGCCTTGAGGAGGTGCATATTTATATCAAATCATATATGAAAGATAATTAAGTTGAAAATTTAGGGTTTTTCTATCAAACCCTAGGTCCACCAAAAGTAGTATTTCAAAAGATCCTTCAAGAAAACATCAAGTTGAAGCATTCTCACTGGTAAGTTTCTTCCTCTCTATTCCATTTGAGGTTTTCATTTTTTATCATAACAACAAAAAACACCAAGCTTGAATACAAGCTTGAAAGAGTCGAGAACTTATAAGCATTGAATTATAGAGTGCTTACCATACTTGAAGAAGCATTCCATGAAGAACTATGTCAAAGAAGAAGCTATAGATCTAGATGAATAATTTATGCCTCCATTGGATCTCACAAGTATCATCCTTGAAGACTCCCAAGGATATGTTCGATGCAATGAAAAATATAAATGAAGATGACCTTGGAAAACCAACTCAAATAATGTGAAGAAAATATTCAATTATTACTTCAAAAGAAGACCTCATATCAAGGAGCAATTAGAAGTCGTTAAAGACAATGAAAAAGAAGCAGAAGAATAAATTACAACTTTGAATGGTCTTCCAAATACATTCCAGAGAGTTGTCCTAGTAGGAATATCACATATGAAAAAATGCATGATTGGCTGAAGAAGATATGAAAATCAATCCACAACAACCCACGCCAAGAAGGAGAAGGAAGAACATTCCCTCCATGAATAGAAGGACATCTCACAACTCAATAGTTCGGTTGTGATGAGAAAGGACACCTTGTGAAAGAATGTCCCAAGAAGGAAGAATGGCAGGATGATATGATCTAAGAAGTACCAGTCAATCATACATAATGATGTGTGGATATGAGTTCGAAACATGAAGGGAAGTTTTGTAAAGTCTTCCAAGTAAATCTACAAAACTAAGTATACCGCCGATTGAACATTGAAAATATACGAAGCAAGGTTCGTGGGTTCTATCAAAAGAGAGATTCATTTTTGGAAAGACATTGCTCTAGGTGCTAGACACACCTCTTCAGTAATGGATATTACACTAGACAATTGGTGTAATCAAAGTAAAAGAACAGATCAAGAAAACTATATACTTTGAGACTCTCTACAGAGAACCACCTATGTACAGAAGGATTTGTACAAAAATTAGTAGGCACCCATGGGATAGTGCATGCAGTCACATGAGTGATGGAGATCCCAAACTTTACTACAAGGTTGAAGATAGAATCCTATAAAGGATGAGAGAAAACTTGCAACAAAGTTGGAGATGAAGGATACTGATATCTAGTGACATAGATGGATAGAAAGAAGACTAATAGCAGAAGAGACTACCTATCACCCCAATGTCCTAATACAGATGCAGAGGGAGGATGGTTCTCCACCTAAGAGGGAGTGAATACAGTAGATATCAAAGCTCGTACATCTTGACATGATTCTTGAGATTAGAAGAATGATGAAATCCAGAAGACATTTTACTTATCCAAGTAAAATATGCAGAGCAAATGGTGTGGTACCTAAAGGGTACTGCAAAGGTATGATGACTATGATTGAGTTGGTAGTACTATGTACTCCAACATATTGTAGAAAGTAAAGTGTTTCTCTAAATGCAACCATGGATGGATATATTGTATCTAAAAATAAAGAAGGTAAATATTCCTCAAGTAATGAGGAATATGATCCAGAAGAGCTGTACCAATGAAGACGAAGATTATATTCTTATCCATTTAATCATTGGACAAGAGGAGATACACCAGTAAGACACACACAGTTCTATGTGATCTATGGTGTAAGAAGACTTGCTCAGTATTTTCGATCACGAGCAATATAGGAATGGGCCCTCAGACTTAGACGATGAAGTCGAACACATTTGACATAGACTCCAGTAATTCAAGAAAATAGAAATCAAGATGGATTCTATCAAATAAACAAAGATAAGTATTTGAATAGTCATTTCCTATATATTCAGATGTTCAAATATGTGTACATGATATGTTTCTAGATTTAGGAAATGTATAGTAGAATATTTGTAGGTTAGCACTAATATGAAGGTGATGGGTAAGTGGCTTTGATGATTGTTTCATTAGCAGAAATAGTTGCATGATTATATACATCTTTATGCATTGGAAGTTTTCATTTTGAATATGTTATGACAATTTTCTAATCATAACAATTGTATTTGACTTGTAGGAATGTTTGTATGCAATCACCTACAAGAGAAGAAATGATAAAGTTACAGATGTACGATATAGTTGCGGATGTACAAGAGAAAAATGATACAATTATAGATGCACAAAAGAAGAATGATGCAAGTTGTAAATGTACAATGCAATTGCAGATGTACAAGAAGAAAATGTGGCTGAAGGGAGCTGTAAATCTCAAGTATGTTCCCACCAAGGAACAAGTAGCAGATGTATTGACTAAGCCTCTGGCTTGTGTAAAGTTTTGAATACTTTCAAGACAAGCTTGGTGGAGTCCAAAAGGACCTCTCTCGAAAGAGGGAGTGACAACAGATGTTGGATGCAATGGTGAGAAGGTCAGTCTAGGGGAGGGTACGTACGGCTAGGCTTGTTTGACCTGAAAGGGTTAGTAAGCCATACTAAAGACTTTTCGATCCTAGGGGGATTAGTATATTTGGCTAGGCTTGTTTGGCCCAAAAGGGTTAGTAATCCATACAAGGCTTGTTTGGTCCCCAGGAATATCCATCTGTCTAACTAGGCTTGTTTGGCTCAAAAGAGTTAGTAAGTTAGACAAAATGCCCTAATGGATCTACCAGATAACTCACTGTGATGCTGCTCCAAAGAAGATGAAGGGAAATATGTATCCTCAGTATTGATATAATGATGGTTGTTGATGGTTGTCATAGTATTTATATACTATTGATTGTTGATGGTTGTCACAATATTGCTATACTGTTGATTGATGATGACTACTAAAATGCTTGATGGTTGTCACAATATTTCTATACTGTTGATTGATGATGACTGCTAAGATGATTGATGATTGTCATAGTATTGTTATACTGTTGTTTGATGATGACTGCTGAGATGCTTGATGGTTGTTAAGTATCTCTATACTGTTTATTGTTGATGATTGTTGAGGTATTGTTATACTGTTGATTGTCAATGATTGATGATGATGGTTGAGTCGATTGTTTCAGTATTGTTATACTGATGCTTGCAAAGATGATTGATGAAATGATTGGTTTAGTATTGTTATACTGATTGTTGAGATGTGTGGTTCAGTATTACCTTACTGATGATTGTTGAGTTATTTGTAGTGTTGTTACACCGATTATTGATGATTGTTGAAGTTTTAGTGTTACTACACTGATGATTGTTGATTGTTGAAATAATTTCCAAGGCAATTTCAGTATTTCTATACTGATGTTGATGATGATGTTGCTTTAGCATGTTGATGCTAACGATGTGGTCATGGTCCCAACACCTTGTGTTGATGTTGTGGTGTCAGCACCCTGTGTTGATAATGTTGTGGTCCCAACACCCTATGTTGATGATGTTGATGTGATTGTTGCTGATATGATTATGGTCTCAGCACACTGTGTTGTTGATGTTGATGTGGTTGTGGTCCCAACACCTTGTGTTGTTGCTGATATGATTATGGTCTCAGCACCTTGTGCTATTAATGTAGTTGAAGTCACAACACTTTGTGTTGTTGTTGATGATGTTCTAGCATCTCTATGCTGGTAATGCAGATGATGATCTAGCACTACCGATGATTTGTTTTTTTAGAACTAACATGGTAATGAAATTTTTAATTGTTTCGGTATTTATATACTATTGATGCAGATGTTGATGTTTCAATATTCCCATACTAAAGATATAGATGATGTTTCAGTATTCCCATATTGAAGATGCAGATGATGGTGATTCAGTGTTTCTATATTGAAGAAACATATGATAATGATGTTTCAGTATTCCCATACTGAATATGGAGATATTGATACTTATGATACAGATGATGATGCCTTTAGTATTCACATATTGGAGATACAGATGATGATAGTTCAGTATTCACATACTGAAGATGCAAATGGTGATGGTGTTAGCACTAGAATTGAGCAAAAGGTTGCAGAAGGCCCACTTCCAGGTAACAGCAAAGCCACTTTCGAAGTGAGAACATGCCTTCTACTCTTCTGAGAGGGATCTCTCACCAAATATTAACAATGCCAGATATGTATAAGTGAAACTATAAATTGTTTGTAAAATTGGTTGAAACAAGGCACATAACCATTGGGTGATGGAGTCAAGAAATGTAACAGAAATAAACAGAACTTATGCAGGTGATTTCAACACAGAGGAAAGATAGCCATTCAATCATAGTCAAATCATAATTGTCTGGTGGGAAAGAGGAACATGAACACACCACCAACACAGAGCATTGGAAAATGATTTCTGTATTAACTTTAGAAGAAATCTTTGGTGAATATCTAAAACAACATACGGAGCATAGCATGTATGAATTCCAAACTGTTATACGCTTATTTCAGACATGAAAGAAAACATAATGGAAGAGATAAACTGGAAAAACATTCACATGAGAAAAGGAAGCAACAGACTGTAATATAAACAACACATGAATCCCTGTGTAAAAATTTGACCTCAGCTTTGCAACTTTATTAAAATGCTCTTGAAAGCATACACAACAAAATTACATCGGTTTCAACCCTTTATCCTTCTTCAGGAGGTATATTTATAGCATTTTGGACTTCCTAAACTAACATTCGGGAATAAAAATTTGTTACAACTGAAGAACATCTTCTAACGAAATATTAGGTGGCACATCGGCCGCAATTTGCATAAAACAACTAAACAATGAAATGTGTATTGTAGGAGGAAATATGCACGAGAGTCTTCTATGCTTCCATTTAGCGGGTGACAACTGTGCAAAGTTCCGGGAGAGGTGACCGTGTATTTCATCATCAGATTCACATACCCTTCTTTTGCTTTAGTGGGTAATTTATTGGATAGTTTTTATAATTTTTGGGTCACTTTCAGTGCCGATATTTATATCTTCGATGGCATCTATGGCAGGCTCAACCTTCGGATCTCTGGCTACATCATTCTGGTAAAAAATAGACTCTAAAGGGATCAAACCTCTGGGAATATGATTGCTTTTCAACTGAACTATATCCCTTCCTCCAAAAGAGTCTTTTAGTTTTCCCATCCCAACAGCTTCTTGCCCTTCCTCTTCAACGTCTAGGAATTTTTCGAGGTCAGCACCACCTTCATCCATGTGGGTATTTACAAACTCTCTGGACAACTCCAGGATTTTGATCTGCATAACGTCTTCGAAGACTTGCCAATATCTAGTGTTGTCTGGTATGGAAGGTCTATTTACAATATCTACTTTATATTTCCTTTTTCCCGCCGTAGGGGCTTCAAATTTTCTAGCTGCAGTTGCCAGAGAGTCCGCCACCGTATTCTCATATCTGGGAATCACTTGGACTGTATGTTCAATGAAGAAATTTCTGAACATATCCCATACCTCATTCCGATAAGATTTCATTCTTGTATGTCTAGTTTGATAGCTCTCATTCACCTGATTTACTACAAGCTCTGAATCTCCAAAGATTTGGACCCTTTTCACTCCTAAATCCTTAGCTCACGCAGGCCCAACAACAAGGCCTCATACTTTGCTACATTGTTAGAGCATTCAAAAACAAACTTATAAGAGTAAGATTTGGTATCCCTAATGGGGGAGATTATATACACACCTGCGCCAGCACCCGCTTTAGCCACCGAGCCATCGAAATACATCTTCCATAGTCCTTCATCCTTCTACTTTCTTTTCGAAGCTTCAAGTTTGTTGGTCTCTTCTTTATCCTTTTTACCCTCTCGTGGAACAACGATTTTTGAGTTGTAAGGAGATATGTCATTGAATAAAATAGACGACCCCAAGTCTGTGTCGACGACATAAACATGATGGATGTCAGGCTGAGATTGACTGCTCACGACGTAAGGAAATATTTTCTCACTGTATAACCTTTTGTTTTCATTCTGAATAGGAATTGTTGCATAGGTCATGTCCCTTTGCAAGCTACCCTTCAGCTTCGAAGTCTAGGACCTTGAAAGCAAAATACCAAACTTGGGAGGAATGTCGGCCACAACAACATCCATGACCACAATTTTAGATGACAAATTATTTAAAGATACCACCATGTCTTTGATTAATCCCAGAGATTTTACGCTCTTAGAATCGAAGGAATACAGGTCTTTATAAGGCCTTGTAATCTCCAATCTCAGGCTTTCCACCACTCCCTTTGGCATTAGATTGTGTGAGGCTTCTGAATCCAACATAGCATTGTGTAACACCATATCATGTACATTCAAGCTCATGTAAAAGGGGGGTGCTTCCTCGTCTTCGTTGTCCATGCTGTCAATCTTAGATCCCAGAATAATAGTAGTGTTGTCTTCAATCAGTTCTAAGATATCCAGGTGAGCTTCTCCTTGATTTGTGATCATCTTTGTTATAGTGTCCCTGTATTCCTGATTCCTCAATAATTCATTGAAAGGAATCAAAACCTTCAGCTTAGCTAGCTAGTTTTGGAGGTTAAACATGGGAGGGGTTTTGCCCAATTCGATAGGTGCCATTGGCTCCAACTCCCTCACATTAACATTCTCTTTTTCCAATTCTCTAGGTGCTACTGGCTCCTTTTGTTTTTCATTTCCTTTCCCTGGGTTGGTCTAACTACTAGAAGGCTGGTTTGGGTTTAACCCCCCTTTATGTATAGCAACGTCCCTACTTCTTAACTTGATCTTCCTGACATCGTCTATAGCATGCATATACCCTTTATGATATTGCTCCAATTCCTCTGTTAGGTTCTTATCATCCACTTGAGTGAACATATCATGTTCCTCCTCAGTCAAGTAGATCTCAGAGTCTAAATCACCGAAATGATGGATATGATCTTCGACAGACTCTGCCTCATCTTTGGCAGCCACATAGTTTTTAGGGAAAGGAGGCCTAATTGGATGCTCTTCTTGGTTTCTTGGATTCACATCCGTTGGTCTATTTGGTTGGAGAGGGGGAGGGACTGGCCTCCTAAAATTAGGATTCCTTATTTGAGGTTCATTCTGCTCCCGGTTTGTTGGCTTGGTCTCCACCGTCAGCCTGTCCATCAATTTTTCCATAAGTTTGAGCATCATCTCGAATTTTATATCACTGGATGAAGAGGTAGAAGTAGTGGGGTGTGCCTCTTCTCTACCTTTCCTTCTGTCAACCTCCGCCTTCGGTTTAATTTTCCCACACGCCATCATATTGGCCTCTACTTCTAGGGCATCAATGAACATGGTCGGGAGGGTGTTTGGATTTCTTTCTCTCAATAACAAAGCAAAATCATTGTCAAATGCATCAGCATAATGAAGTTTAGACACCCTGGGTGAAGGTTTGATATCGGCAGGTATCGAGTTGTAGACCCACATGAATCTGCTTGAAAACTCATGGACCGATTCAAAACCTCCTTTCTTGAGATCGTTGTATTGAGACAAGACTTGTAATGGGATTTGTTTATCATCCCACCTTTCTAGAAATATAGTTTGAAAACCAGCGAAACTGTGGATAGACCTAGGTGGCAAATCTTTGTACCACTTCTTGGCTTCCCCAGACAAAATCTGAGCGAACAACCACATTTTGACATCTTCATCATCCACCTCTTCCAGGTTGATGAAGTCATCAAACTTATCCACATGGTATCTTGCTGAGACATTTCCCTCCCCATCATAGAGTGCAATTATTTGGGTGTAGTTCAAGGGGAGGTCGTGTAGAACCGGAGGCAAATCTAGCAGCATCCATCGGGGTAGGTTGATTGGGAGCAGACAGGGGGTTAGGCAACTGGGTGTTCTGAAAAATAGGGGCTGTCTCTTCAGCTTTCATTGTGGTCTCTAGGTTCAGCCACAAAGAATCAAGCAGATGGGATTGCAGTATATTAGAGCTAACCCCAGCTTTCCTTAGGTCGGATTCAAATTTATATTTGGTTAGTAGTCTTTTAGCTCTAACCCCCCATTCGAGTTCTGCTATGCAGTACAAATCTTGAGATGATGACGTACTAAACAATGGAAAATCCACTTTCTCTTTATTTCTATTTCTTAGTATTTTTCTGGATTATCCACACTTTGTAAAGTTTTGGGATCAGGGTTATCTCTCTTGTGGATCTTTCTGGAAGCCAGGATACCGAGTACGATACTGGTCGAAGTGGGTGTGGAGTCAGCAGGACAAATATACAACCTTCTTGTGAATTCAAAAATTTTTGTTTGCCCCCAAAAGTCTGTTTCCTGAAATCATTCAGCTCTTTGTCATTCCCCCAGGGATAATCTTCAATTCATCCCCGGCAATGAGACAAAGGTTGTGGAAGGCCCGCTCCCAGGTAACAGCAGAACCACTTTCGAAGAGAGAACTTCCCTTCTACTCTTCCGAGAGGGATCTCTCATCAAGTATTAACAATGCCAGATATGTACAAGTGAAACTATAATTTTTTTGTAAAATTGGTTGAAACAAGGCACACAACCATTGGGCAATGGAGTCAAGAAATGTAACATAAATAAACAGAACTTATGCAGGTGATTTCAGCAAAGAGGAAAGATAGCCATTCAATCATAGTCAAATCATAATTGTCTAGTGGGAAAGAGGAGACAGACCATCAACACAGAGCATTGGAAAATGAATTTTGTATTAACTTTAGAAGAAAGATTTGGTGAATGTATGAAACAACAGACGGAGCATAGCATGTATGAATTCCAAACTATTATACGCTTATTTTAGACATGAAATAAAACATAATGGAAGAGATAAACTGGAAAAAACTTCACATGAGAAAAGGAAGCAACAGACTATAATATAAACAACACATGAATCCCTGTGTAAAGCACCGACCTCAGCTCTGCAACTTTATTAAAATACTCTTGAAAGAATACACAACAAAATTACATCGGTTTCAACCCTTTCTCCTTCTTCAGGAGGTATATTTATAGCATTTTGGACTTCCTAAACCTACATTCGGGAATCAAAATTTTTTACAATTGAAGAACATCTTCTAACAAACTCTTAGGTGGCACATGGGCCACAATTTGCATAAAACAGCTAAACAATGAAATGTGGATTGCAGGAGGAAATATGCACGAGAGTCTTCTATGCTTCCATATGGCGGGTGACAATTGTGCAAAGTTCCAGTGGAGGTGACCATTGTAACGGGCGTGCAATGCAGAGAAAAATTCCTGTGTATTATCATTGCCACTTCTACAGATGCATCTTGAATTTGGTCGACCCATATTGCTGAATGACTCTCCATAGGTTAGGACAAGGCAGAGTCACAACTGCCATGTCGAATGCTTGTGCTTTGAGCTCCATCGTTTCCAGGTATGAAGTCTCAGGGACCTCAACGCATGTGGCTTTAAAATCAAACAACAATTCAAAATCATTGGTCAATTTATCAAAAATGATCTTCCCTAACAATGATTGTTGCATATCCCCAAACTTGTTGTTTTCTAATCGGCAGTGCACCAAGCACATTCGATACTCCTTCTAGGACAATAAAGGACCCTTTTTTTCCTAGAATAAAGGGAGTCCTTTGCTTACCAGTGGTTTGAATAGCTTGATGATCTCCAGGAATTTGTGTTCAATAACTTCTATTTTGGCCCATACAGTCTCCAACATCCTGTGCTTAGCAACTACCTTTCTAGCCCCGGAGACAACAACAACCCTGTTTTGGATACCGTATTGGTTGGCGGAATCATCTGACAAAGAGCTTAGGAAAGTAATGGCATTTTCCGCTGTTGCCAAGGGCCTTTTCTGTATTTCTCCTAATACTTTCAGGAATTTTTTCTTGGCTTCTACCACAGCGCTTTCTTGGTCTTCAATGAAATATAAATAAGGCCAGAATTTGTCAGCTTCTATAATGATCTGATCCCAAATCAAATGTCTAGCGCCTTGCAAGGCAAGTTTACCGACCACCTGTTGGATTAACTTGGAATTTTGTTGAATCAGTCCTTGGCATTTCTCTTCTATCTTTTCTCTTCCTTGTCTCTCTTTGACCTTTTCTTTTTCTAGTTCCTTGATCTGCTGTTTTAGTTTAATAAGCTCTGTATCTTTCAGGACTATCTGGGACATTGCTCTAGAGAGAGAGAACCAGTATCTATCTCTCCATCTACACCTGTGGATTGAATTTCACTCTCCGCACTTGTTCCTTGAAGCTCCTTTTCCTTCATTGCTAATCTGGATTTTAATTCCGCATCACTTTTCTTCAAAAGCTGGATGTCTATTTCCCACTGCGTTTATTTTTCTTTGAGCTTTAGTAGATTGGCTTTGTAGTTGGTAAGCTTAGCGTTCAATGTCTTTTTCTGTCTTTCAAACTTAGCCAATTCTTCCGCTTGGGAAAGCTGGGTAGCAGGTATTTTCAACTTCTTTTTTAGGGTCTGGATCTCCTTCTCCTTATCATCGAGAAATTTCTAAGCCAAAACCCCTTTATGTGCCGATCCTTCTATTTGCATTGCTTCACTCTGTAAATTGTTGATTTACTGCTTTGTTCTCCACTCTTACCTTCCTTAAAAGGTTTAAAGTTTTTTCTTTACTTTCCTCCAGCTTGGACATGTGTATGGTAGCCTTAAGTAGTCTAGCATTCAATATATCTCCAGTCTCTTTGTTGAGGTGTATTATGTCAGTAGTGGGAACCTTTAAGAGGTTCAGATTGACCTTTGACACCTTGTTCCCCATTTCCAAGTCTAAGCTAAGGGTGTCAATGGTATGATATCTTACATTTTTTAGCGCTACATTGGGGTAAGGCAACTGCACTGCCAGACTTTTAGCATTCTCAACATTCTCATCTACTAGACTTTATTCTGCCCTTCGACATGTGGCCTCAATATCTACATCATCTCTCACCCCTACCACTTCTACCGCTCCTATTACATCCATTTTTAAATAGCACTGAGAGGGTATCGGGGGCCTACCTTGTTCTATAGCACAGTTTCCTAGTTGGTCCGTGCTCGCACTCTGTATGTGGTTGGATATTCAGTGGCTTCGAGGTTTCGGAAAAGACAAACCTTTGCAACTTCACGTGCACCCCTTTATAGATTTTCACACAACATAAACTTCATGCCCTTCCCAAGCGGCTCGCACCGTATATATTACTCTTTGCGATCTGAACTGTAGGTATGTGAGGTTCTTTATGCTACATCTTTCCCTACCTCACGCGTGTGCAGCTCAGCCGTCGATCAAGATCGACTTTCTTCACAACTGTTGATTTGAGTGGACCCTACCATTCTTTGTGAAGTGAGGTTCTGTTTCCATTCATGCTAATTAAGATTGCGAAATGAACTACGACCGCTGATCTCCCTCCGTTCTCGTAGTTTCCGTCGATCTAAGTGTCCCGTACCACTTTTCACAATCCGAAATTGCTGCTGCTTCCTTGCAAATATGGGATGCGAAATCAATTTCAACCGTGGATATTCTTGGATCCCATTCTCGACCATTAGATGCCTCCATCCTTTAATCTATTTCGAAATCTAGAAAAGTGGCTTTGGCCAGGAATGTTTGCCGTGTGAAATGTTTTGACATCGTTGATCTACCATCTAATCAATATAAGCCTTCGATCATGATTCCCATTTAATGCCTTCAACACATCTGACGTTCTCTTCTTTACCTTGCATCTCTGATCCACATACTGTCTTGCCGCTTTTGATATTCACCACCAAGGATTATTCCAGTGGCTAAATGCTATCTTGTGTATGCCGTCAGTCCCTTCTGTGAACACTAGGCTACCTTACCAACACCTCTCGACAAGGCTAAAATTCCCATGTATCTCTTATGACCAAAAACTTAACAGTGTGTTAATAGATGGTTTAGATGATGATGTTACAAGATGAGGATTCAACATCGATGATGATTCAGAAGAAGATTCATTATTCACATACTGATGTTTTAGAAGAAGATTTAGTATTCTTATACTGACGTTACATAAGAAGGTTCAGAAGATGATTCAATATTCACATAATGATATGGCAGAAGATGATTCAGTATTCACATACTGATGTTACAAAACAAGGTTCAGTATTCAGAATATGATTAAGTATTAATATACTAACATGACAAAATATGATTCAGTTTTTACATATTGATGCTACAGAAGATGATTAAGGTGATTCAATATCCACATACTGATACGACAGAAGATGATCTAGAAGATGTTACTGATAGCAGATGATCCAACACATACAAAAGATGATTTAGTATTTACATACTAAGATTACGGAAGATGATCCAGCTGAGATCGGTGATGAAGATATATGATGGCGTTCCAAAAATTCCTATGACATATAGAGATTAACCAGTCAGTTGTATAGTTGTAATGATGGTTGTTGTTGATGAAGAATACCTTCCTAATTAAGAGGGAGTGTTAAAATATTGTAACTTTGAAAGATATTCTATTGTACTTTTGTTGTGTTCTCCTTTGGAGATGTTCTTCCTCCATTTAGATACGTCCTTGATGTAATTGGTCATGTAAAATTCATGAGGTAAACCCTCCATTGTAAGTCAGGGAAATAGTACCCAAGTGTCATTATAATAAATGCTATTTGTAATGTCCAAATGGACATGTAGGCTTGGACAACTAGTGAAGTCGTCCCCACCAAGTTAGAAGTCAAGTCAACATAAGAATATAAATAGGAGGGCGCTCCTCTTCATTTGTACTCACTCACTCAAGCTATTCTTAGCAAGAGAGAGAAGTGGTAGTGCACCAGAAAGAAGGAGGAAGCTATTGTATGAAGTTTTACATTGTCTTGGTCGAATTCTATATTGAGGAAGTTTTGCGGGGTTTTCTCCCTTGTGGTTTCCTCGAGGAAAATCTTTATGTTCTCTTGTGTTTTCTTGTGTTGCTGGATTTTTATTTGTTTCAGTGATCCTTTTCTTATGGTTATGATGTTATGATGCTAAATGTTTTAGACATTGTCTAACCATTAAAATCTAACAGATAATAGATGTGAATTCAAGTTAGCAAGCACACTTAAAAAAATGTCTTACAGTTTATAATGCAGCATCCAAAATTAAATTAGAAGTATGTGAAGTGGGTTGAATTCTTGCAAGGTTTCACTTTCGTTATCAAGCATGTAAGTGGAAAAGCTAACCAAGTGGAAGATGCATTAAGTAGGAAAAGTTTAATGGTGCAAGAGAGTCAAGTTCAAGTCTTAGGATTTGATTTTCTTAAATATTTGTATAAGTATGATATAGACTTTAAGGAAGCTTATGAGATAAGTTTAAATCCTTCCCAAAGAGATAGGGGACCTTGGAATGAATACATATTGCAAGATGGATTGTTATTACATCTTTGTAGTTGTAGATAGTTTTAGAAATATGACACATTTCATACCATGCTATAAGATTAGTGATGCAACACATATAACAAATTTGTTCTCTAATGAAATTGTTAGGTTGTCTGGGATAACAAAGAGTATAGTTTTAGACATGGACACTAAGTTCACTAGACATTTTTGGACGAGTCTATGGAAAAATATGGGAACTAAACTGAATTTTAGCTCATCCTATCATCCTCAGACAGATGACCGGACTGAGGTAGTGAATAGAAGTCTGGGTAATATCTTGAGAAGCCTAACTAGTGAGCAACCAAGACAGTGGGATCATGTGCTAGTTCAAGATGAGTTTGCATACAATGATTCAACCAATCATAGCACATGCCTAACACCTTTCCAAATTATGTATGGAATGCATCCTATGGGTGTATATGAGCTAAGAGACTTAGGGAAATTCGAAGGAAGGACTGCTGAAAGTGAAGAATTTGCTACAACCATCACCAAGGTACATGAACAGGTCAAGCAACAATTACAAGTGAACAATCAGAAGTATAAGTCTAGAGTGGATTTGAGGAGCAGAGAGGTCAAATATGAGGTAGGCAATCTAGTCTTACCTTACCTAAGGAGGGAAATATTCCCAAAAGGTGAATATAACAAGTTGAAATTCAAAAAAATAGGACCCTGCAAAATTCTTAGGAAGTTTTTAGCTAATGCATATGAATTGCAACTACCAGATGGGATTCATATATATCCTATATTTAACATATTTGACTTATTCCTTATGAAAAGGAACAAAACAAGTTATGAATAATCTAGAACCAGGTATGAATAAGGAGGTGAAGTGGGAAAAACAGATGCCGATGGAAAAGCCTTTGGAGGCCAAAAAGATCTTAGATATCAGATTAGATAAGAAGACGAGAGGCATATAATACCTAGATTACTTGGTTAATTGGAAAGAGCACCCCGAAGAAGATGCTACTTGGACAAATGTAGCAGAGATTGAGAAGAAGGGTTACTCCATTGAAGAACTTATGAATTGGGATTCATGAGCATTTTAACCATGGGAGCCTGATGGAGGGGCATATTTATAGCTAGCAAAGGAAAAAAAGAAGCATTTGAATCAGTTTTGTTTTACTACAAAAGTTTGTTCCTGAAATATTGATTGTAGGTTAGATTAAATTGGATTTCACTTATTTGTTTTAACTGTTTGGGACATAATCACAAATAGGCTATTCTTAGCTATTTGTTACCCTCATTCGAGGAGGAGAGCTATGCTATGTCTATTTAGGCTTGTAAATTCTATGATTAGATGTTAGAATACAATGTGTAGAAATTGTGGAATGGATTTTCTTTGTGAATCAATAGAAACAAGAAAAAATGTGAAATGGTTGAATTTTCTGTTTTTGAGTGTGTATTCTCCATTTATGGAAGGTAAATGAATCTATTACAGTATTGAGATTTCATTGAAATACTCAGTATTCTGTTTGAATGTATTATACTACATGAATGGTCCATTATCTGCCTATAATGGTTCTGTCAGTGGATTTGAAGACGTTATTGTTGGCCATCCAAATCGGCATCAGATAACTCATAGAAACTTAGAATAGCTTGAGAAGCTTCGATAGCTTGGAGACTTATAGAGTTTGAGAGAGAGGTAGTATATTTATTTAGGGAAAAGCTCGGAACTACTTGTTCTTTGAGAATAAGCGACAATGTATGGGTATGTACTCTGTTAAGATCAATTTTATTTCAGGTTCAAGCTCTGGAAGTTAATTGCATGGTACAAGTCAACAAAGCAATTATTGTATTTATTTTGTGATTAAATTGAGTCGAATTATTTCATGAACTCATAGCATTAAAATCTATCTATAATCTACAGGGGTTAGATTTCATGCGGGTGTTTCAAATTGTAACCTGTATTGATATAGTTCATGAGCATTTCAAGCAAAGCACCGGTAGTAACATGTGGTTTGATAGTTATTGTGCATGAACAGTTTGAATTGATGATTTCTGTTTATCAAGAAACTGATCAACGATGACGAAAGATATTATGTAACATCAAATGAAGAATCATTCAAATGTAAATCATTCAACTTCATATTCAAAGGAGTGTCTGTAGGATTATCTTTGAATATTGACTGATCTTGTTGTTGACAAGTTTCTTCCACTTGATCTATGAAAACTGATTGATGTACATTCCCCTTAGGATACTGTCATCAATCAATAGCCTAAAGAGGAGGAGCTTCTTCATGCATCCCATGAGGGATCCTTTCAGTGCTCGGAGCCGCATCCTACCTTGAGAGCCATCTTTTTTGTGTTGGGGCTTTTGAAAACCCCAGGTGACAATTTTTTGCTATATGTCCTATTGCATGGAAATGGTGACATATGAAGGGGATCCATTCATTGTCCAAAAGTTGATTCCTAACGGAGTCATGCCAGATAAGATTAATGTGTTCTCGGAGATCTGTTCAAATTTTTAAAGAGACAGTATTCGTGCTACAATTTTCCTTCTTCTCTTCAGAAAAGAAAGATCGGCCTCCATAAATACTCCGAGCACACTCCCCAAATCATAAAGCAAGTTTGGGTTCCAAAATTCCCAGGGGAGTCCTAGAAGATGCACCCACACTGGCATAGTGTCCAATCTCTCACTATCTGCATCAAAGAGAGGAGTCCATTTTTTTAACAGAATAGGAACAAATACATAGCTGCACTGTTTCATAAGAATTTTTTCAACATTACTTGCACAGTTGAATCTAAATCCAAACCACCCCTTTGTAAGGGAATATGTTTCCAGTTAATAGTTGAGAACACTTGACCAATTTTTCCTTAGCCAAATTTCCTTTTTTTCCAAGCTAGGGTTTCACCCATGAATTTTTCCCACTAGAGCCGAGTCTTCTAGAGCCTCAATGTCTGCTATTGACACATTAACACCATAGATAAGATTAAGAGGACCATTGGTTCAGTAGAGGAAATTGTTCTTGCATTTTTTGCTAGGGATCTTTGATAAATCCCTGCCGTTGGCTTGAATTTCCTCTTATGTCTCTTTATCACTTCTGTTAGATACCGAATCAGGTGGTGTCCCAAGAAAATCATTCGGTTGCAAAAATAGAAACAATGCAACCCTCTGGGATAACAATATCCCCTTATTCTGAGGCCGACACGGGAGGCAAGGCAGGTGGAGTTGGACTAGATCCCAACCATCCTAATTCCAACAACTCCAAATCGTTGTACACACACTGTTACCTAGATGAATTGGGGTTCCAAAGAGGGTCTAAGAAGGGTTATGTGTGAATGATTGTGGCATATGTAGATAGTGTAGACCCTCTTTCTTCAAGAAAACTTTGAGGAAAAAGAGAAAGAGGGATTCCCTCAAGCCCCATATCTAGGGGTTTTACTACTAGCGGTAACATCGGGCCGTTGTTATCCCTAGATGCCATCGGGGAAATAGTGGTAGCGCCGATCCCACCTGTCATTATTCTCAGTTCCACCTAGTTGATTCCGAAGTTATTGAATGTGTGGGTGAAAGAGGGATAAGTATATGCATTAACCAAATTGACCCCTACCTGTCGAAATTTGATAGAGAAGGAATTCCTGAAAATGTGATGAAAATGCAATTTCGAGTGTTCAATTCACGATTAAAAAATTTGGGTCATTAAAATGCCGCATCTATCCTGTAGTAAGAAATTTTGATTGCAAAATTGAATAAGAAACCAAAACTGCATAATAAACCAAAACTGAAATTATTACCAGTAATTTTAATTGCATTCAATCACCCATTCGACAAATATATAGGGTGAGGTAACTGGAAAACCTCCTCTACAACCTTGGAAACTCCTCTGGGACCTCGGGCCTAGTTCATGGGTGAGGTAACTGGAAAACCTCCTCTGCAAACTTGTAAACTCCTTTGCGACCTCGGGCCTACTTCGTGGGTGAGGTAACTAGTAAAAACCCTTACAACCTTGGAAACTCCTCTACGACCTCGACCGTAGTTTATGGGTGAGGTAAGTGAAATATGTAAAATTTCATTGTCGCGACAGGGGGAAGGTAAGATTGATAGTTTTAATTGTTTGTTGTTTTTTAATATTTATTTTTTTGATTTTTTTATTATTTATATTTATTATTTTTAATGTTTATTAATATTTTAGTGTTTATTATTGCTTTAATGTTTTATTATTATTTTAATGTTTAGTTTTTTGATGTGATTTATTACCTTTCATTGAATCCAATAAGTCAACTACACCCCTCCGAGAAAGGATAAATCCATGGAATTATTTCAGCAGCATAGATGCAAGGTAGTAGAAACTGACGACATCAATACTTATGGTCATCATCATCATCACCATCACCACCATCTTGATCAACACCATTGTTGGGAACTCTATATGCAAGTTAATTAAAGCCAACATACAGGAATGTTCAATATAAATTATCAACCCAGGAAAGTATTTTTATTGCAAAGATAATTTTACACTGTCTGTGCTTAAACACTAAGTAGATGAGACTGTTGAATAAACTATCCTACCTTCCTGTTCAACCCAACTCTTCCCATGATTAACTTAATCTAGTTTAGCTTCTTAAGAATGCAGAATCATGAATACGTTCTTACAACGTTGATCTAGAAATAAAAGATTGAGAAAATAAATATCTAGATTTACTTTTGTAGAAATTTAAATCCTAAATTACCAGGCCATCTGAAGATCCATTATAACTATCCGCATCCAACTTAATTTAGAAATAAGAAATGCATAAATTGAACTCAACAATTATAACTATGAATGGAATGAATTAGCAAAACTCAAGAAAGACAACAATTGAAAGAAACTAGGGATGAGCTTGGATGTTATAGCTACCACACAAGTGCATAAGGAAAATTACTCTACATAATCGACTGTCACACCACTCTGCTGCAGCTTACAAGAAATGTGATTACCAATCAATTGAGGAAACACACCATAAATCATTACTGTTGCAGCTGTTATAAAAGAATACATCTACCGTAACATCCACACCACATGACAGGGAATTAAAATACCTAATTAACTTGACGATCTTTGTAGGAAGGCGGGCCCATCCTTCAAACAGAGACACCGGAAACTACCACAAGTTAAAACACAAAAATAAGAAGAATCCTGCTCCTTGTATTAGATGATGGAATGAAAGTACAGTCTCTGTCGCAGCTTATACAATATGATCAATTATTTTCCAACCCTTGGCTCTGGATACTCCCTAATATTTATACATTAATTTTCATAACTTCTATCCACTAATATAGGGCAGCCATGAAGATCTACGATATTTAGGATTCCCTATTACAATGCTCTGTTACAGCTGTGGATAAACAAAAGCAAAGAATATAGGAAGTTTGTTAATGCATGAGCTGATAATGAAATAACAGAACCAAATCAAGAATTAATCTGTCGATTGCAGCTACCCTTGAATAATGGCGCACTGGTGAACCGATTTTGTAGTAGCCTTGGTTGTTACAACTTGCATAGGATGAGGATATTTGAATGTGTTTCACTTGCAAAGATAGAGTCCGTGGGAACCATTGGCAATAGATATTTGTTTATTCTACAATCCGCTTGAACTGATGCACCTGTATCCTTCACAATTTGAACAATCTTCATAAAATCCAACTTGTTTGCATAATTCAAGAGGTAAAGCCCTGTTTATTACAATCGTAAGTATTAATAAGATAAAACAATAAGTGATCATACCTATAAGGAATCAGGGCTCCAATGAAGGAAAACCATCTGTTAGGTGCATGAAAATAGGGTAAGACAAGGAAAAAAGAGTATATCAAGTGTGGTAAAAAAGGGGTCATTTTTTGGGCCCAACATCTCCCCCCAACTGTCCTGTTGCATGTCCCTATGCAACAATCTCCATTAGTCCGAATCTAAATCTGACCTTGTACTCTTTTCATGGAGAGAGAAAAATTTATAAGGGAGCTTAGGTGATCCCTGTGTTTCTAGAAATCCATTGTAGGCAACCCAATATCTCCAACACTGCTCTTCTTCTTCCTTTGTGAAAAATAAATCTTCCCTATATGGTTTTGCTGGCCACCTTCAACCCTTGAAAGAGCATATTTAAAGTTCCTGAAACAGTAAGGGTCCCTATTCTGTAGTGATAAAGGGGCAGCTTGCCATCTATGCTTACTGCCTTCCAAAGCTGATTGTTGCTGCATGGTAATTTGGACAACACACTTGGAGATGAACCTTTCTTGAAGTTCAACTATCTGCTGGGTCTTGATGGAAGATGTAAGCCTTTGTCACTGTAGAGCAAGGATAATGTGAGGGGATTGAGCCTCACTTTGAACCCAAATATTAGTGCTGGCCTCATTGTGAGAGTAGGTCTGGAAAGATATTTTCCATTGAACATGATTGCTGACAAAGGAGGAAAAGGCTCTTAGCTGAACATATCCAAGGTAAGGGGTAAGTTTTGAATGGTGGTCCAAGGGACAAGCCATTTCATGTAGGTAAAGTTCACATAGTAGGTTTTGCTCAACGAAATTACTTTCCATAAAAGTTTCCAGAAACTGGGATGAGGTTTCCATTTCATAAGGTCTCCCCTCCTTTACTGCTTTCAATTTAAACCAAATAAATTGTTCAAACAAAAATACAGGGTATGGAGGAGATGGTGCTCTGGTGCTTCACAATTCTTGGGAAAGAGTATACAATTGGTCCTTCTCCACCTGCATAGATTTGAACTTTTTCAGCTCTTTCAATTATTTCTGTATCTCTTCCCGTTGTAATTTTTGGAACATTAAATCTTCTTCCCATTTCTCCCTCAGTTCTATGATAGTATTTTCGTGATCAACAAAGGGGATCATTCCTTCTTGATACTTATCCACCTGCCTCTTCCATTTCTTCACTTCCATTTTTAACAGTGAGAGTTATTTGATCAGCCCTTGGATTCTTTCATCTCTTGCATTTTCCTCATCATCAGAGTCTAGATTGACAAAGTTCTGGGAAAACTGAGTGCATACCTTACCATCCGATGTTTCAGCTTAAACATTATGTACTGGGAGTGTAATAGTTTCTTCTATCAAGGTTTCAACAGTCTTTTCCTGCATAGGCACTTTTGCAACCACTATTGGGGATGCTGGTTCTTGTGTAACAACATCTTCTTTTTGAAGCTCCCCTCCTTCAGCTTTATCCTGTATGAGTACTTTTTCCATTAATTATGAGGATGTTGGTTCTTGTGTGACAGCATCCTTTTCTTGAAATTCTCCTTCAGCAGATTCAATATTCAATTGTGAAGAGGTTGGTTCTTGTGTGACAACTTCTTCTTGAACTTCAATTTCCACATCTGCCTGAGTCTCAGCTACAACTACTTGGATTTTAGCCGTGAATTTGACAGGGGGCTACAAGACTACTGGTTCTTGTGTATCAATGTCCTGTCCCCCCATTTATTTATGCTGTTGGAATTGCTCTTGAGTTACTTCCATATCTCTCGAAAGATACGACTATTCCCCAAATACCTCGGTGGCCCCTGATGACTATGACTACATCTGTTCATCTTCTCCCAGCTCCACATCAGGGATTAACTCCACCTCAGGATCAGTTGTTCTTGGTTGAGATGGAGCTTCAGCAAGGATTTCTGAGGATGTTGGTTCTTGTTTAGCAACATCCTGATTGATTTCATATTCCTGTTACTGAGGCTCCTTCACTAACTCTGTATCTTGAGATGGTTCTGGTGTCATAGTAAAAAATTCTAAGTTTGGATCAGGAATTACCTCAGTCTTTGGTTCAACTGCTTCTTTTTGAATGGCAGATTCAACAAATTTTTTTGAAGGTGCTGGTTCTTATGTGACAACACTCTGATTGGCTTCAATATTTCCCTTATTAGGATGATCCATCAATTCTGATGACTGAGGCTGTAATTTCTCAGCTTCTTCCAATTCTATATCAAGGATTGACCCTACTTCTGGTTCATGTTCTTTCCTTAATTCTGCCTCAGGTGCTTCTTGTCCTTCTTTAGCTATTGATGCAGGTTTATGAGTCTCAAATGCACACACTATGACTGTATAACCTGATTGACTAAAAATTCCCCCACATGCAGGGCATACTACTTTCTCCACTTCTTCATCCTCCTTAGCAGGAGATGATCCTTCTAGCTGGTTTGCAGCTTCTACCAGTGTGTGCAACCTTCTATCTAATTGCTTCTTACATACCTCCTTCCAATTCTCCAATTCTTTCCAAAGAAATTGCACTTCTTCCTTCAGTAACCCATTTTCATACAAAATCCCCTCAAGTTGAGGTTCTTCTTCAACAGGATCCTAAGGAGCATTGTTTGTCCTTGGTCTCAAAATGGGAAATTCAATGTTTGCCTCAATATCTACCCATTTTGCTCGCGCTACTTCGGCTACTGTGACTGACCTCATTCTTTTTCTCCTCAATGGTCGAGATACTTGTGTTTCTTCTCTTGACCTTCTTCTCTTCCTTCAAGGTACAATGGTTTCCAACCATGCAGTAGATGTAGAGGGCATATCTCCTGTTTCAACCTCCTCTGTTTCCTCTACCATCATTGTTTCTTCTTCTATTAAAGTTCCCCTCCAGTCAGGAGAGGATTCGATGGTGAGGACCTTTGTATTCTCTTCTATAACCGCAACTCCCATAGCTTTAGCTTCAGCTATTCCAGCATCCAATGCTGCTCCAACTTCAGCTATTCCAGCATCCAATGCTGCTCCAACTTCAGCTTCAGATGCTAGATCTCCCAAATCCTCTATATTTTCTATAGGATTTGCTACTGCTACATATTTCGTTGATTCTTCTTCTTCTTCTGATTCTGTCTTAGCTCCCCCCCAACTAAATTAGAGGGACTCCGGTCCTCCTACTCTTCCTCCAATTAGACATTCAACAAAAGTGTAGGTGCCCTTACTTCTCTAATGGGAATCTTAGGAAAAGGTATATGTGCCCTTACTTCTCTAATGGGAATCTTAGGAAAAGGTATAGGTCCTTGGGCTATCTGAGGTTGGCCAGTAAATTGCTCCCATGTTTGATTTCTCTGAGCTAGGGCCCTTAAGATTAAAAGTTTAATGAGACCATGATGGGTAAGGGAAGAATATGGATGCTTAGCTGCTCTGACAAATCCTGCCATGTGATGTAGGTCTTTAAATAGAAAAAATGGAACATTAAGTAGATTTTTGTGGCGTAAATGAGACAACAGTGGGAACTCAGAATAATAGACAGTATGGTACCTACCTTCGCAGGTGATATACTTCTTGAGGAATATTTCCACTTGGTCCCATGGGGGAGGCAATGACTATAATTCTATCCCCCGTCCTGATGGATGCAATTGTTCACCTGCCACCAAAAAGTCTCGTACTACGGCGACATTGGGAGTTATTCTTTTAAAACAAGGTCTTCCTACCTGCGGAATCCCAGTAACATTAGCTACAATCGCCTCAGAAACTTCTATCGGAAACCTCTAACCTATAAGTAGGTTTTTGTAAGGTTTAAGGAAAACTGTAGAGCAGTCTCACGATGAAAACCATTGAGACGTTGGAAAAACTCAGTCCAGCCTGTGGCTTCAAAGATAGCGAAAAATTAAGCATTATTTCGTAGTGCCTGCATGTTTGGAGGTTCATGACAGGCCGATATACCCATGTTATATTTCTTTCTAACTTCTAGTATCAGCTTAGCAAATTGCAGGATCCAACAATGGATATTTCAGCGCAGGACATGCACAAACAACGGAGGTTGAAGTTGGAAAATTTGGAAAGTTCAACATAGAATCATTGGTAAGATTTTTCCCCAAATTAGGAAAGATTGGCGGTTGTGAAATAAATTTGAGTAACCATTAGATCGTGGGAATGGACAGTTAATGAAGTACGGGTGTAACGATAGATACAAAAAGGTAGGTATGATTAACTTTGTCAAATCTGCTTAATGCTTAATCATGTAAATAACCAGAACCGCAACTTCTCAGGATAATAAAACATATCAATGCGTCCTTCAAATTTAAATATTATTGCGCACGCGCTACCATGATCCTTCTCTCGTCAAACCAAAAGCTGTCTTGTCGATCCTGACGGGATAATAATTAAATATGTGAAGTCAGCTTGAATCGATAAAACCATGGGCATAAGAAATTCTGGAGAAATTTGAAGGAGTTGCAGCCCGATTGTGGAAAAATTTGGAGGAGTTGCAGCCAAAATCCATAGTTAAAGGTAGCCAAATTAGCGGAGTTGCAGCCACTAAAAAGAGTAAAAGTAGGAAAAATTTCAATGGAGTCACGGCTACTGTAATGGAAAAATGACCGATACTTTATGGTGTTGCAGCTGCGGAACGAAGAAATAGGAAATATTTTTATGGTGTTGTAGTTGCAGAATGGGAAAATAGGCTAGGTCTTTACGGAGTTGCAGTTGCAACAGGATGGAGAAATAGGCATGGTTTGACGGTGTTGCAGCTGCTAAACGAGAAAGATAGGTAGGGTTTTTACGGTGTTGTAGCTGTGACGGGACGAAAAAGTAGGAAAATTTTGCAGTGTTGCAGCTGTGAAGCGGGAAAAATAGGCAGGGTTTTTACGGTGTTGCAGTTGCAACGGGACGGAAAAGTAGGAAAATTTTGCAGTGTTGCAGCTGCGCCGAGCTGTTCATCATTCACATTTTCTTCTGTAAGGATCTCTTCTAGAAAACATAAAATTATGTAGGGGCTCATGGTTGTCAGGCCCAGTCATAACCATTGCTCCTTGAATAAATTCCTGCACAAATTCTAAAAAAAATAAAAAATAAAAAATCAAGTGTAAAGAAAGAAAAAAACGAAAAAGGAACTAAGCATTAGTTTATTTATGTACACAAATTTTGTGTAGAAATTGCAGTGACTTTCTAAAGATTGACAGGGGCAGAGAAATATTCATGCCCTTGTTCGAACCGGTATCCCATATTGGCTGCAATCTGTGAAACAAACGCGTCCCTCAAAATTTGTTTATGATACAGTCACAGCCTGTGACCGTTAGCGAATAATGGTGCATGATTCTCATCGATGGTGACTAGACAGACTGTTCCGTTGTCGAATACTCTATCTATCAGATATGGACCTAACCATCTTGTGTGTAGCTTACCTTTAAAGTCCCTTTTGAATCTTGAATCATATACCAACGCCTAGTCTCCCTCACAAATGACTCGCTTCTTGATGAACCTGTCATGCCAATTGGATCTCTGTTGCTGAATTAATGTTGTCTGATCCACAACAACTATGCATTTTTCCTCAAGTTCATTCAATTGATTCAATCTATTCTCTGGGATTCAGTTACATCTAGGTTCAATTCCATGGCTATCTTCAAGGTTTTGATTTCAAATTCAATGGGAAAGACAATGCTTTTTCCATACACCAAGTCATAAGGGGAGAAACCTGTAGTATTACACCACGTAGTACGATATGCCCACAATGCTTCAGGAATTCTGTCAGCCCAGTCTCTGCGATGGGTCCTAAATGTTTTGGTGAGGATAGCCTCAATATTTTTATTGGTACTTTCCACCTGGCCATTGGCCTGGGGGTGGTAAGGTGAAGTTATCCTATGCTGAATATGGTACTTCTACTGAGAGTTTCAAATTTGTGTGACATAAATTGTGGTCCTCCATACAAGAATCTATTACAACCTGGTCATTGGCCTTCACCAAAGCAACAACTTCTACCCATTTTTTCATGTAGTCGGTGCAAACTAGAATTTAAGCTTTCTATTTTGAAAGAGGATTGATAGGCCCAATGAAATCTAAGGCCCATATGTCAAAAGGTTCCACCACCAACTGTGGTAGAAGAGGCAATTCATCCAATCTATTAGGTTGGCCCATTCGTTGGCAGCTGTCAAAAGATTGGACATATTTCTTGGCATCCCTAAAAAATGTTGGCCAATAATAACCCATTCTTAGCACCTTATGACTTGTTCTCCTGTTTACGAAATGTCCCCCACATGGCTCATCATGACAGGCCTTCAAAATATGGAAGACTTCATCCTCCCTTACACATCTCAGGATCTTAAGATCAGGACTCGTGTAGAAAAGATGTCCATCTATCCAGCAATACCTGGCACTTTGTTGAATAATATTCCTTTTCTCCCTTTTGGACAAATGTGCCAGAATCTTCCTTACATCCAAGTAGTCATCCACATCTACATACCAAGGGGAATGAGATAAAACTACAAACAAGTGTTCATCTGGGAAAGAATCCTCAATAGGTATGCTGTTATCACTGTTAGTAAAACGAGATAAATAATCAACAACAACATTTTCTTTTCTAGGACTATCAATAATGGTAATATCGAACTCCTGTAATAGTAACAACCATCTAGTTATCCTAGCATTAGTTAGTTATACTTGATGGATGAGTGGTCAATGTGTACAAAGGTGGAATACCCAGTGATATAGTGTCTAAATTTGTTAATGGAGTAAACAATGGCTAAAAATTCCTTGTATGTATTAGTATAATTAAGTTGAACAGGGGCCAAGTTCTTACTGATGTAATAAATTGCATATGGTGCTTGACCATCCTGCTGACCTAATACTGCTCCAATGGCAGTGTCAGAGGAATCTAAAGAAATGTGGAAAGGAAAAGCCCAATTGGGCCCCCTTAAGATAGGAGCTGTAGACAACCTATTCTTGAGCTCAGTGAAAGCTGTCTAGCATGCATCATTCCAAGCAAATCGTACATCCTTAATCAATAAGGTAAATTAAGGAGAAGCTAGTTTGGAAAACTTTTCTATAAATCTTCTATAATACCCAGCATGCCCTAAAAAACTATGTACCTCTTTCTGAGTTCCAGGAGTGGGTATGTTTTCAATCACCCTAATTTTGGATGGATCTACCTGGCTACCATCAACAAAGATAAAGTGCCCCAGCACTACTCCTTCACTCATCATCATATGGCACTTTTCAGTGCTCAAAGATAGCTGGGTCTGTTCACAGCGTGTTAAAACCTTTTCCAAGTTTTTCAATGCCTCTTCAAAGTCCCTGCCATAAGGGGTAAAATCGTCCATGAAAATATCCATTCTATCATTAACAATTTTTGAAAAGATGCCAATCACAGCTCTTTGAAATATGGCTAGTGCATTGCATAAGCCGAAGGGGAGCACCCTGTATGCAAAGGTACCCCAGGGACAGGTGAAGGTGGTTTTATCTTGGTCTTCAGGAGCAATTTGGATTTTATTGTACCCACTAAAACCATCTAGAAAGGAGAAGAACTTCTTCCCAGATAAGGTGTCAAGTACCTGGTCGATGAAATGCAAGGGAAAGTGATCTTTCTGTGTTTCCTTGTTCAACTCTCTATAATCCTCACAGAATATCCATTTACCATTCTTCTTGGGTACTATCATGAGTGGATACACCCACTCGTTGTCTGAGATGGGGTATATAAACCCAGCTTCCAAGAGTTTTTGAATTTCTTCCTTCACTATGTCCCTAAGATTGGGGTTCGTCCTTCGTTGAGGCTGGCATACAGGTCGGGATTCACTCTTGATATAAATGTGGTGGGTGCATAGATTAGAAGGGATACCCTTCATGTCTGTGTACTCCCAGGCGAATGCCCCCTTATGTTTTTTTAAGAGAGTGATTAGGCGTTCGTATTCATCCATAGCAAGATTGGGATTGATATTCAAGTTTTTTCCAGTCTCTATCTCGGCTAGAACACTTTTTGAACTTTTCAACACTGGAACTATGTGAGTATCACTGACTAATGTCTCCTCTGTGAGATTTTCTTGTTGTTATTCACCCAGAGTACTATTCAGGATCTGATAAATTTGTTTATTGACATAAGTGGGTTCACTGATGAAATTATCGATGGCATCGTCCTCTGTTTCATCTTTGAAAGTCAATGCCTTCCCTATCATTAACAATGGATGAACGCCCTCCTATTCCTCTAGCTCCATCCATAATGGAGTTTCAGCTTCTAGACTCGACTGAGATGGTGGATAGAGGGTAAGGTTCTTTATCTCCGTCCCATCTTATATGCTCATAGACCCAGACCAATAGCTGATGCAAGAATCAGCTGTAGCTAACCAGGGCCTTCCTAGGATCAACGGGTGTCCTCCTAGCTGTGACCTGGGTTGTAAAACCAAGAAGTCAGCCGGATATTCCCACGAATCAACTGAGACAACGAGGTCATCCAAGATTCCCTCAGGTTTGATAGTGGACATATTTGCAAGTTCTATAATGGTAGGAGTTGGCCTGAGATTAGTGAGCCCAAGTTTTATTATAGTTTCTATGGCCATGACGTTAATAACTGTGCCTAAATCTACCAGTACGTTTGGTATCTGTGTGCTCCCAATATGCACAGTGACAGTGGGATTCCCAGGATCATTGTATTTGTTCAGGAGGGTTTTTCCCATTATTAATTTAGATAATTTCCCTATAACATGGACAGTGGGAGGATCCCTGATTTTTCTTCTTGGTTTTCTTGTACACAGATCTCGAACAGTTCTGGCATAGATAGGCACATCATGAAGGGCTTGCAGCAGTGGAATTTTTACATAGAGGTTTTTCAACTCTCCTAAGAGGTTAAATTGAGGTTGTTCCACTGCCTTCTGTAGTGTTAGTCTTTCAAGATATGGTGGTTCCTTAATAAGTTGTGTAGGATGTGTATCAATAGATGTTTCTTTTTGTGTTTTAGCTGGTATCTCGGTAGTATTTTCAGCTTTCTCAATAATGGGGATCGCTACATTGGATAAGTACTGTTGGTTCATCCTTTCTTTAGATGTAGAGGATGGACCATCCTCAATGACTAAGGGCTCCACTACCCTCCCTGATCGTAAGCGGATGTCGTTACACGGAAATGGAGTAATGGATTAAGCGGGCATGTTGGAAGTCTCAAATTGATGGACTAATTTATTGTTTGGATTGGGGTTAGGTTGAGAAGGCAGTTGCGGTCGTATAGGCATATTGGGTGCAACATTTTTCTGGAGTTGCAGCTGCGACTACTGATACTTCTGATAAGGCTGAGGGTATTGTTGAGCAGGGTATGGTTGATGAGGAAACTGTTGATGTGAAAACTATTGAGGAAGTTGGTTATGGGGAAAATAGTTTCCTGGATGGACGTTCCTCCACGCAGGAGACCAAGAATTCTGTTGGTTTGGTGACTATGTCCAAGAGTTCTAGGAGTTAAAATTTTGCATCAGAGGTTGAGAAGGATACCATTGATGGTTAGAATAAGATGAAGGGAATTGTGTATTCATGTGATGCATATTATTCCAATTATTCATGTTATTCAAAAATGGAAACGAGTCTAGAGTCATACCTTGATTTCGAGGCTGCCAAGGCTTTTTCTGGGAAATGAAGTAGGTTGGTTCAACATATGGAGTTGATTCCTGCAAAAATACCTTCACTTGAGGTAGTGAAGGGCATTCCTTTGTGTCATGGTTCAACTTATAGAGCTAACACACTTCTACCTTGTCAAGTGGGAACTCCTTTAGGGGACGTTTCTTCCTACATTTAGGGACGAATACACCAAGTGTTAGATCTTCTACTACTTGTTTCTACTTTTCCCTCAGGACATATATCTCTGAGGAGATGGAGCTCATCATTTTTGTCTTGAAATTCTCGAGGAGATTGCCTATTTCTGCCCCAGTGGCTCCTCCATTAGATGAATTCTATGTTCTGTTGAAGACATCTCATTCTAATTTATCCCGTTTGTCCCGTTTGTTGTTCCTGGAAGATCCTCTGGAATACCTCTTGCATAATTCAATAATCTTTTCAAAGGATTCCTTCGAGATATCCCCCTTTCCTAGTAGGTTCAACATGTATAGGCAGTCCTCCCTAATCCCACAAAGTAGGATTATCTTGAGCACATCTAACCCCATATTACTCTGTCCAGCCCTCTGCACATTATACAAAATCCTCTCAACAAAATATTCCAGGCTTTCGTCGTCCCTTTGTACCATTTTAAACAGTTCTTCTCTTTTATCTTTGTGTTGCAGCTGTAACATTTTCCCAAAATTCAAAAAATTTCGGGACCCTCCTTTTATTTCATTTTTTGGTCAGCTCTTTGGTTTTGCTTGATGTTTGTTTAAGGAATATTTTTATGCTAGTGTTGTTTTATGACTTGCATTGATTTTTTTCCCTGCCATCGGAAGCATTTGAGACTATGAATCGAAAATGCAGTTAACTGCGTGCCCGCCGTTGTGGAGAAGCAACAAGGCATCAAGTCTGATCCAAGGGTTACTAGCCTCTGACGCACTTTATTTGTTTTTTCTTAATCGACGGCTTTGTTGGAATACCGTCAGAACATGTTGTCTTTACGGTTTCCACTATTGCGGATGATGCATTGTGACGTTCCTCGACGGTTGTATTAACCTTTTTTGATCTCGCCATTTTGATTCGCAAGTCCTTAGTCTTTTCAACTTTCATCGTTGTGGCTCTAGAAAGCACTATCCTTTCAATATGGTTTGATTTTTGTTTTCCTCTTGACCGATATTTTTCGCCTAAGTCATGTTTATTTTGACCTCGATTTTGATTGGTCTACAGAGCTAGGTGTCTTTATGGTTTCCGCTGTTGCGGCTCTTCAACCAACCATTGGTCCAAGGCCTTAGTTTGGTGAACTCCGATGCAAATTTTTATTGTTTTCTCATATCGATGCCACTGCAAACCTCATAGTCATTTCATCATCCATTGTTGCGGAGATGCTGCTGACAGGATCGCCGATCCCGTAGTCGTTTTTCTGCACGATGGTCTTACTTTTCCTGCCTATTATTTGTTGACCAGGAGGTATATATTGGGGTTTGGGGTTTATTATTTTTTATTGTTGTTTTTGCAAATTTCTCGTGCTGTCGTTATCATTTTGAGTAGAACCACGTACTCGTAGTCAGTACCTCCTTCCTAGGTGGCTCCGCCATGGAGGTTTACGGATTTTTCTCACCAGTCACAGAGCGCATTGCCAGGTAGGCCTTTATGCCCGTTCTACCTTTCCATTCGAATGGTCGAGTTGAGTTTTTCGCCCTTGGTTAGTTCCTGCCTCTGCAGTTAGTGGATACCTAGTTTTCCATTTTCAACACATATATATAATATATGTAGATGGTTTGGCTGCCCGGTGGGGGGTTTTTGTTTTTTTGATGATTAAATTCACAACCGTTATGAGTTTGTGACCCACACATGATTTCTTGGGAAACTGGTGCAGACGGGCGTTACGCTATCTGCACCAGTTTCCCCTAGTCTGTGTATGGCCGTCCGGGGAGGGTAGTTCCCTGTTAGTTACAGGAGGAGGGTGTTTTCTTGTTTATTTCAGAGATGTCGAGGTTTTGGTTCCCCAGTATGGCCGCTCGTGTTTCTTGTGGACCAGGATCACGTTTTTGAGGTTACGCCTACTTAGGATGAGATTGTTAATGGGATGAGTTAGTTCATAGCGCCGAGGGGGTGATTTGAGGTTGTTTTTCCTTGACGGGGGGACGGGGACTTTCTTCATTTTAGAAAGGCCATAATATTATGAGTCAATTATGAAAATCATTAGTCATGGGCTGGTTTTAGCTCTTTTGGCAAATTGGTTTTGTGCAGGAACACTTGGTTTTGAGTATTGTTTGTTTATTTTCATAGCTGCAATCATGTTTAGCCTAAATGAGGTAAAATGCTCATACAATTTGTCTCCATTCTTTGAATATTATCTAGGAATGGCCCAACATAACCTAAAGGATTTTGTGTATGACAAGGAAATCCTTCCAAATTCGAGATGTCTAAACGACAGAAGAAGAAGGCTCCTATAGTCGAGGAGGAACCCGAGGTTGAAGTTGTCACCAAGGTTGAATACACTTACGAAGATACCAGATGCATAGTTGGTGTGGAACCCAAATATAAATGGCGGGAAGTTTACAGACTAATAACACACTGAGAGGTACCTGACATAGGTTTTGAGGAGGAAACTATATATGCAAATATAGAGAGATCTGCTTTGATGAGAGTTGCTACTAGACCTGAGCTTTTCCCGTGCTCAGAGGTGATTGGATGGATTCTGCCCAGGGTAGATGTAACTGCCATGATTTTGGCCAATGTGGAAAAATAGGGTTATGCTGCTTATAGCCCTGGGTACGTATCACTAGCCTACCACTTACCAGAGGCCCAGGTGTACTTGATTGAAGACTGGCTAAAGAAAATTATTCTAGACCTAGTCGAGACACTGCAAATAATATTGGTGCCTGGAAAGAGCTTCAGGACTAGGCCATTAGAGGAATATGATACTACCACTTTAAGGACCCCTTACAGGTTCATTATCCTGATGCTGAACAAGATTTTCGGGAGAGCCCATGGTAAAAGTTTCAAGTTGGGTTGGGTCCCTATCATCTTCTATGTTGCAACCCAAGGGATAGTGTTCAACTGGGTGAACATTGTATCAAAAAACCTCTCAGCCTCCATTGCTTCAGCATTAGGAGGGGTGTCCCAGAAAAAAATAGAGTTCTACATGAGCTCTATACTGATTGATTGCATACTCTGCAACCAACCTTTCCCAAACCTGAGGTGTATCTGGGACAGAGAGAGAACACCAGTCTACTCAGCCTACAAGCCACTGTGGGCACATAAGTACCACAGTCACTATAGAGAAGTGTGTGAACACTTCATTATGCCATTATATACATTGATTTTCTTAAAAGAATGCAACTGCATGTCGGAGGAAGCAATGCAGGTTATTGAAGAATATGCAGATTACTACTTAATAGAGGATAGACTTTATATCAGAATGTATGGATGCTCCAAAGCACCTTCACTACTGCCAAAATATGCCACTGACCATGTGGTACACAAAGAGGCAGTTAGGCAGGTCTTCTTAGATGGCATAGGGAGTTTTTTCTTTGAACATAAAAAGGCAACTTATCCTCCCTTACCATTCATGTTGGGAAGCTATAAGTTCACAAGAGTTAAGAAAGCCGATGAATTTGTAGAAGAATTGGGGAAATTCCATTTTGGGGAAATAAATTTCCATAGGAACGATTCCTGAAATAAAGTGGCAGAGCACTGCAAGGAGGAAAATGTACATTTTGAGTACATAAGCCATTGGGATAAAGATGAATCCATTTTCTGAAGTGCTAAAAACATAACTGCCTTAAGAAGAAGATTTAAAAAGAAAATCACTACCAAAGGCGGGAAAGGACAAGATGAATAGAAGAGGGCAGAGGAAGAAGAGGCTAGGAAAAGGGATGAAGATGCTAGGATACTAGCACAGGAGGCCGAAAGCTGGCTTAAAGGTGAGGAGGAAGAAAAGAGAAAAGCTGAACAAGAGGTAGCTAGAAAGGCAGAAGAAGCGGCCATGATTGAAGAAGAAGAAAGGAAAAGGAAAATGGATGAGGAACTTAGGAAGCAAGAAGAATAAAGATTAACACTAACAGAGCAACAAGCTTCCGATCCTGTGGACATTCAGGTTTAGGATGTGGGTAATCCTGATGTTCAAGATCCTGAGGAAGCTGCTAGTAGCACAATAGGATAGGCTGTTGTCCCTACCCTAAGACTAATCCCTTTCGAGCAGAAGAAAGGGGAAGAGGTGTCGGACTTCAACACTATTTTTTATGACAAGGAAACAAAGAGAATTGTGAAGAGGACCGAGAGGAAGGTCGAGACTGGGGGGCAGTTGAGAAAAATGATAAATGACACAACATTGGTGTATGGGATAAAAAAGGATCCAAGATTCACTATCAGAGCTGGAGCAGCATTGATCCATGCTTATGAGGACAATGTGGATCGGATAATGACTGATCTTGAACAGACAAAGAAATGTGCTGCTCAACTAAAGGATACCCTAAGAAGGGAGAGAGAGGAAAGTAGTAGATTGAAAATAAAGTTTGAAGACATGCAACATGAAATAAAGTCTTCAAAAGCAGAGCTCCAATTCCTCCAAGTAGAAAAGAGATCTCTGGAGGCAGCCGAGGAAAATCTAGAAAAACTGCAGCAGGAATGTCAGGGGCTAAGGACTGAAAAGGAGGAGTTGAAAACAATATGTGAAAGCCTTCATACAGAAAAGGATCAGCTACTTAGTAAGATAGGGGAGCTGGAGTTACAGAAGGCTGCCTTAGATGAGTCAGAGAGGCAATCCCAGGTGCAGAAAACAGAGCTTAAGGAACAAGTTACTTCATTAATAGTAGCTCTAGAAGAAGCCAAAGAACATCAATCTAACCTTTAGCCTTTCAAGGAGCATGTTTTAGCACAAAGGAGGAAGATGCACCAGCTACAAGTATCCATAGAAGAAGAGAGGTGCAGGGTTGTGCAAATAGACAATAGGCTAGAAGAAATTTTAGAAACTTCTTCACATTTCATGGACAGATCATAGGACATTCTAGAAGTTCCTGACGGGAACATTATCCAAATTAGAAGCAAATGAGGAAACCCCTGTAGATCTGCCAGCAAAATATCAACAAGGACTGAGGCAAGACTATGATTTATTGGAGTTTTCCAGAAACACAGCCGAAGAATTCAAGAAGTTTTTAAAGAAGACAAAGGGAGCTTGTGCATAGTTCTGCAGGAGACTTTTGATTACTTATAATCATTGTCAGGTTGATGCTGAACAGAGAATGGACACCTTTCCAGACCATGACCTATTTTTGGAGATGTTGCAAAGAAGATATCAGGAAGATGAACAAAGGATTCAGCACATCAAGGTCCTAGATGAGCAGGCCCTGAGAAATGAGGTAGCTCACTCTGCGATTAGTGTACAGTTGCTAGAGGATCAACTTCGCCTGAGCTCAACCAGGATCGAAGCAATAAGAAATCAGGCCACTAAATTTGAAATCAATATTCATTTTTTAGAACCTTCTGAGTTTGAAAACATTGCCTCAGAAGCTTCAGCATGGAAGAAGTTCTTGAACAGTCAAGCGGGGCCCTCCTCATAAGCGCTTTATTTGTTTGTTTTATTGTAATATATTGTAAACTCTATAAGCACTTAATGAAAGAAAAGTGCGGGAGGTGAAGCGTTGGGGAATCCCAAGAGTCATTTGTGGGCAGCCCAATAGTTTTTCTCTTTTATATAAATATAGAAGAATTAGATAGGAAGGGGGATTTTTCCTGGAGAAACTTGTGAACTACTTGTTGTAAGAGGAACTACTTCGTTTTGCAATAATAAATAACAAATTTTTTCCTGTTGGAGAAAGTGCTGTGTGGAATGTTCAAATGTGATGAAATGAACAATGTTGAAGGGGAACTATTTTGTTTTCAGTTGTGTTTCATTAACTGTGAGATCGTTCTAACTTTTTGAACCTATGTTCTTACATGAATGTTCTCTGGTTTATTCTGTGATAATTTCCACTATGAGTAATGAATGTTTTAACAGTTGACGAGCTATCTTGTCATGTATATCTTTATTCATGTTTATGTGTTTTGATTCTAAGAACAACTATCTGTGATTTATCTTAACATATGAACAGTACTACATTACTCATAATTGATAGTCTTGCTCCCTAGGGACAGCTTAGTTAGTGTTGTTTCTTCTAGCTGTGTGTGATTTAGATGCAAGAGAGTCTAAGATGAGAGGTAAGAACCTGTGCATCACATTGTGACCACTCCTTGCATTCTTCATCAATTTGCATCTTAGATAGGCACTTGCATATCAAACTTAAAGTAAAAATACAAAAATATACACAATGGACCGGGCCGCAACCGGTAAAACCCTTTGTTTTTGTTACTTACCTACGGTAGCCGGACCGCAAACCGGACAGATTCCCTACACAAAACAGTCACGAGCTAGTTGGGAACGTTGACTGGGGAGAATCCCTTGCTGTTTTTTCCTACGAATTTCCAGGCCGCAACACTTTGGTATTGCAGTACTCCTGATATTTTTCTAGGAACACCTCTTTCATTTGGTCCTAGGTAGTGACAGTTCCACCACCTAGGCTCATGAACCAATGTAATGCATTATCCTTCAAAGTAGCAGGGAAACGTTTCAACTTTTGCTCACTGGAAGTGTAATCATAGCCGCGACATAGGATATCAAACTCGAAAAGGAGTTCATCCAGATCCTCTACGGCTTTTCCATGAAAACAAGGCAAAATAGATGGCAATATGTTTTTCATGGTGGTTATTCCCTCTGGATGTTGAATGGGGAATTGGAGTGTGGCAACAGTCCCCTTAGGCAGGGAATCACCCTCGTGATGATGATTTTTTCCCATCACCTCTTCATGATCTTCTGGATTGCGTTTGTTATTCATGTCTTCTTCTGCTCTCTCCTCTCTGTGCTTCCACGGATCATTTAATTCTTGATGGAACTCTGTCCACTCTTCTTTTGTCATCACCTTCCCTTTAATATGATATACCAAGTGTCGGTCAGCTGATCCCGCAGTACTAAATTTGTCTTCCTCCGCAGGGACACCTAAGGGTGTCGTAGCTTCTCCTGTGTTCTCCACTATGGAAACTGATGCTTCCACCCTAGGAATAATTGGGCTTCTTTTGAAGGAGGACCCCTGATGGCAAGCTCCAATAGAGGAATTGGTTCTAGAAACTGGAACATCAATGAATGTTCTTCTTCCCAAGGCTGGATTTAGTCCACGACCTTGACCACCTGCAATGTTAGTATTCTATGGGGTTCTGGGGGTTGTAGGAATGTCACGCTGTACCCTTCTTGTATTCATACAACCCAAAAAACGCAACCTTAAAAAAAATAAAGAAGAATGAATGGATACAACTACTATGGTGTCTAATAATTACCTTCCCCAGCAACAACGCCAAAATGTTGGGCACTCTATATGCATGTTAATTAAAGCCAACATACAGAATGTTCAATATAAATTATCAACCCAAGAAGGTATTTTTATTGCAAAGATATTTTTACATTGTCTGTACTTAAACACTAAGTAGTTGATACTGTTGAATAAACAATCCTACCTTCCTGTTCAACCCGACTCTTCCCATGATTAACTTAATCTAGTTTACCTTCTTAAGAATGCAAAATCATGAATACCTTCTTACAAACTTGATCTAGAAATAAAAGATTCAGAAAATAAACATCTAGATTTACTTTTGCAGAAAGTTAAATCCTAAATTACCAGGCCATCTGAAGATTCATTATAATTATCCCAATCCAATTTAATTTAGAAATCAGAAATGTAGAAATTGAACTCAACAATTATAACTTTGAATGGAATGAATTAGCTAAAATCAAGAAAAACATCAATTGAAAGAAAATAGGGATGAGCTTGGCTGTTATAGCTACCACACAAGTGCATAAGGAAAATTAGTCTACATAGTCGACTGTCACACCACTCTGATGTAGCTTACAAGAAATGCGATTATTAATCAATCAAGGAAACACACCATAAATCATTACTGTTGCAGCTGTTATAAAAGAATACATCTACTGTAACATCCACACCACATGACAGGGAAGATAAATACCTAATTAACTCGGTGATCTCTGTAGGAAGGCGGGCCCAGACTTCAAACAGAGACGCCGAAAACTATCACAAGTTAAAACACAGAAATCAGAAGAATCTTGATCCTTGTATTAGATGATGGAATGAAAGTATAGTCTCTGTCATAGCTTATACAATATGATCAATTATTTTCCAATCCTTGGCTCTGGATACTCCCTAATATTTATACATTAATTTTCATAACTTCTATCCACTAATATCGGGTAGCCATGAAGATCTATGATCTTCAGGCTACCCTATTACAATGTGCTGTTACAGTTGTGGCGAAACATAAGCAAAGAATATAGGAAGTTGGTTGCATGAGATGATAATGAAATAACAGAACCAAATCAAGAATTACTCCGTCGGTTGCAGCTACCCTTGAATAATGGCACGTTGCTGAACGGAGTCTGTAGCAGCCTTGGCTATTGCAGCTTGTGTAGGATGAGGATATTTGACTACGTTTCACCTACAAAGATAGAGTCCGTGGGCATAGCTGGAAATAGATATTCGTTTTTTCTATAATCCTCTTGACCTAATGCACCTGTATCCTTCACACTTTGAACAATCTTCATAAAATCCAACTTATTAGCATAATTCAAGAGGTAAAGCCCTGTTTATTACAATCGTGAGTATTAATAAGATAAAACAATAAGTAATCATACCTATAAGGAATCAGGGCTCCAATGAAGGAAAAACATCTATTAGGTGCATGAAAATAGGGTAAGATAAGGCAAAAAGAGTATATCAAGTGTGGTAAAAAAGGGGTCATTTCTGGGCCCAACAATCATAATCACCATCACCACCATCTTGATCAACATCATCATCATGATAATCATTGTGATCATTATCATCATCATCATCATCATCATCATCAAGAACATCATCATCATCACAAGCATTGTCATTGTCATCATCAATGATAATTACCATCATCATAAACAACATGATCATCATTGTCATAAAAAACACCATTGACATCATCATCATTGTTAGTGATGATGATGTTGTTGATAGCAAAATTATTGTTGTCACCATAGTTAACATGATTATTATGATCTTTGTCTTTATGGTCATCATTGTTATTATAGAGAACATCATCATCGTCAATAGAACCTTTCTTGAAAAAAATTAGTCATATGAGTCTAATATGGTGACAATTTCAAAGTTTAACACACATAGGATTCTTAATAAAGAACACTAATGATGGCACAGTACCTCCAATGACACGTTGAATCTAGGTCATGTATAATCCATATGACTACTCTTTAACCACTTAAAGCTCCTGCTAGCCTAAATTAACTTGCACATGGTTCTGACTGCGACGAACCTCTTGAAACGTCGATCAAAATAATAATGAATCTCCACCATCAAGCTTGTAAGATCATTATCCTAGCATTCTACGCTGTCGACCTGTCTTCAATCACATACCTACCATCAATCCATTCACTCTTTGGCCTTCTCCACCGATATCATAAACTAGTTAGCCAATCATTATGTGTCGTCAATCTGCCTTTACGATGCACAAAAACCACCGATGCTATGTAGGTAAACCTTCATTCAAGCTCTATGCATCACACAAAGATTCTACCTACAATTTCTCATTATATACTTATAGAATTGTATCAATCGATTTGAATTTTGATGGATGTGATCAATATAAAATAGATTTTAAACAAGAATTGTTCCCGATCAAGTCAAAAAACTTGATCATTCATTCACTCTACGTGCATTAAAATATAAACTGTGTATCTCTGTGTAAAGTAAACAATTAATTTCTGTATATTCAATAAATTCAAAATAAACTTGTTTATATTCACAATTAAAACCTCTTGAACTTGAGTGCAATAGACATATCAATAGACACAGAGATATTCAATCTCTGTATATTCTCCAAGAATCAAATTCTGAGCTTCCCCTTCTTGATTCAACTTCCAATTTATTATGAGCAACCAAACTCTGCTAGCAACTCAAGCTCTATGATCTATCCTAAGCTCTAATGAGCTACACCCCCCCAACCAAATGACTCGTCCATGTTAAATACAACTCTTGTTCTATTTCCAGATCCTTCAATTAAGGAGTACAATCCTTATTTGACTCTACTAATCCTATGACTCATCAGTGACTCATTAACAGATTGCTGAATTCACTCAATTAACCACCTAAATCAATCCTAACTATTACATGTGGAAAAAGATCGAGATTCCTTATCCAAATTTATTCAACTTTACAAAAAAAAGAAAATTACAAATGTATGAGACTCTAGGTCTCCTTAATATTTTCCCTTGACCCTTTGAAGTCATAGTTGGCTTCGATGAGGTAGTCTATGCTCCTGCATCATACTCCCTAGCATGAAACTCTTCATGGGATCCTGTCCAGGAGCTCCCTCACAACTATTTTTCTGTAGGATTGCAACAACTACCAAAAATGTAAATATGGGCAGTGTTCTCATCTTGAACAGTCCCTTCGACCATACCTTCTAGCATTCAATCAACAACAAGTCCACTAATTCCTCTGGTTCGTGTTATGAATTTAATGAACACTTGTGTTCCTCCTTCACCTGACCTACAAACAACTTGTCACTAGGTTCAATTTCATCTGCATGTGAACAAATCAGTTTCCCCTGTTACAAAAAACAAACAATATGCACAATGTCAGAAAAAATTCTGCCACCCAAGAATTCCTTGTATTAATTCTCTAACCCTTCTCCTATTTTCTTGCTTTTGTCACATCACCATCCTTATGATTCCAAAAGAAACTAGACCTCTTGGTCATCCAACTTTAATCCTCAAACCTCTTGGATCCTATATCTTAATCTGCAAACCACCATAAGCTTTACTTATGCAAATCTTTACAGTCAACTATTCTTCAAGACGAATTGTCTTCCTCTTTCTTCCATACCTCCTATTGTAACTTATTTGCGTAATCTTCCACATCTCATCAATTCCATCATCCAACCTGTCTCTTTGTTGAAACACTTGTGTCTGGATTTCCTCCTCAGTCATAAGAATATAATCATTCTTATTATCCTCTGTTGCAACACACTTGTGATCATAAGTGTTTAAAACCTCCAAAGGATTCTCCCATTGCTGCAACACAACATATTCATTACCACTTCCTTCAATATCTTCAGCCCTATCCTGAGCTTCCATATTGTCTCTTAAGAAAAATTCTTCCTCTATATTTTCTTTTAACCAATGAAAATAAATTTTACTGTCATCAGGGAACTCTGCTTCCTCATTCACAATCCCAGCTATCCATTTGCACAATACCTATAACAAAGTTAGAAAATAGATATTTAAAACATAGAAATTCCACCACATGTCCATGGTTTCACCTTCATCTTCATCCTCACCTTCATCTTCATCCTCTCCAATCTGTTGGACAATATTCAGCAACTGTTCCCTTCTTTCATTTGTGCAACCTGTAGTTAAACACATATCATTAGTATTAAAAACATAAGGCTCTTTAGTCTCAGTTGATGCCTTCACCTCCAACACTTCATGTTGAAAATTTTTTTCACAACAATCTTTGAAATCCTCAATGGATTTCTCATCAACATCCTCATTTTCCCTTGTATACTGATATGAAATCCTTGTCATGTTCATGAGTTTATCAACAAAATTTGTATCAACATCCTCTTTCTCTTTATCAAGGTACACACCTTTCTTAGATTCACACATGATGTGAACTGCCTCCTCATGCTCAAATGCTCTGAGATTTTCCTCCTCCTTCATCCAAACACTAAGATTGTGTTTGAAATTCCTAGCATATAACCTCATTATGGGACATTTCACTTTCCTCTTCAGTTTCCAACCACAACACTAGTCCTCTGCATTTCCTCACAACAATTCTGTCACCATACTAAACCTTTCCTTTAGTTCAGTAATATCCATGTCAAGTTTACTTTGAATCATCCTCTTGAAACCAATTGCACTAGAATACTCCATTTTATTGTGGCTTCCTCTTTAACCCTTTAGATGAGTATCAACAATCACCTTTATCACCTCCTCTATGAGTTTATCCATATTCAAATGAAATGCAATCAAGCCTCCCGTCTCAACACCTCATCAATTTTCCTCCTACTTGACCTATTGGAATTCTCTTTGTTCTCACACAGAACCCTTGAGCACTCACTATGCTCTCTACAAGCTTAACACTTGCATTAGTTTCCTACAACACTTTGCTGTGAGGGTTCCCTTACCACAATCTCCCCTTAGTTCCTGTGTTAAGAAATTAACATTCTGCCTTCAATCTGCAAATTAGTATTGCAAAACTTCTCTTCATTGTATGCAAATATTTTATACCTCTCTGATATCAAATGATGGTGCAGTACCTCCAATGACGCGTTGGATCCAAGTTGTGTATAAGCCATGTGACTACTCTTTAACCGCTTAAATCTCCTTCTAGCATAAATTAACTTGCACATGGTTATGACTATGATGAACCTCTTGAACCGTTAATCAAAATTATAATGAATCTCCACCATCAATCTTGTAAGCTCATTATCCAAACATTCTATGCTGTTGATTTGTCTTCAACACATAGCTACCATTGATCCATTCACTCTTTAATCTGCTTTGTCAAGATGATAAACTAGTTAACCAATCATCTTGTGCCATTAATCTACCTTTACGACGCACAATAAAAACTGATTCTCTATAGGTAAACCTTCTTTCAAGCTGTGCACATCACACAAATATTCTACCTGCAATTTCTCATCATATACTTATTGAATTCCATCAATTGACTTAAATTTCGATGGATGTGATCAATAAAACATAGATTTTAAACAAGAATGGTTGCTGATCAAGTCAGAAAACTCGATCATTTATTCACTCCATGTGCATTAAAATTAAAATAGTGTATCTCTGTGTAAAGTAAACAATTTAATTCTCTAGATTCAATAAATGCAAAAGAAACTTGTTTATATTCACAAAGAAAACCTCTTGAACTTAATTGCAATAGACAGATCAATACACGCAGAGATATTCAATCTTTGTATATTCTCTAAGAATCCAATTCCAAGCTTCCCCTTCTTGATCTAGCTTACAATTTATTATGAGAAACCAAGATCTGCGAGCTACTCAATTTATATGAGCTATCCTAAGCTCTAATGAGCTACCTCCCCCCTAACCAAATTACTCGACTATGTTAAATACAACTCCTGTTCTATTTACAGATCATTCAATTAAGGAGTACAGTCCTTATTTGACTCTACTAATCCTATGAATCATCAGTTACTCACTAATAGATTGTCAAATTCACTCAAATAACCAACTAACTCAATCCTAACTATTACACATGGAAAAGGATCGAGATTCCTTATCCAAAATTATTCATCTTTTATAGAAAAAAGAAAATTACAAATGTATGAGACCCTGGGTCATTAATATTTTCCCCTGACCTTTTGAAGTCATATACGACTTCACTGAGGTAGTTTATGCTCCTACATCAACTATCAAGAAGACTTTAGACAATCATAAGTAAGTAATAAGGTTAGATGGAATTAATTGTATAATACAATTTATTTTTTACAAATCTTTAAATCCTGAAAATGTGTAAAATTCAATTAATTAAAACCTTGATCAATAGGAAATTGAACAGGAAATTGTTCTTGTATTATTATTATTTTTAAAATGTCTTCTAACATAGAAACCATTTAAAAAAATAATAATCAGGCTTATTCAATATATCCTAGAGTGGATAGTTACAAATTATGGATTACATGTGTTAATGCACACATAAATGAATATAGTACACTGTAATGAACATAGTTCGACCTATGATATCTCTCCATATCATTTATGTCATGGTTCTCATCTATACTAGTACATGTGAACATTTTTTCCACAACAAATCATTCGTGCTAGGATGAACATGATGATGTGATTGCTATTATTCTAATGAGTATGAACATGATGATCATGATGATGAAGATGATAACATGGATGACTACGACGATGATGATATCATTGATGACGATGACGATTATAACATTGACGATGATGATGCTGAGGATGAGGACGAGGTTGAATTTGATGTCGATGATGACGATGATGAAGATGGTGATGATGGTGATGATGGTGATGATGATGATGATTGCGCTGAGAGGCGCTCTACAACCCAGTATGGGGGAGATCTTGTAACGTGATGTAACGTTTGTAACATGTCGGAAAAAAATAATAGTGATAGTGAATATTATGGGAGAGACATTGTAACGTGATGTTAACGTTTGTAACATGTCGGCAAAAAATAATAGTGATAGTGAATATTATGGGAGAGATCTTGTAACTTGATGTAACATTTGTAACATGTCGGAAAAAATAATAGTGATAGTAAATATTATGGGAGAGATTTTGTAACAAAAAATTAAAAATAATATCACTTTCGTAACATTATTTTTATTTATAAAAAATAAATTTTCTAATAGGCCAAAATAAATGTTGGCCACAAAAACAATCTAATACGGGGGAGATGTTGTAATCTTCCTACCTAACAAAACAATAAAAAAGTAAAAATTTAATTATTCGTAAAAAATATGCGGGTTAAGAAAAAAACACAAAATTGAATTATCCGCAAAAAAATGTTGGCCTTGCACATGGTTTTAAAACCATGTGCAAGGAATTCTAAACAACCCATGGTTTTATTGTATATGGTTTAGGAGGCTTTGCACATGGTTTTTAAACCATGTGCAAGGCCTCCTAAACAACCCATGGTTTTATTGTACATGGTCCAGGAGGGCCTTGCAAATGGTTTTAACACCATGTGCAAGGCCTCCTAAACAACCCATGGTTGTAGGAGGGCCTTGCATATGGTTTTAAAACCATGTGTGGGGAAATGTTGCAATGTTCGTTCCTAACAAAATAAAAAATAATAAAAAATATTATATGTCGGCCATAAATAATATTAAATATTAATAATAAAAATATTATATGTGGACCTTAAATAAAAATATGTGTCTTTTGGTTTGAATCAAATCAATGGATACCTAAGAAGAGGTTTGCACCTCGATAAATTTGATTGATCCATCTTGGCGCTTGATAGAGCCTAGGATTTGGATATACACTGGTTATGATGATAGCATTTATGATCATAAAGATGAAGATGATGATGGTTGTGATTATTATAATGAGTATGAACATGATGATTGCTACTATTCTAATGAGTATGAACATGATGATCATGACGATGAATATGCTAACATTGATGATGATGATATCATTGATGACGATGATGATTATAACATTAATGATGATGAGGCTGGGGTTGATTATGATGTCGATGATGATGATAATGAAGAGGATGATGGTGATGATGATGATGATGATGATGATGATGAAGATGATGATGGTTGTGATTATTCTAATGAGGATGACCATGATGATGATGATTGCTATTATGCTAATGAGTATGAACATGATGATAATGATGATCAAGATGATAACATTGACAACGATGACGATGATGAAATCATTAATGACGACAATAATTATAACATTGACGATGATGAGGTTGATGAGGACGAGGATGAGGATGAGGTTGATTATGATGTCAATGACGATGATGATGGCGATGGTGATGATGGTTGTGCTTATTCTAATGAGGATGACCATGATGATGATGATTTCTATTATGCTAATGAGTATGAACATGACGATAATGATTACAAATATGATAACATTAAAGATGATGATGATGATATCATTGATGACGATGATGATTATAACATTGAGGATGATGAGGCTAAGGATGATGATGAGGTTGATTTTGATGTCGATGATGATGATGGTGATGATGGTGATGATGATGATGATGATGATGATGATGATTATAATAGCATTGATGATAATAAATATGAAGATGATGATGGTTGTGATTATTCTAATGAGGATGACCATGATGATGATGATTGTTATTATTCTAATGACTATGAACATGATGATCATGATGATGAAGATGATAACATTGATGACGAAAATGATGATGAGATCATTGGTGACAAGGATAATTATAACATTGACGATGATGAGGCTGAGGCTGAGGATGAGGTTGATTATTATGTCGATGATGACGATGGTGATGATGGTGATGATGGTGATGATGAAGATGATGATGGTTGTGATTATTCTAATGAGGATGACCATAATGATGATGATTTCTATTATTATAATGAGTATGAACATGATGACCATGATGATGAATATGATAACATTGATGACAACGACGATGATGATATCATTGATGATGATGATGATTATAACATTGACGATGATGAGGCTGAGGCTGAGGATGAGGTTGATTTTGATGTCGATGATGACGATGATGAAGATGGTGATGATGATGATGATGGTGATGATGATGATGATGGTAGCATTGATGATAATAAAGATGAAGATGATGATGGTTGTGATTATTCTAATGATGATGACCATGATGGTGATGATTGCTATTATTCTAATGAGTATGAACATGATGATCATGATGATGACAATGATAAAATTGATGATGACGACGATGATGATATCATTAATGACAATGATGATTATAACATTGATGATGATTAGATGAGGAATTTCTCTCTTCCAATACCAGCTAATATCTTCTTTACATATTTCTTTATATAAAAGCCACATACAAATGATGCAAGAAAATAACAGTGATCAACAAGATTGAGGCATATATAATAAAGTTCCAATATGTAAAACAAAATATGTCAATAAGTTATGCAACAAAGTGAACAAAATTTTTTATGCATATAAATTGGTACTTACCTCATGTATTTACTAAGATCATATATAACTTGTTTTATGTCATCGTCAAAGCTATCTGGGAGAGATAGAGGTAGAACATACTTTAGAAAAAAGAAAATAATTATTTATTTAATTTCCAAATAAGAGACAACAATTAATAAAAAAGATCTACTAAATGGGAATTATATAGTACATAAATAATTACCTTAATAAATGTATGCCAATCATGATTTTTAACACCACCAAAATCACCTTTTTCGTTAAGATATTTTGTATGTTCGACGCAAACCCAGTCGGAAACCTTATTTTATGAATGACCACTTTTATACCATTGCTTTGTTTCTCTCTCACGAAAATGCACAACAATCAAATTTCAACAATAAGAAAAAGTCAACGACCGTTACTGTGATGACCATTGATTTGTAAGTGTTTATCATTTCATCGCTACAGCGACGAACGTCTGTATTCGTCGCAATAGAGACGAGTGTTCATCGCTATAGAGATAAACCTTCATTTACGTCGCAGTGGCGACGATAATCAGGTGCCAAAACAATTTCTTTTCAAAATATTTATCAATTTATCCACAAAAATTACCATTTTAACTTATTCATGGAAATATTTCGTGTAACTTTTGAGCCATATGTACTAGTGCATCTTCTAGAGTATCTAGCTTCAATTTTGGTTTCCTCTTATGTACAATCCTCCCATAGTCTATTGAATTTGGTGGGATTCCTTCTAGAAAAAATTACTTGAATGAATGATTCCCATGATCTTGGGAGACCATTTGATGTAGTCATGATTACTTCTACTTCTTCAATATAGTCTCCAATATCTTCTAGTTGTTCTTTGATTTGGGAGACCCTTGCGAAATAAGATTTTATACTTCTTGGGTTTTCCATATTCAAACCCTTGAGTTGAGTTCTCAAGGTCATCTTCCTATTAATGTTCTTTTCTTCATACAGACCGGTCAATGCATCAAACATCTCCTTGGGAGTCTTCAAGGAGGAAACATGTGGGATCAAGTGATGCTTGATGGAGTCAACAATGATCCTCTTGACATTGACCATATTCTTCTTGTGTCTATATTTGTATTCATCTCCCTCTTTCTCAACAATTTCTTCTTTGACATAGTTTTCCAAGTCATGTACTTCTAATATGAGAAGCACTCTATACTTCCACCCCTAAAAGTTCTCAGCTCCTTCAAGCTTGTCCTCGAGATTGGTATTGTTTTTCATTTTGATAAAATAAGAAACTCAAATGGAAAAAAATATAATAATGCTTACTAATAAGAATGCTCTAACCAAGTGCTTGCTTCAATGCCTTCTGAAAACTACTTCTGGTTGATTCTAGGGTTTTCACAAGAAACCCTAATTTTCCAACTTTGGAATCTTGCACATATAAATTGAGAGAGAGATACGCTTCCCTAAGGTGAGTTGAATAATGGCCCCTTTCTACCGGATTTGTGGATAGAACTGAAAAAAAATTTGATGCCATAGTTTTCCCCGATAGTAGTGACAGGGACAAAATTGAAACTTCTCGGATCTAGAATCTACCTCCATAGAAATATGCACCCTCCTATGGCGAATTGGAGAATGCTTAGGTTGAACTGAATTGGTGGAAAAAAAGTATTAAAGTATGGATCCTTGGTTCTTGACCCCAACAATTTTTAGGTCAAAATTGGAATTTTCCTCCTTAGAGAGATGTGCCCTCCTAGGGCGAGTTCAATGCTGTAAAGGTCAAGATTGATCTATGGGTGGAAAGGATAGAAACATGGATCCCTAATATGTAGAAGCTATGACTGTTGCAACTTCTACGACTATTGCAATGAATTATTTCAACATAGCTTTGATACCATGTTAGAATTTTATACTTCAATGATGGTTATGATAGATATTCAAACATTTTTCATTATATCACAATAATCATATGTAATAGGATCACTGAAAGAAATAAGAGCACACCAAAATAAAAGTACACAAATATTTCTCCTATGGGAAACCCTTCAAGGGAAGATAACCCAACAAACTTCTTCAATATAGATTCATCAGTTAGTATAATGTCTTCTAGTACATTACAATAACTAAATGATATTCCACACAAATATCCAAAGAATAATATAAGATGGAAACCACAAGAATAATATGTATTCATAATTGCAGCTACTCTTCCTTATCTAACAAAATTCTTCTTCTTCTCTCTAGCAAATATGCTTTCTTGCTTGATGTGTTCAAATGGGAAGGGCGTCTCCTCTATTTATATTTATTTTACAAGTGAATTTTCTTTATGGGGACAAATTGACTTCCCTAGATGGGCCAACTTCTCTAGGGTATAATATACTATGTCCTTTCTAGATTCTTCTAGGCCGACCCAACTAATAGGGTTTACATTGATTTTTTTAAGGTTCTTTACATGATTAACTACAATAATAATATCCCAAAAGGGAGTACAATAATAATACAGTAATAACACATCAGTAATATCTTCCGAACTAGTTACACAATATTCAACATCAATAAGGGCCTTGCATGCTAACGACATGTCAAATACTTCGTTCTTACATTTTAGGAAATAAAACCAAGTGCATATGGAGTAATCACCAATGAAATTTAAGAAATATTTGAAACCAGAAAAGGAAGCAAATGGAGGAGGACCACACAAGTCACTATGCGTAGCTACAAGGGGGTCAAGGCATTCCAAGAGGAGAATTTTTCAAATCTATCTTGATGATGTTTTATGAGTACACAATAAAAAAAAATGTCATCCTTGCAAGATATCATTAGAATACTTGTCACCGTATTTTCTTTACATAGGTGTTGAAATGAGTGACAATTTAAGTGGCCAAATCAATCATGTTAAAGTTTTCTAAATTCATATCTATGAACAATAAAAAATAAGGGAAAAAGTGATGACCCAAAGTTGTTAAACTTGTACAAACTCATAATATCATCAACAATTCCAATGGCTAGGATATGCTTAGGATATTTAAGATTCTTGATTATAACTTGGTGAGGTGTTGTGTAAACGTTACAATTTTAACTTCACCAAAATGAGTGATTTTATAGACTAAAAACAAATAGAAAGAAATTCTTGGAGCACATATTATTATTAAATTGACCATCACCTACCTGAACTATTCCAAATCCAAAAACACAAAGAGACTTATCATCACCAACAAATATTTGTTTGGTGTTACAATCATTCATAGTAGAAAATATGGATTTATCCTTATCCATATGATAAAATTCTCTAGAGTCAATGAGCCATTGATTCAATGAAGAAGAAGAATATGCATTAAAGGAAAGAAAAAAAAAACACAAAGTGCATGCCCTTGAGATGTATATTATGCAGATGAATCAAGGCGGATGTTGTGCTTCTTCATTGTTTCTTTCGAGAATTCCATATTCTTGAAATGTTTAGATTCATCATGATTATGTTTCCCACAAAAGGTGAAATGATGCTAAATCTTCTTATGTTTTGAATTGGTTCCTTTGTCAAATTTGGAAGGATGACTTGGCTAAGAGGGTTTGTGACCCTTATTTTGCTTATTATTGCAAGGATTTTGCTTCTTGGTATTCTTGGACTTATCCTTTTGTTGTGCCAATAAGGATTTGCTTGATGTATCAACATTTATTAGTAATCCAAGATGTATGAGATTATATTACTCTCTAATTAATGAATCACAAAAATATTGTAGAGTGGGATTTTTATAGTGAATCCTGAAAGATTCTTTCATGCAATAAAAGGTAGATACGAAAACAAAATAGGCAGGTCCAATCTTGGAAAGAATATGAAAAATACATTGCTTGTCTTTCCTTTTTATGTTGCATTCATCTAGTAAGAGTCTAAGGGTCTTGTACTTAGAAAAATAGTTTCATATGCAAGCGAAATCACCTCGAATTAAGGTAATCAACTCATTTTCAAGATGATGACCTTGAATCTCATTGTGTTTACCAAACACAGTTTCTCACTTTTCCCAAGTTGTTGTTGTATCATCAATTCCTTTAAGGTGGAATCATAAGTCATTAGCAATGGAAATTCCGACTAATCCACGAGCCTCATCACATTTATTGGACCATTTTATTTTATTATTATCATTATCAGGTTCAATTTCTTTCCTAGAGGTAATTTAGTAAAGTCCCTTACTTCATATGACATCCTCCATATGGGATTTCCATGAGAAGTAGTTGGAACTGGTAAGCATAATATCACATGGGACAACCATACTAGAATATTAAGGCTTCAAAAATATAAATTAATGGTCTAGATGTGAAGATATAAAAAATAGGCGGTTTAAAAAAATGACATTGAAAAAAGACTCTAGATGAGGAAGTTATGCATTTTTTAAGAACGACATGAAATGAAACCAAGGGGTCATTTTAGGAAAAGGATTACCCACATGATGAATGCAGTAAATAACCCCCCCTTATTATGAACTTTACCTATAAGCTTGCTTTTACAAATGAGTTGATTCAAAATAAGTGACTCACTTTTATAAAACAAGTGGAAACACTTTTACAATATGGTTACTTTATAACTTAAAGTTACATGCACTTTTACAAAAAGTAACAAAAAGAACCCAAGGACCCTTAATTTTTAAAGTAACTTTTGACCAAGTGATCTAAGAAAAATATTAAGTAACATGATGGAGGAGAATGTTGTTGTTGTTGGGAGAGATTGTGTACCAAAAAACCATGCCTTTTAGCCTACAAAACACTTTAAACAACCACCCAAAGACAAAAACCAAAATTCGAAAAATAAAATGTTCATATTTTGGGTTAGTTCTTCGTTGGACTTCCCATATATGCAAGTTTTCTCATTGTTTCTATTTTAACGAGTTTGCACAAAAAGCATGGCAACAAGCATCCACAATCAAGAAAACCATTTCCACTATGTTTCTTATTTGTTAAGTTCACATAGAGCACATGGAAAAGAGCATATGTAGACTGAAAAGGTAGAAAATCATAAATAACACAAAAACCAAGTAGAATTATAATAGAATATGAGAACAAAATTTAAAAAAGCATAGCAATAAACAATATACCCTTGGATGTGATAAAATGGTCATATCTTGGGAAAATGTAAACCTTTTTCAATGAAACAAAAACTGTTTCCAATTGGAAATGACAATCTGGATCTAATGGAACAACTCTCACAACCTAGAAGTGCACAAAAATATCAAAACCATTAATATTTTCATGGCCTTGGTAACGTTGGTTCAAGATCTAGATTACCAATAGAAACTTAACTTCATAAGAGCTTTGATACCATGTTCAACTATCATAGAATACTTTCAAAGTATAGAACAACTTAAGGATACACTCATACAAACATATCATAGATCAACATACCAATGTTTTTATGTGGTTTACACCCTAAAAGAGGGAAACACTCCATGGCTTGAGCCAAATAATTACTTGAGGCAATCATTTATTATGAAAAAGAAAATAATGTTACAAATGAGCTTCTCATAATCCATTAACTAGAAAATTACCTTCCATGCTCTTTAGATAGAGATCATGGACCAATCGTGTGTTAAGGAACATATCAATGGTCATTAATATTGAGGAGAAGATGAAGCATTGAATCACTCTATGTGAGGAACATATCGTGATAATCAGATTACATATATACAAGTGCATACTAAAGATACAGACTTTACCTAACAAGTATATTATGACAAGTTGATCTTAACTAAGTCTTAAGTGTCTAAATACCTCAACAAAGTTCGAAACTTTTTGTTAATGATTTATTTGCTTCCTTATTGTCTTCCTGCAGGCACTTCTCAGATTAGAAAACTATTATTAGGTTTTCTTACTTTGGTTCTCTTGTTAGGGTTATTAATTTGTGTGACTTGTTTTGTTGTTTATGCAATAAGGATGCAAGCAGAATGCATACAAAAATGTTGGTAAGGATCTTGGGTTGATATCAAAAAAGTGGAAAACATATGGCTCAAATGTGAAGATGAGAGTGGATAGGAAAAATCCCACAACAATAGGACATAATTTTTTTTCTTCAGCATTTGATTCCAGAATTGTGTTAAATTTGACCACTTACTTCATTTAATGGCCCACTGTGAGACCTAATTTGACATAGCGACAACTGAAATCTTGTTGTTTATTCTTATTTTATGATCTATAGTGCATTTGATTATTTTTATCATGAAATTTTTAGCGATTGCAACTTCATTTTTTCTTCTATTTTGCAAATTGATGTGCTAGAAGGTTGCATTTGTAGCAAATTTAGCTGAGTTCAAAATTTAGCTCAACAATTTTACTTTAGTTCTTCAATGAATTCAGATGAATAAGCGGTTTATTTTGGTGAATTTATCCAAGTTTGGATTTATTTTGACATTTTTCATGTTATTTTGAATTTACGTCGTGGTGACATGGACTACATAGCCTCACTAGCGTTCTTTTTCCCAAGAATGACTTATTGTTAGTCTAAATAACTACATGTATGACATTTAGAGAAAGAATGGGGTAGCATGGGTGAGAATCCAATAACATGTAATTTATTGGTGACTTTTATTGAATTTTGAATATTTATGGTATCCATCACTTTGTCATGGAAAAGATGGAGAATTTTGTGTTTTATGATGAATGTTGAAAGGAAATGAAGACATAAATTACAGGTTGAACTAATGAATTGTGTTTTTGAATTAATGAATTAATGAATTCATTTACAAGATAAATTAATTCATCCATGTTTGTATGGAATTGAGTCTATTCATTTTTAAATGAGCTGTGTTATATTGTGAAACGACACTTCTCTGTTCGAGTAATTAAATCAAATATGTCGTTACACTAAAGGATATTAGGGATTGAAGTATCCTGAATACTATAGATGATTAGGATCCTTGATACACCTTTATCAGTCCAACATTTAACCCTTTTTTCTCTTGAACTCATCATGCATTTGCGAGTATCCTTTTAGGAACTCACACACCACTCACGGGTCTTCCATGTGCAACTCACGTATTATTCTTAAAGATTAAAATTCATGAGTTTCCTTGAGGAAAACCACGAGCCATTCACGAGATGTTGTATATGAACATGAGAATTCCATTAATAATAGTTAAAAAATAAAAAAAATATGATTAACTAGGGGAAGTTGGGATCGGTTTGGAAACTTCCCCAACTTCCCCAACCATCCTAAGCCTCGAATTCCTTCAGCACAAGTAGCTATAAAAAGAGGGGAAGGGTATGAAGAAAGGGGACCAACTTTGGAGGAAAAGTTATGATGGAGGATTCCATTAAGGAGAGGATAAAGAGGACTCAGGTCTTGGTTTGTAGAGGATCTTGGCCTGACATGAGGCTATGTAATGTTTCCAAATCTTTGTTAATAAAGAATGTTTTTCCTTCCATTAGTGTGTAGATCTATGATTCTAATGTTTGAGTGTTGATCTAGGTTGTCATTTGATTTGAATGAAATAATTATATGTTCATATATCATCTTGTATAACAATAGAAGATACTTTGAGGAAAGGTAAATATTTGTTGTAGGTACTAAATATTGGGATCAAAAGAGCATTGGAGAAGAATAAGAAATCTAGGATCAACCGTCAGGAATAAGGTACACATTCTCTTTCTCTCATTCTCTGATATATGCTTGTAAAAATCTAGTTGTCTTCAGGTAGAACACTTAGTAAGTTCATGGCCTCTAACCCCCATCCATAAGGTATATTATCCCTAACAACATAATTGGTGACTCCACTAGGAAGTCTAATTTTTTTTGGGTCTCTGAATTTGAATTCTTTGTCTAGTTTTTGTCTTTTGGGGTCTTGCTTAAGGTTTGCAATAGTCTATTTTTAGTCTACCTTTTTGAACCTTTGTTGTGCTTGGTACCCCTTTTATTTTTTTTTAAAGTTTTGAGGCATTCATGGGTTTCCTATACTTATAGTCACATTTTCATAGAAAATTCGTGAGTTTCCTTAAGTATAGTCATGAGTGGTTCGCGGGTCTGTCACTACAGAGTTGTGTTTTCTTGTAGACAGATGTCTAGAAGATTAGGTTTTTCTTTCTCTGAGTTTGCTTTGGATATCTGATTGCTTCTGGGGCTTCACCTTGAAGGTTCATAAGTCTATGAATTGTTGTAAGTCATTTTGGTTTTCTTTTGTAAGCCTTTCTTTGGGTAAGTTTGTTTGAGTGTGTCTTTTAAGGCTGTTGGGCCTAGAAATGACCCCTTTTTTACCACACTTGCTATAGTATTTTTGCCTTATCTTACCCTATTTTTATGCACCTAACATATGTTTTTCCTTCATTGGAGCCTTGATTCCTCATAGGTATGATTACTTATTGTTTTATCTCATTAATACTTATGATTGTAATAAATAGGGATTTATCTCTTGAATTATGCTAATAAGTGGATTTTATGAAGATTGTTCAAAATGTGAAGGATACGGGTGCATCGGGTCAAGTGGTTTCTAGAAGAGATGAACATCTATTACCAGCTATGCCCACGGACTCCATATTTGTAGGTGAAACGTAGTCAAATATCCTCATTCTATGCAAGTTGCAACAACCAAGGCTACAATAGAATCGACCTCAGCAGCGCACCATTATTCAAGGGTAGCTGCAACCGACAGAGTAATTCTTGATCAGGTTTTTTTTTATTTCATTATCGGCTCATGCAACAAACTTCCTATATTCCTTACTTCTGTTTCTCCCATAGCTATAACAATGCATTGTAATAGGGAAGCCTGAAGATCGTACATCTTCATGGCTTCCCGATATTAGTGGGTAGAGGTTATGAAGATTGATGTATAAATATTAGAAATTATTCAGAGCCAAGAGTTGGGAAATAATTGATCATATTGTATAAGATGTAACAAAGACTGTACTTTCATTCCATCATCTAATACAAGGAGCAAGATTCTTCTGATTTCTGTGTTTTAACTTGTGTTAGTCTCTAACATCTCTGTTTGAAGGTTGGGCTCGCCTTACTATAGATATTCCCAAGTTAATTAGGTATTTATCTCTTATGTCGTATGGTGTGGATGTTACAATAGATGTATTCTTTTATAACAACTACACTAGTAATGATTCATTGTGTGTTTCCTTAATTGAGCAGTAATCGCATTTCCTGTAAGCTGCAGCAGAGTGGTGTGACAGTCGACTGTGTAGACTAATTTTATTTATGCACTTGTGTGATAGATGTAACAACCAAGCTCATTCCCATATTCTTTTAATTACTATCTTTATTGAGTTTTGCTAATTCATCCAATTTATAGTTATAATTGTTGAGTTCAATTTCTGCATTTCAGATTACTAGATCAAGTTGGATTGAGATGGTTATAATGTATCTTCAAATGGCCTAGTAAATTAGGATTTAAATTTCTACAAAAGTAAGTCTCGATGTTTATTTCCTAAATCTTTCATTTCTAGATCAAGGTTGTAGAAAAGTAATCACAATTTTGCATTCTTAGGAAGGTAATTTAGATTAAGTTAATCATGGGAAGAGTTGGGATGAACATACAGGTAGGATATTTTATTCAACAACATCATCTACTTAGTGTTTAAGCATAGACAGTGTGAATTATCTTTGCAACAAAAAGACTTTCATGGGTTGACAATTTATATTGAACATTATGTATGTTGGCTTAATTAAATTTCATATAGAGTGCCCAGCAAAGGCTTTAATTAGGTCTCTCCTCTTGTAGCATTTAGTTGGAGTATGAGTAGTTTCTGAGATTTTAACCTTTGTTAATGCTTGTTCCTACTTGTTTTCATATTGATTGAGTACTTTATCTGTTGTTACTTCGCCCAACCTTTTGAACAACTTTGTTTAAAAAAAAGACTTGTGTAGTTTGGGTCCAAGTAGGGAATTGTCAATCTTTGCAAAGTCTTCAAAGTTTGTGTTTGTGAGGTCTATATTTGAGTCTTGTTGATACATATGTTCATAGATCTAGTTTATATTTGTGCATAAGTTGCATTTTTCACTTTCATTTTTTGAAAAAATATAAAAACAAATCATTTTAGGTGCATGTTTAGTCTTAAGTGGGAACATTGTACCTTGTTTTGAATTTTCAAAAATAAAAGAAAAAAATTTCTTTCATTTGATTTGCAAAGTTCAATAGTTAAAGTTTCATTAATTTTTGGAAAAATAAAAGAGAAACTAAAATGGCAATGTCAATTTAAATCAGTTTACACCATAGTGTTGCTTTCTAGTAATGCCCAAAACATCTTAAGTTGCACAGTCATCAACCTGAGTAAAAAGAAGCCTTAAAAAGAACGATAATATTTAAAATTGATTAGCAACAATTTTTCTTTTTAGGGACATAACAAACTAGATTACGCTAGAATTTTGGATTAGGGTTATATATAACTATCCGAAACTTTTTAAATTCAGACATAGTGGCCTATCGCTTAGGAAACCCATTTCCATAGGAAGGTAAACCAGGAAGATCCTCTAACATAGGAGTCAAGCATGAGGTCGTGTGAAGCTTGAGTTGTGGATATAACCCTCCAATACTCACTGGAATATAAACCAGGATTAATGTGCGTACGGGGTTTCATTCAATACCACCTTTTGGCTCTGTATGGTGTTGGTGCGGCTTGAATTTCGGGCTTGTTACCCCACCCATGCACATCAATCAGCCCGATGACTATTATGCTGAAACTTTATTGTAGATATGGTAATCATAGTATCCTAGCATAGGGTTTCTACATAGGTAACAGTGGAAGGATATTTCCACTATTCCTAGGGAAGACATGGGAGGAAGCTCCATGCAATAATTTGGGTGGGTGGTTGGTGATTCAACTACTTCCATTCAGAGAAATTGTATTGGAACCCCAAGTAACTTCTCTTCATCTCTTCATTGTTATGATCTAGGCCCTCATCATCCTAGACATTCCCTTGGAAAACATATCTTTACCTACCTAGTTGTGACACTTAGGAAAATGTTTTAGTGGTGTGATTTTTGGATTGCTTGTGATATAGTTTGACCCCTTAGGTGTGTGAATTCAAAGTATTTAGCTGTGTAGGATCAACATCCTCATATATCTCAAAGGTTGCAAAGCCTTCCTCCACTTACAACTGTGGATCTACCACCACCACCTAGAAGGAGGAGAATCAACACAAACGGTTCTTTCAAATCCAATGGTATTAGTGAAAGTCCATGGGAACCTAAACTTAGGTATAATCAACCTTATCATCCATCAGTAGAGGTTGAAGACTTGCAAGCTGAAGAGTTTGCAAGGAATTATAACTCACCTCTTACTGATTTGAGAGATCATGCACTTTTCCAAGTTAGGCCTTTTAGTCAACCTGGTCTTGGTCTCCCATCAAGTCTTGTCATGTTGAATACCAGAGAAGGATCTGGGGGTATCTATACCCTTAATTCAGCCATGTCAATCGACAAAGTATCTCCTCTGCATGTGAGAGTGCCACTGTCAAACATACCTAATGCACTGGTAATATATTTAAATTTTAATCCATCCACTCCTTTATCTCCGAGTTCTAGAGTGGTTAACCTATCAATACCCACAAGCACTACTACCGGCTCATATAATGTGGTGGTTACTGGCATACCCAATATTCCTTTTACATCCTCTCCCCTATTCAAATTTTTTTAGAACAATCCTAGTGGTTCCACTCCTCTCGTCCAAGGGTATCCCTGGTATGGAGGAAACATTCCTCCATCCTTGCCATATGTAGGACCCACACCTACTTTGGAAGGTGTGTCTTCTGAAAGCCCGAATCCTTTATTAGGATTTAGTTTTCAAACTTCAAGTCAGGTCTCAACTACACCAATCATAAGCTTTACTTTTTCACTGTTTGGTGGAAGGTCAATAGCTCGAGTATCGATGACGCCTATCTCGGGCAGAACTAGACCAACTCAATGCAACACACTTCAAGTCAAGAACCCCTTAGCTTTTGGATGGAATCCTTTTTAGAACATTGTCACTTCTTCACATCTGGAGGTTGGGGGAAATCCTATTCAATATTATGGGAACATGGGTGAGGGAACTTCCTCACACCAGGTTCCCCCATACCAATCCCTGGATCAACCTTGAATTCCTTTTATGGAAACTTTGTACTTTCCAAACCTCTCAAAATTAATGAATGACCATGTGCACCATGATCTGACTTGGCCACCAGTCCCTATCAAACTTCCTTCAGATATTCCAAAATTTGAAGGGAAAACTAGAGAGGACCATGATGACCATATCACAAATTTCCACCTATGGTGCTCCTCAAACTCTTTGAATGATGATTCAATTCGGTTGAGTATTTTTCAAATAACTCTAACAAGTGTAGCAACTAAATGGCATATTGAACTTACGTCTGCTACTTATGATAATTTTCTTGATTCAACCACTGTTTTCCTTAACCACTTTCAACTTTCAATTCGGTATGATGCCGATACTAATATTTTGTCGAATTTTCAACAGAATAAAGCCATGTATATTTCTGATCACATTCAAGAGCGATGAAGAAAAAAGAGTTTGATTAAGGCTAATATCCCTCCATATTTTTTGTTGGAATGGTTTTTGAAATCACTTTTACCATATATTTCAAAAGATGTTTCAACTTCTGGAGTGACTACTAAGGAGGAAGAAATTCTTGGATCCCAACAACTTGACTTGATCTACATTCAGTCTGGGATTCTCTAATGAGATCATACCCGATGTGCCAAGGTCTAACTCATACTTTGCAAAACCAAAGCCTAGAACGCACGCCAATGGCATAGTTGGTTCAGTCTAGTCACCCATTGTGGAAAAAAAATACACGAACTATTAGTGAAGTAGTCAACAGTGGAAGTAGTCAATGCTGCGACCCCCTCCCCTCAGAATGCATAGTATTTTAATGCACAATCCATCCCGAAGGGCACTCAATAGTCTGGCGGGAGGAAAAAAGGGGGAAAAGGGGAGGGAAACCAAAATAAACAAAATCCTACAAACACTGATGGGGGGAAAGAAAGAGAAGAAAAAGGTAAATTTCCCCTGCAAACTTTTTCAGGAGGACCACTTGACCTATCAATTCCCTTTAATGGAACAAGCTCAGAGGTTTTTGAAGAAACAACCCATGGTCCTTAAGGATCCTTTTACACAAGGAAAAAATGAAACTTCGAGTGATATGAAGAATGTTGGGGGCACCTAGAATAATCCCCCCACCGATCAATATTACATTAACATGGTCTGCTCCAAAACTTTGTTACAAACTCAAGCCAAGAATTATGAATCAGAGTCTTCATAGAAAGACAAACAACCTGCCAAAGCATTAACCCCACTTTCGATTGAAAAACCAGCTGAACCTATGCCAAAGATACTGAAAGGTGTCTTCAAGAATACATACCACAAACCTAATGTGAGGGAGGCTCCCAACTACTCGGTTGTAGAATATATATCCCAAAATACTTATTATATTCCCACCTTAGAAGTGTTGCACAACTGCCCATATCAACGTAATGTACTTCTGGAAGCCATTGGTAGTACTAATTCCACAAACCTAACAACCAAGTTTGAATTGTCTAATGTCAAGCCTCGCTTACCCTATCACGTAGCCTTCCAAATCGAAGTAGTCCATGGTGGTAAGACTATTGGATGAACTGTTATAGATGAAGGTGCATATGCATGCGTGATGGTTGTTTCCTTTTGGAAATATTTGGGCTCCCTTGAGTTGGTCCCATCAAATACCTTACCGACTGCTTTCGATGGAAGGTATTTTCATCCCCATGGTATACTTCCTTCTTTTGATATAGAATTGGCAAGAAAAATGGATTTAGTAGAAGTAGAGGTTGTTGACACCCCTTTGGAATACAATTTACTCTTGGGTAGGAGTTGGAAATATGCCATGTGCGTTATTCCATCATATGTCTTCCGTGCTTTTGTTTTCCCCCATGAAGGGGATATAAAGACTACTGACCAATTGTCTTATACATGGAAAAGTCATACATCCATGTTGGAGTCTAATGTTCCTTTGATCGATCAATTGCTTCCGACAAATGAAATCCTAGGAGATGGGATGTATACATCACTGATGGGAACTTTTGATTTTCCTGCTCCTATTAATTTTCTAGGATCGATTAGTGTAGGGAAAACTGTTTGTACAATTGTATATAGAACTGATCCACGGGTTCTCCCTTCACATACCGATCTTGATGTGCCCTTGTCAACATTAGAAATATATTACCAATATTTAGTTGAGTCTACAGTTGATTCCCTTATGACTCCTTCCATCTCAGAGGAGGAAGAGGAAGCCTACGTACTTGCATGGGAGGTGAACTCAACTTATTCATAGGATTTCTTAGACATGATTTTACCATTTGATGAAGAAATTTTGGAGGCAAATATAGGACCAGATAAATTATGTGAAGACTTACATCACAAGTCCTATTTCCTACCAGAACTGAGAAGAATTGAAATTTCTGAGTTCCATGCGAGACTGAATGAAGGTGTTGATCAACCCATAAATCCCTTACCCAAGGAAGGAGTGTTCACTGAAGGAAACATGGCCAACATATATTCAACTATACCCATCAACATCTCCACTAAACCAAATGTCGAAGAAAATGTTTACATTAGAGAAAATTCTTCACTTGAAGAGATTGCCACTTATACAACCTTATTTAAGGATTTATGTGATGTCTTTTCCTAGTATTACGAGGAGATGATAGGGATTGATCCATCTATAGTAGAGCATGAAATACGAACATACCCTAATGTCAAACCTGTTCAATAAAATCTATGCCCAATGAATCCGTGGAAAGCGACAACCGTCAAAGATGAAGTGGAAAAACTATTAAAAGTTGGTTTCATATACCCCATCTCTTTAACAAAATGGGTATCCAACCCAGTCCCGGTGGACAACAAGAAAGGAAATATACGTGTTTGCATGGATTTCAGGGATTTAGACAAGGCATGTCCTAAATATAACTACCCCACACCTTTGATAGATCAAATAATTGATGCGTGTTCTAGTAGAGAAGTCTTTTCTTTTATGGATGGTTTCTTGGGATAAATCAAATCCAAATTAAACCCGAGGACCAGCATAAGACTGCCTTCATCTACCCCTGGGGTACTTTCGTTTATAAGAAGATGTCATTTGGATTGAAGAACGTCGGGGCCACTTTCCAAGGGAATATGAATTTTTCTTTTCATGATATAAACCATATTGTCGAACCATACTTAGATGATCTCCCGACTCATTCTAGAAAAAAAAAGATCATTCAGAACATCTTCGTTTGGTGTTTGAAATATGCCTACATTACAAAATTCGCTTAAACATACATAAGTGTGTCTTTTGTATTGAGTCGGGGTGACTATTAGGTTTTATAATCTCCAATAAAGGTATTAGGGTCAATCTATTAAAGGTCAAGGAAATTATTAATATGCCTCCTCCTTGAAATATCCAACAACTTCAAAGTCTATAGGGTAAGTCTAACTTTCTCAAACGGTTCATAGTGAATTATGCTAAGATAAAGAAGGGTTTTATGGGCTTGCTGAAGCAGGAGACCTCGTTTATATGAGATGAATCCGCTCAACAATCCTTTGAGACATTAAAGAAAGCATTACTATCATCTCTGTTTTTGCGTCCACCATATTACAGAAAATATTTTATATTGTATCTGGATGCATCAAACTCTACAGTTGGGGTAGTGTTGGTTTAGGAATATGAAAAGTTATAGGAGCACTCCATTTATTATCTCTGTCAAGATTTGTTCAGACCTGAACTAATATATTCACACATTGAGAAGTTGGCATTGGAAGTCGTGTATGCCGTTTGGAGGTTGCGTTACTACATATTACTCAATACAACTATTTTAGTAGAAGACGTAAATCCATTTCAATATGTTCTATCTCGATGAATTGTTGGAGGAAAACTTAACAAATGGATTATCATACTCCAGGAGTTTGGTTTAGATTTCCAACCTGCTAAATAAAAAAAGTCTTTAGTATTCGCAGAACTTATCTTCGAGTTCCCTAGTGATTAAATTATAACGATGAAAGATGAATTGTTTCCTGATGAGCACATATTCCTAATTTCAACTGATGATCCCTAGTACAAAGATATTCTGATATATCTCCAGACTTTGAAAATGTCTAGTTACCTTCTCATGAGAGGAGCGATGAAAATTATGATTAAATGCTAAAAAATACCTCATTATCACAACCACATTATATATGAGAGGGGTAGATTATATTCTATGTCATTGTCTCACCCATGAGGAGGTGGAGTTTGTATTGAATGATTTTCACAGTGGAGCGTGTGGGGGTTATTTATTTGGGTTAGCAATGTCCCAGAAAATTTTACCTACCGGTTATTTCTGTCCCACCATATTTAAATATTATGGGGAGGTTGTGAAACATTGTCACCCATGTTAGATTTACACCAGAAATATGCAGTCACATCCCTTTCCTCTAGATCCCATCATCGAGGTAGGACCCTTCACCAAGCGGGGGGTAAATTTCATGACCTGCAATCCAATATCTGCTGGGGGGCATAAATACATCATTGTCGTTGTCGACTAATTTACTAAGTGGGAATAGGAAATGCCTAACTTCAAACCCAATGGTGAGATGGCATCATCTTTCATTTTCAACTAAATCATTTCTAGTTTTGGTATCCCAAAGCATATTCTCACAAACCATGGTAGTCGCTTTCAAAATAGGATGATGACCGAGTTGAACACATTGCTAGGGTTAAACAAGACCACTTGTACTCCTTTTACCCACAGGAGAATGAAGAGGTAGAAGTTGTTAATAAAACATTAAATACCATTCTAAAGTGGATTATCAATGCAAGTAGGTCAATTTAGCATTTTATGTTGTATCCTACACTTTGGGGGTATCAAACGATAGTTAATACTGCTATGGGGTTCTCCCCTTCCAACTTGTTCATGGAGTATAAATAGTTACCCAGTTGAATGTGAGATACTATATATTAAGATTTAAATCCATGTGTTTCCCAACACCTGAGACATAGAAGAACATCTACTACATCTAGAACATTTATATGAACAATGGAGAGATGTGTTAACAACAAATGAAGCACACAAAGCACGGGTAAAAAACCAATACGACAAAGCGGTAAAAGCTAGGAATTTTAGTAAAGGAGAATGTCTTGGTTTATGACCAGGATAAGGAACCCCTCGATGAAGGAAAATTCAAATCGATGTGGTTAGGTCCATACATTGTGTCTAAGGTCTTAAATAAGCGTTCTTATGAATTGATAGATTATGAAGGAAACAAGCTGGTTGAGCCCCAAAACGGTCTCTACCTGAAGAAGTACTACACCTAGTGCTTATACCTTTTCTTGTACTATAGATGTATAGCTTTGTAAATAGTTATCACTTAATTATTGTTTCTTATGTAGCTTCAACCTCTTGGGTCATTTATGCACCCACATGAAAACCGCTTTCCTCGAGAGGCGCTTGTTTAGGTCCTGCAACTAACAATGTGGAAAAATACAGGGTTGTTATTGAGCTATTGAGGGATGCTATTGTGCATTGTATTACCTGTCTGGAGATTAAAAATGAATCCCAGTTAGTGGTCTCTCAGCTTAATGGAGTTTATCAGGTGAGACATCTTACTCTGTTATGTCAGTTTTTACGAGTTAGGTTACTTGAAAGAAATTTTGAGCACATTGCATACAACACATTCCAAGGAACCAAAATACAATTACTTAAACATATGATAATTACATCTTATATTGGCATGTGTCTCATACATTATAAAAAACATATTAAAATGATACATAGAAATGCATGTAAATAAGCTGGTATATATATAAGTAAAATATGTCCATGTACATCGAGTATTGGTTTAAAGATCCAATAATAAGTACATCAAAATACAAAAGAGGATCAAAAGTCTCTCATGATTCTAGAAACTACTGAGACTTTTCATCCTCAGATGCCTCTGCCACAACCTCTTGGTAACATAAAATATCCCTAGACACCCTGCGCAAGAGGCGTAGACAGGAAGGAGTTACCTCCACTACATGCTCCTGCATAGCAATGGGGATCCTCTCCATCCTCAATGTAGGAACATCATGGGTAATCCTATATAGCTTGACCTCCATAACTCGAAGCATGGCTTCGCCATCATCTCCATCTGTTGGTCGTCTGTAGGTCCTAGGGTGACCATCTTGCCAAACAGGCCCAATATCTACATCGTACATTATGAATTAGATTCGTATAATGTACATAGGTATATATACTTATAATTTTTTTTCATAAAAATTTAAAAACATGAAAATCAAAACTCACCCATCTCTCCCCATACACCTCCTAGAGGAAGAATCAACTTTGTATCATCGTATAAATATAGACCTGCATAGGGGAAATTCTCAAAGGAAGGCACTTGTCTACCCCACCATGCATAGAACTCATTGTCAAACCTACCCTGGATCTCAGCACCTCCATGAAAAAGGAACACGTCACCCCACCCCGTGAGCCTAGGCTCACGTGGAGGAGCTGGTGGAATTCTCACCTTGGGGCTCAAAGTGGGCACCCACTCAAAGAAGAAATATGCAAGGATGGTAGAATATACAAAATGTTTCCTTTTTCCCAGCTTGAAATCATAGAATTTCTTCTTCATGTTCATGACTATCTCGGTGCACCAGTAAAAAAACACACTCTATAGACATTCCACTGCTAGATGCATGTGGTTCCGTGTGTCTAAGTGTAATGCAGATGTACTTGCCACCTGGGTGATGGTACTCACAATAAATTTAAGTGGGAAACTCGATATTTGGGAAATTGGTATATGTGTACTTGACTTCAATGTACTTGGAAGACAATAGGTGTTCATGTAGTCTTGCACACTGAGTAGGTCACCCCCACATCTAGTGCCACTCAATCTCATTGGTGCCCCCTTATGAGATAATTGGTGATAAAATATATGTCTTTGGTACTTATTTCAAGTGTTTCACCTTGGAGATCAAACACATCCTACTCAGGATCCCATAGTTGTACCAAAGACTCCAACAATCAAACTTGAGCATGCATGTTTGCGGTGCGAAAGAAATTCAATAATCAACATATTCTAAAAGAATTTAAGGTAAATGGATCTCCTAATGCTTCCATATCCATATCCTCATGCTCTCTATCCCTCCATTATAACACCGCTGCTCTTGCAAAACATGAATTTTTGGTCATTAGAGAGGTAAAAAATGCTATCCACATAAAACATGATTGTCTAGTTATAACAGTGTGTACCATTCACGTGTTTCCTGTTGCATACCCATGAATTCTTCTCGAATTCGTGAGTTTTAAATGGGATACTTGCGGCTCCCACATGGTTCCTTTACAAGTGCTTTACAACCTCATCAAAAGACCAAAATTTGCATAAAAATTGAAGGGAATAACATAAAATGAAAGCTAAGGAAGAGATGGTCTACCTGCAACTTGTGGTTTGTGATTCCGTCCACCGGTTGGCTCGTATGGAGCATTTGAAGTTGAAGGAGAATTTTCACTATGTAAGGTAAAAAACCAAATGAGTTGTTTTTTAACAAACCAAATGAACTATTTATAGTAACAATTTAAATTTTTTACCTACTTGATATAGTTTGGTCAATTTTTCATTATATTGACTAATATTGGTTGTTTTTTACCTAGTTTTGCAGTTGACTTGTAAATTTGGAGTATATTATCCTAGAATATAACATATGATTTGGTCCCCCTTGCATTTGAATCAATACCTTATCCATTTTCGAACCCTAGGATCTCATTTTTTATCCATGGATGACGATTTGCAACCTTCTTTTTTCTTTAAACATCATTGTTCTTCCATGGATTAGAGCCTTCTGAACATGGGCAACCCTAGCTAAAACACTTTTTGTCAATAATGGTTCCTATGTTGCATGTTTCTAGGTGACGAGAGCCTTCATGGTTATTTTTACACAAAAATGAGCTTCATACTCTCTCTCTCTTGCTAACTATCCTCTGTCATAAGGCTCCTGTCATATGGATTTATCTTTAAGCCCTGGTCTGACTCCTTAAAACTGACTAGATAGTTGAGTTACTTGTTCTTTAAGACTCATTAAAGAAAATGAAGGATCATCCATATCGGTATAATTTTAACCCTTTTCCCGACCATATGGATTACTTACGAAAAATGAATACTCTAGTTCACTGTGACCAGAAGAGTATCTTCAGGTATAGATTTATCTCTTTTTCGAGCTTGGAGGAATAAATTTATGAAAAAGGAACCTCTTTGAGTTCACTTTTTTTCTCTTCCTCTGGATTAAAATATTAAAAAGATTATGAGCGTTCTTTATGTGATTGTCATGCTCGTTAAACTCCAACCCAAAGCATCAAGTTTATTGTTATTCGTCCCATTATCGTAAATAAATGGAACATTCTGAGTGATATTGTCATGTTTTAGACTCGTAAAACTAAGCCTATATTATTTCTTTTGAAGGAGCATTGGTTTGGTGATAATTTACCCCTTTTTTAGACCTTGCTGACTAAGTATGAAAAATGTATAACTTAGTTCTTCAGAAGCTAAGAGAGTTCTCCTTTGGATTGTTTTATACTTTTTCAGACTTGGGAGATTAGCTTTACGAAAAATAACCTCACCAAATTCTTCTTTCGAGTTTTCAGACTCTCAAAATCATGAAAACACCGATGATCATTCACTAATTCGGGCTTGTAAAATCCACAAATCAGTGATATATCAAGCAATATTCTCTCTTTTCTTCAAGCTTTCTTAAAAATGAAGAAATACTCAAGTTTACCTTCTTGGACTAGTTAAAACTTAACAAGAAAGGAAGGAAGGAAACACACTCTTTTGTAAGTGGCCTGGCAGCAAGTCCCTTGAAAAAATCATTAGTTTGAGTCTCCCGTTACTCATGTTTCAGTTTTCCACTTCCTAGTTCAACTTAATACTTTGAGTCACTACTCGTCCACTGTTTACTTCTCCTAAGTACAGGGGGAATATGTTAATGTCTCCTACATTGCAAATTGGTATGGTTGTTTCCATTGAAGTTAAAGCATCCTTGGGTCATCTCTGTGTCATCCTCATTGTTCAAGGATCCTTAGCCTCTGTCTATTCACCTTTATCCCTATAATTTCCATCTCTGAAATTATTCTATGTACATCTTCCCTTATCCAGTTTACGAGTTACTTCAGTGACCCGTTGAAGGATTCAATTCCTTCCTTGCCACACATGGCTTCTAATTTGCACCTGCTACAAAAATAAGACCTAGAGTTTCAAGTTAGTACCTTAGGATCCACTTCACATCTTAGTGGAATCCTATGATTAGGTTATCAATATAACCTTTTAATTGATATTCCAATGGTATCCTTCCATATTTGACTTCAATCAACATATTCACATGGTAGGATTTGTATTGGTTTCTATGGATTTGGATGAAGGCCTCAAGTTTACAACCTCATAACTTGAGTTGCGCAAGATTTTTCCATTCCTAGTGACACTTTTTCCAGCATTTGAAGATCTACCATTGTACTTATGTGGCTATGATACACCTTTGTAAATCAAGCATGGCCCTATAGCCCATATCATATGATGTATCTTGTAAAGGAGCTAGTGTTCCTCATTATTGAACATGGCATCCTTAGTCATGATTTTGTATAAATGACCGCATTTTGTCTGTTTCAGGTACTTCTCTATAGCCTTGATTTTGAGTCCTCTAAATAAAGATTGTAATGTATTTTAGCCATCCTTACCCTTTGAATTGATACATTAGGGGTCATCTATTATACTGTGAAACAACACTTCTCTGTTCGATTAATGACATCAAATATGTCATTACATTAAAGGACATTAGGGATTGAAGTAGCCTTAATCATATAGATGATTGGGATCCTTGATACACCTTAATCAATCCAGCATTAACCCTTTTTTCTCTTGAACTCATCATGCATTCATGCGAGTTTCCTTGAACTCATCATGGGTCTTCCATGTGAAACCCACATCTTATTATTAAATGTTGAAATTCATGAGCTTCCTTAAGGAAACCCGTGATTCATTCACAAGATTCTATATATGAACCCACGAGTTCCATTAAGAATAGTTAAAAAATAAAAAAATATGATTAACTAGGGGCAGTTGGGCTTGGTTTGGAAACTTCCCCAACTTCCTCAACCATCCTAAGCCTTGAATTCCTTCCTCACAAGTAACTATAAAAAGAGGGGAAGGGTGAAGCTATAAAATCTGTTTTTTAGGTAAAAACCCAATGAACATAGAATAAGTAATCCATAAATGGATAAGTAAGAATACTTGATAATATGTAGGATGATTAACAATTACAATTGCTTGGGATTATATAATCCTATCTTGCACCTTTTCACAAAAGGGCATGACTATTGACTTTAACTATTATTTACTAATAATAAATTAATGTTAATTATATTTAATATTAATTTATTATTATTTTATTGTTACATTGCCTTCCCCTTAAGGGAAGCTTTGTCCTCAAATATTATTTGACGACAATGATTACGTCTGATTTTTTTCTTCTAATGTTATCTCTTGATATTTTGTGTTTATTCATTGTGACATTTGTTGAAACGAGGCGATATGAGTTATGAATTACCCAGAAGAACTCTCACATCGTCTCTGATGTGGTCCATCCCAAATCTATTTTTATCAAATAGATTTGATCACTTTTTGGGATGGGTCTTCTTGTTTGTTGTTTTTTTATTTTGATTTGATGTTCTTTCTCGTTTGATATCATCTCTCCTTTATGTCTGTTCATTTTGACCCCATCGTTGGTCAAAGGGACGTTTATAATTGGGGTGTAAATAAGGATTTTTTGTTGTTTGTTCTTCTGTTGGATTAAATTATTTTTTAACTATATTGATGACTAGATTTGTATTTGCTTCTTTTTCCTCAACTTGTTTTTTTTAGCCCAAAGGTTTTGATCTCCTTTCCTGAATGTTCACCAACTTGCTTTCGAGTAAATCTTTATCATTCTTAAGATTCCTGATCGTTTATTCTCGCTATTGCACACTGTCTTTAAACTCTAATAGTTTCTTTTGCAGATCTTGATTTTCCTCCTCTATCTTTTGATGGTGATGTGATCTATCTTTCTCTTTCTTGACTTGAAGGAGAAACTTGTGATTATGATCTCTTAAACGCGATATCTCTTCTTCTTTATCCATGATGACTTTCTCTAATTCTTTCTTCGTCTTTTGTCTTGATTTTGATCATCTTGTGAAATCATATTCAAAATGAATTTTGGGCTTATATAATCTTGCCTTGCACCTTTAAAACCAAAGGACATGAATATTGAATTTAACTATTCTTTACTAATAATAAATTAATATTAATTATATTTAATATTAATTTATTATTATTTTATTGTTACAAAGGGTATGAGGAAAGGGGACCAACTTTGTAGGCAAAGTTGTGCTAGAGGATTCCATTAAGGAGAGGAGCCAGAGGACTAAGGTCTTAGTTTGCAGAGGAGCTTGGTCAAACAGGAGGTCAAGAATGTTTTTCCATCCATCAATGTCTAGATGTATGCTTCTAATGTTTGAGTGTCGTTATAGGTTGTCATTTGATTTGAATGCAATCATTATATTTTCATATCCCATCTTTTATAAGAGTAGAAGATACTTTGTGTTGGTTTATCCCACAATATTGAGAGGGGGGGGGGGGTGAATCAGTATAGTCAGTTTTTATTTTAAAATACACAAAATCAACAATCAAGACATAATTTTTATCATGGAAACCTCAAAAGAGAAAACCACCAATACAAACTCATTAATAACTTGAATTTACAAAATTGTTTATCTGCTGCAACAGAAAGGATGCAAATCACACCCTAGGTTTTTCCTGTAGCTACAGACTAGGATGCTACAACACCCTTATGGTTTTCTGCCTGCTACAACAGACAAGGATGCTACGACACCTTGTTCTCCAGCTACGACTCGAAGGAGGCTTAGATCCCCTGCAAACCTATGGCCTGCCCAACAATACAACAAAACCCTGTGATCAACGTCTCTTTTAGCTTCCTTTTTAGTGTCCACTATCACTTTTAGTGTAATTTTCATCATTTTTTGGACAAAGTGGACGCTTTTCCACGAGATGGCACTTTTAATGGCGTTATTTGTGTCCCTTTTTAGAAGTTGGCGCTATTTTGGGTGCTAATTAGCATCCCAATTAGTGTCCCAATTAACATCCCAATTAGCGTCCCAATTAGCATCCCAACTAGCATCCCAATTAGCATCCCAATTAGCGTCCTTTTTTCAAAGTTGATGCTATTTTGGATGTTAATTAGCATCCCAATTAGCATCTCAATTAGCATCCAAATTAATGTCCCAATTAGCCTCCAAAAAAACATTGCATATAACACCAAGAATAGCCTAAAAAAAAAATGTCCTGAATAGCATAGCACCATATATTAATCTAGGGTTGTATGGAATATGTTAAAGGAAATATTTTATACCTCGGTTACCACTATGTAATCCATGAAATCAATGGTTATTCAGTTTGTTACACTTCATCACCCTATTTTTCTACTCTCTCCATTGGAAGTATTTTGGTTAGTTCTTTGCTTCCAAATCAAGGAAATGATTCTCTCTAGTAGGAGCACGCATCTTCTTTCCGAAGGATTTCTCTCTATCTGTATTATTTTTTATAAAGGTTTCAAAGGTGAGATCCTTCAACTTGTCACTACCTTGAAGTGATTTAATATAGTTTGAATGTGTAGGATAGAGATAGTTAACAAATGTTGAAAGTGGAAGATTCAGTTTCATGATAGAGGATTAAATCGTATTATTACTATGATCTCAGATCAACGAGCATAGGATCATTGTTCTCCACTTTCAAACTTAATCAATGCTATGTATTGTAAAGTAATGCAATGCATAGTGATAAATTTCAACTTTATAAAACAAACCTTATACAGGGTGCTTGATCAAAATTAACTTTATCAAGTGACCCCTTACTGTAAATAGATGTATTCATATGAAGCTAGGGCATTTAAAGAAGGGAATTAAATAGAGAGAACCTAAATAGGATTGGAAATTGGGAAATATCTTGTCATTGAATATGATAGAGTTTCTTGAAATCCAAACGCCTCAAGTAGTCACTAAAGGAAATTCCTTAAAATGTTAAATTCCTCTCTTTTTCAAAACAATTTTTTATACAATCTTCTATCAAGTACCCATATCAAACCCCCTTACAGTTTGTCATCCCTTGAACCTCATACCAAACTACCCTTACATATGGACATTTTACCAAAAAATATAGGATGGTTTCTTGCTCTTTCTTGTAGAGGACACACCATCCAATGCTTGTTGACTCATTCTTTGAATTACATCCCAAGTCAAAACCTTGTTCTTCAGCTAACCACATGAATGAACATGTTTGCATTTGTGCCCTTGACTTCCAAAGAGTCCTCCACCACTAGATAGTGTCACCTTGTTTATCATTTGCAAAATTTTCTCTATAACCAAGCTCTGTAACATATGCTCCATGAATAGGGTTTTTAGTCCAAATTGATTCATATGCAAAATTGGATTTAATTCCCCACAAATTCATTACAATTTTCATCATTAATCCTTGCCAATCACAATAAATTGGCACTCTTCCACCCTTGATTCCAGATAGTGGAAATTAATGGATGAGCATTATGAGATGAAATATAAATGATCACACTTTGTAATACCAATATTTTTTTTCCCAAGGGAAACCTTACAGGGAACCCCCTAGGCATTTCTTCACATTTTGTAGATGGTACATAGTGTAAACTCTTGGAAAATAATTACGACTCCTGACCCAGTAGAGACATTGAGTTAGACAAGAAACCAAGGTAATAGACCTTGGGAATTGATCTTGAGACCTTTTGCATGAATCTCAAAACACTCAAAACACTCAAAACACTCAACCATTAAACTAGACCATCCATACGATTTTTTTATCCAAGTAATTAAACAAGGGAAAACCCATAGGGAATTCCCCTCATTTCGAGGATGGTACCCAGGGTAAACTCTAGATTCTTCAGAGCACAAGGACAAGTCAACAACAAGGCCTAAAGTCATTACAACAGTATTCTCATTACAAGCTCAACATGTAACTTACGAGAATAAACCATGGATGAGACAAATAACACTCCATCACACAACCACTTAGACTAAACCTAGTTAACAGAATAATAATTTACCATAATTTGTATAGATTTAATTGTCAATGTACTTCCTATTGCATTACCTAAGCATCTCTAAAGCATAAAATCCTCTGAACTAGACAACATGAAGTGAAAAATAAAACTAGGATTTACTATGTCACAAAGATTCACGTGGAAAACTAAGGTCCAATGGAAAATTCCAAGCCACCATAAAGTGAAAATGGTGAAAAATGAAACTAGGAGTTACTATGTTTGCACCATCCAACTATTCGATCGATCTCTTCGTTGCTGCGATAGGCCAAAATTTCCTCTTGATTCGGCTCTCAACCAATGTATTTTGGAAGCAAATTTCAGGTCACTGAGCATAACCATGCCTCCCAAGTAGCAATCCAAGGCTGATGTGGCAAAAAATAACCTAATTTTTTTTATTATCTATAACCTAAAAAATGAAACCCAAATTAGAAATAAAACCTCAAACTCATGCCTAGTGATATTTGCGCATTTATTACACTTGAGGGGAGATCTCACACAACACCCACCAAAGACCAGACAACCGTATGACAACCGTGGATCTCAAAAGTTTGGAACTATGGGTGTAGTTGTGCAGCAAATTTGTAGTCTTTGGACAAATTGAAAGAAATGAATTTGAATAGAAACTCTTTAATTGGGTCAGTTCTTATTGACAATAAAATATTTCATAATGGAAAAATGGAAGGTCCACCTAACTTTATCATAAGTTTTTCCAAGTACATCTTGATATAACCAACCTATCTAGACTAAATGTACAAACACATTCCATACCCTTCCAAACTAAAATAACGTTATTTGCACATTCGATACCTTTCCAAACTAAAATAACATTATGCAATGTATCTCTCACTAACGAAACCAATATATGCTATTTGCACATTCGATACCCTTCAAACTAAAATAAAATTATGCAGTGTATCTCTAATGAATGAAACCAATAAAGTTTTCAGAAGAATATGGTTATGCATAAAAACTAGGGTCTAATACCCTTTCAAAGTAAAATAAAATTATGCAATGTATCTCTAATGAATGAAACCAATAGAGTTTTCGAAAGAATATGGTTATGCATCAAAATGAAACTAGGAGTTACTATGCCTACTTCATCCAATTCTTCGATCCATCTCTTCATTGCTGTGACAGGCCAAAATTTCCTCTTGATTCATCTCTCAGTCGACGTATTTTGGAAGTGAATTTTAGGTCATTGAGCATAACCATGCCTCATAAGCATCAATCCAAGGCCGATGTGGAAAAAAAAAAAAGGTCATTGAGGACAAGACCTTGGCCTCAAGAACAAGAACAAGAGAAAAAATGTTCAGAAATATCTCCAGAGCCTTAAGAATTCTATGCAGCCCAAACTCGATGCTAAGGTTAATGCAACGAAGGTAATATTTTTCTACCAGTTTTTTGAGGGTTTACAAGGATCAAAATTTACTAGGGTTTTAGGGTGAGGATTGATCTATTTGTTTGGATTGCAGCAAAATAAGGAAGATGAAAAGAAGAGGGAGAAAGAGCTGAACGATCTGTTTAAAGTTGTCGTCAATCAGCCAAAAGTTCCTCCATGTAGTGTTTTGAATTTATCTTATTTTTTTCTTTTCTATTTAATGGTTTTGTTATCTAAATCATTTTTTTTCTAGAAGATAATAAATTTATGTAAAGGAATTACATTTTTAAAACAAAGTTTGAACACCAGTTCTTAAGTTTCGTCAACCTTCTGTTTTTGTATGCTTATAATGTTGGACAATGTGTAACATATACTAAATCACCCGGATCAAGCCCGAAGGCCTACCCCCTGATTCATCTCTCCTATTTCAAAAATGGCGCGTATCGATTGATTTGGTCATTGTCACTACGTCATTACTTCACAAGAGCCTCGACCCATAAAAACAAAGCCGAAACCCTATTTCTATTGCTAGGAATTTTGTACCTTTTGTGGACAGAAGTTGTTCCTCTGGTCTGAATAGTTTAGATCCAGAACAAATAGTTCAGGTCAAGGTTAGAAGACTTTCCCTATAAGCTATAAACACCTGGAATACAATCTTTTATGGAATGATGTGAGTCTTCTCTTATGACAAAAGGTCTCTGCTTTCTACAATTGGATTTTCTTCCATGTGAGAGGCAGTTGCAACTCCTTGGTCTATGGCTTTCATGGGGCCTTCCCCTGTTGCAGGTGGAAATTCAGGTGGTAAGCCCTGGTTCCATATGCATCTTCTCAACTGAAACTCAACAAGATTGGAAAAGTCACTAAAACCTAACATAGGGTTTCAAAACTAAGAAAAACCACACAAACAATTCTCCTACTCAAGCTACAGGCTACAAGCAAACTTAAGTGATAGGATGAGCTCAAAATAGTAGGTCTCTCACTAGGATTGCCAAGCAGGTGCAACTCTCGACATACTCAAGGTACGTGCATAGTAGTCTCCCCGAGTGCTATTCTCGGTGTATTGCTCCAAAAAAGATGACCAAAGGGTTTTTCTCAGTTGGACAAGGAAGCATAGTGGGGTCTCCCGATATACACAAGGTACGTGGGAGCTCAAATCATTAGTAGTGTTGTCTAATGCACAACCTTCCACAAGGGGCCTTGTGATATACAATTGAGTACGTGAACTACCTTTCTATATACCTCAAGGGTATGTGAAATGTCGTTCGATATACCGACGGTACGTGGAAGAACCACATGATTCCCGGGTTGCATTGCAGGCGAGTAACAAGAATTCCTAAATTTTATGATGCCTGAACATGTCACGGACTTATCACTCAAATTTCTATACAATTTTAAACCTATAACTACCGTTAATTTTATCTTTAGTGATTAGGTGAATGCATGATATTTTGACAGAAACATAAAGCCATGCAAATATGAAATGCAGATAATTTCACTTCACTTTTCAAGACATGCCTACCTATGGGAAGGAGAGAGTATTTTTCTTTTCAATTTTTAGTTTTGAAACCAAATTTTTTCCCAAATAACTACACTAAACCAAACTCTTTCCGAGAAAGGGAACAAGCAACAAACTTCAAATTGATTTTAAAAGCAAGCAAAATAAGGTAAGATCTCTTTTTCTAAGAAGAAATACAAAAACTCATTCAAAGGCACAATCAACACTTTTTCAAATTTTTCTTTAAAACGAGAAAGATCTAACTTAAAACTACTAATATTTTTCTTCTGATGAGATCAAAAATGTAAAAGAAAGAGAAGAAAGATGGAGATCTGAAAGCTGATGAGGCTAATAAGAGGTCCAATGATTCATCCTCCAATAATAACATGAATAACTCTCAACAAAAAAAATTCTTTTGCAAAGAAAAAAAGTCTTGCACAAACTTTTAATGAAAAATGAAACAAGCTATCAATCAAATAATTCTTTCTTTTTAGGTTTATCTAACAATAAGACTGATATCTAACCAATGCTAAGCTCTCAAACAACACTCTGTTCAAAAAATTTGAAAACAAGCATACAATCAAATGAAAATATGAAACTATCCTAGCTGTTTGATTTTAACAAAACAAGCCTTTTACCACATCAAATTCAACATTTAAGCACTCAGATATCTTCAATACAAACCGAGAAATTCAAAACTGCAAGCAACTAAACCAAAAATTTTGCAAAAAACTTTGAAAAATCAAGATTGAAAAGGCTTACCTAGAACCGCGTGCAGAGAGTCACTAACAAAGTTGTTTTTCTCGAGCATCGCTTCCTAATTACTGGTCACAAGCGGTGGCATTGCTTCCTGCTAACTGAGTTCAGGCAGTGGTATCGCCTATTGCTTGTAGTGCATGCACAGTTCCCTGTAGAAGTGCAAACAGAAAAAGATGGCGAAAAAGAAAAGTTAGATCACTGTCCAACTAGAATCTAAACCACAAATTAACAGTATTTAAGAGTACAGAAGATCAGAAAACTCAGATATGAACAAATCTGAAGATACCAAACCAATAACCACTAGATCAGCTAGTGGATTTGATTGAACTGATAAAGGAGGAGAGTTTGGATTTCAAACAAGTGTTCTTGAAATACTAAGAAAGATCAGATCAGATGAAGCTATTCCTGAGTGGATTTGCCAGATTTGTTAGACGGAAATATTCACCTCCTATGGACAAGAGCTGGTTCCCTAGATATGAATGGTTCAAGTCTAGAACAAAACACAAACACCAAATGTTAAAATTCCCCTAGATCTGGTTAATCAATTGAATGAAATGCCATGATACTTCTCTCAAAGGTTGTCCTCACTATCCTCGCAGAAGAACCTGTAAAATATGGAAAACAACAAGAGAAACATGATAGCATACAATATAATCAACTATATCTATTGTTGTGACCAAGGAATCAAGCAATATAAACACATGAAACAGTAAATATGAGAAAGAAAAGACATTTTTTATTAATAAATGATTGGAAAGAATATAACCTTCATGCCTTGATGTTGATAGTTCCTTCCAATGGCTCCTTGCCTATAAATTTACCTTGTCTCCAAGGACTCAAGAATGATTTTGACAGAGTTTGGGTATGCAACACAATTCTTCCTCCTTCTCCCCATGGGGGATGCGATAGTATTTAAAGGCATGGGAGGATCTCATGGGTGACGTGGAGATAAGATCCTAAAAGGTAGGATATTGAGCTCTAGCTGGTCCTAAACCATAGGGATGAGGCTCCATGGAGGTTAGCTACGAGAATCCTCTCGAATCTTCTCTTTTTTCCTTGAAAACTCGAGCACTGCTCTTCCAACGAAGAAAAAATGTGGTGTTAAGGGGGTACCTCTTCTTGCAGTAGGGATACAAGTGGTAGTACCTCTCTTTGCTCATGTATTAGGAGTGGTGCTGCCCTAGCACCACTTGGGTAATTCTTTTTGTCAATGGAAGAGAAGCGTTACCAACTCAAAATAAGGAAAAATTGTAAGGGGATATTTTTTCCTGTCATTTCTCTAGGGAAAAATTTGAGGGATTGGAGCAGACAAGGGAATACCTATCTCATAACATGAATGTCACGATATTTCGATGTAACAATTTCCAAATTTTTCTTTCTTTTCTCTGTATTTCCTGCTTGATTTGATTATAGATCCCACTCAAGCAAAATAGGAACTGCTGCATTTTTCACATCTTTTAATCCATACTCCATTACTGCATTTTCTTGAGAGATTTTGAGACAAAGAAGGTTTTGAATAGATTTTAATTTGGAAACCATCAATTCCATAGAGGAAGAATATTCCACAGGACCTCCCGAAGCTAGGTGAACCTCCGCCAAGCCCGTCAGAGCCGATCTAGATTCTATTGACCGAGAGATTGTTGTGCAGAAGAAAGTAGCCCTTATAACCAAAGTGAACTACCCCTTTCTTGTCTTCAATCTTACAAATGGTATTTTGTGCCTTTCTTGCATGGATGAATATATAGAAAGACTTATTATTTTCACCTTCCTTAATCCAAGTAGCTTGAATTTTTTGCATAAGTCGGATTCTTCCAAAACCAACAATTTACTCCTATATTTTCCCAACTTCTCCATTTTACTATTGTCCTCCTCAATGACCCCATTTCTCTAGATTATCATATGATTTTTTAGATTAGTATTGTCACTACAACCATAGCATTGAAATTGAACAAAGAAGGGATGATACTCTTCTCCTCAAACATTCTTAGTGAACATGTGAAAACATGACCTGTATGAGGAGCTCAACCCTGACTATTGTTGTTGGTAAGATTTAGGAGATGTCGTTGTGTGGACTGGCTTCCCAAATAATAGAAAAGATGAGTATTTTGTGGTTAAGCTACTAGCTTACCGACTACTTGTTTCCTATTCATTTTGTGATGAATCCCTGACTGTCAGGAAAGAAGAAGGGATACTTCGTATACCAAAGCCATCATGTTGGGGAGAATTTTCTATGTATTACGCAGACTACAAAGAAGTGCATTGCACAGACTAGGGCTGTTTGTAAATGAATTTATTCCTTATTTGTAGAGCACAATGATCTCTTTTTTCTAAGTGTTTTGGGGTTTGTAAATGCATTGCGCGAACTAGGGTTTCGAATTCGAGCCATGTATAGTGTTGTATAGTCTCTCGGTCTATTAATGAGGCAGGGGCATGGCGAAGTTGGACTTCTTAATAGGCACCCACATTGTCAATGGATTGGGAGGTCCACACCAGCCACTTATGAATCATGATTAGCTCATTCTAAGAGGATAGATTTTGGTACATATTACCCTCGAAGGTCTCTTTATGGTTTTAGATTATTTTTCAAACTGATCATATATCTTCTAACTATATCATATTTATCTCTGAAAATCCCTATATAAAATGCACAATATCCTTTAAAATTAATGCTTACATACCCAAAATGTAGTTTGACTTCCATAATCTTGGAAATAAAACATTAAGATAAATGTTAAGCAGTCTACAACCCAGATGGCAATTATGATTAAGATTTAAAGACTCAAGTGGGAAAAGTGTTTAAAAAAACATCAGTCGACTCATATTCATCATTTAGTACTAGTATCCAATGGTAAGCAAAGTGGTTACCAGTAACTTAAAACAGTACGATCTTCCTCTTAAGATTAGAGCCTGGTGAATTTTATTAGAGATTTCAAAGGAATTTAGGGTTCTCGCCACATGCCTAGGGTTTACAAAAATTATGTGACTTATCTAATTATTTGCACTGTAGAGTCTAGTAATTTGTAAAGGTAGAGTAAAGGATGATGATTATAACTCTGTAATGCTATTGAAATGATAAAAATTTCTCATTATTTGAAAGGCATTTTACCTTGATTTTCATATATTCACAACCACATGATTGATTCCCTTGAGGTTTTCCTAATAGGCTATACTATATATGATATATCTACCTCTAATCTCTATGAATTGTTGATGTATATGTAACTTTGGAATGTATTTCACTTATATTTCTTATATATTGTAACCCGATGTTTATTCCAGGATGTACTTGAGTTATGTCATGCCCCAATGTTCCTATCGGGAAGTTCTATAATATAAACAAGTCATGTCAATTCATTATGGGTAACCCTCCTATTGGCTAAGGGTTAAAGTCCCCACAGTTCTGGGGCACTAGGGTTATTAGATTGTCCTAGTGAGGTTGACCCTACTGGGGTTTAGTCAAGTTGGGAATTAGTATAAATAGAGAGCTAACGTCTCTATTTATTACACATCTCATACACACTCAAGTGTAGCGCATAGTTGAGGAAGGAGAAGACGCTAGGGCTAGATAGAAAGAAGGTCACTGCTGTCGAGAGATCACTTACTGTTTTGGGTTCTACTTTTGGTGCTGATTCTATCTCTAAGGAAGTTGCAGGGTTTTCACCATTTATGGTTTCCCCAAGGATAAAAACTATGTTCATTGTCTCTTGTGTTTGATTGTTGTGCTTGTTATTCTCTCAATTAAAGATCCTAATGTATTGCTAGCTTAATGATGAAATTCTAACATGGTATCAGAGCTAACCTGAGAAGAAGACACTGTGCAACTGCAGGAACTAGGGCTTCCTACTTAGTGGATATTCCTCCACATATTTTCAGCAAAATAAGGTTGGATTAACTCTCCTCCTTAGGGCACATCTTTCTGTCGAAGCAGAATCCAATTCTGAGGTTTTTCAGTTTTGGACTCAACACTCCTGCCGAAAAATAGGGATTTTCACAGAAGAGGAATTTTTTAGTGAGCCCAAGCCTGGATTGATGTCCTTCCCAAAATCAAAGTTAGGGACCAAATTCAAATCATTTGGTTGGACATAACTCTGGAAAAGAAAAACCCTAATTTGCTACTGAACCAGCACTGCAGGATTTCAGCTCCAAATTCAGATCCGACATCTTGACCTGGTAAGATATAAATCTTTTGCATTTCCATTTGAGGTTCTCAGTTAAGATGTATCATCATACCAAGCTTGATGAAAATCTTGAGGGAGCTGACAACTTCCAAGCCTGAAAGTATAAGATCTCCCTGGCTCTGGAAGAAAATGAGTTGGACTCCTATATCAATGAGGAGGTTCTAGTTTCAGAGGGAGATGAGGCTAAGGCCTTACATAAGAAGAAGTTGGTTATGGCAAAGAGAATCATTGCTGATTCCATCAAGGATCACCTCATACCACATGTGTCCTCCCTCAAGACACCTAAAGCTATGTTTGATGCCCTAAACAAATTGTTTGAAGGGAAGAACATAAACAAGGAGATGACTCTGAGAAACCAATTGAAGAATGTAAAGATCCAGAATGATTAGACTATTCGGTCTTACTTTACAAGGGTATCTCAGATCAAGGAACAACTAGAAGCAGTAGATGAAGAAGTGGAAAATGTAGAGATTGTGATGACCACCTTGAATGGTATCCCTAGATCATGGGACTCTTTCATTCAAGGGATCTATGCCAAAAAGAAGTTAGTCAAGTTCAGCAGACTATGGGAAGAATTCTCTCAAGAAGAAGCTCGGACAGCAGCTCGAGAAGAGAAGATGGGAAGTGAATATGAAGCTCTTACAGTTCAAACAGAAGGATCCATCATCACTCTAAAGGTAAGATCTCACACTCTAGAAGAGATCTGTCTACTATTAGATGTTACACATGTGATGAGAAAGGTCACATATCCAAATTCTGCCCTAACAAAAGGAACTTAAAGAAGAAAGGAAACAAGAGAAGACATCATGCTCATGCTGCAGAGGATGATGAACCTTCCAAAAAGAGAATCAGACAAGAAAGTGATGATTCTTCAAGTGAGGAAGAATATGTGCTGATCTCCACTCTCACAAGAACTATTTCACATGGAAGCAATGATTGGCTTATAGACAGTGGTGCTTCCAAGCACATGATGGGATTCAAAGAATCATTTGTGAAGCTATCTGAACACGAGTCACCTCACAAGGTGAAACTTGGGGATGACTACTAGTATCCAATAAAAGGTAGTGGTGAATCCTCCTATAAACTAGACTCTGGAAAGTCTTTGAATATGAATAATGTATTATTTGTTCCAGGCCTAAAGAAGAACCTCCTCTCCATATCTGCATTGGATGCAAAAGTAATGAGGGTTGCTTTCGTAGATGGCCAAGTTCTTATGTGTACAGAGGGAAAGAATTTTGACGATGCAATAGTGATTGGGGAACAAGAAGGAGGTCTATACAAGTTGAAGGGCCAACCAGAACAAGCTTTGGTTCATGACTCAGTAGAACCAAATGAACTTTGTCATAGAAGGCTTGCACATGTGCATTATAGAGCACTGTCACTTGCAAGCAAAGCTATTGAAGGTCTTCCAGAAATTCAAGCAAAACATGAAGGGGTGTGCGAAGGATGTGCAAAAGGAAAGAACACAAAGAAGACATTTCCAAGTAGTGAAAGAAAAGCAAAAGGAATCTTGGAAATCATCCACTCCGATGTATGCGGACCAATGTCATCAAGATCACTAAGCGGGTATGTGTACTATGTTTCTTTTATTGATGACTTTTCTAGGAAGACATGGATTTACTTCATGAATAACAGAGATGAAGTATTTAGCAAGTTCAAGGAATTCAAAGCTTTGATCGAGAACCACACTGAAAAGAAGATCAAGAATTTTCGATCAGACAATGGCGGAGAATTCACTTCGAATGAGTTCAAGGAACTATGTAAAGACTCAGGGATTAAGAGGGAGTTGTCCACCCCTTATAATCCACAACAGAATGGGATTTCAGAAAGGAAGAATAGAACTATCATGGAAGCTGCAAGAGCTATGATTCATGATCAATATCTTCCTATGCATATTTGGGCAGAAGCAACCATAACATCGATGTATGTATAGAACAGTACTCCACATAGAGTACTCGAGAACAAGACTCCTGAAGAAGTTTTCTCCAGCAAGAAACCAGAATTCAACCATCTCAGAATATTCAGTTGTCTAGTGTACATACACATTCCAAAAGAAAAGAGGACAAAATTAGATCCTTCAGGAAAGAAGGGTATATTTGTGGGATACTCTGAAAGCTCGAGGGCTTACAGAATATACTTCCCAGGGTTTAAGAAGATTGACATCAGCAGGGATGTAACATTTGACGAAGATTCAGCCAACATCAAATCCATAAAGAAACCTGCTGAAGAACTTGAAGAAGCAAAAGCTCCTAGAATTCATGATACAATCATGAACAAAGAAACTCAAGAAGAAGATTGATAATTTGAAGAACCATAAAGACCTGTAGATCCACCACAGGAGAAGAATCCTCACAAGAGGAAACATTCTTGGGTACAAGAGATTATCCAAGGTGCAGAAAGATATGGGGTTCTAGAAGAGAATCTTAGAGAAAGAAAGAGGACTAGATCCTATTCCAGTTATGTGGCATTACTATGTGATTTCATTAATAAAGAACCTTCCAATTATGAAGAAGTGGCAGAACGGAAAGAATGGAAGGATGTTATGATCAAAGAGTATCAATCGATCATGAAGAATGATGTTTGGGATGTTTTCCCAAGATAGAAGGGAAGTCAGTTGTAACTTCCAAATGGATCTACAAGATCAAGCATGTTGTAGACTGTAGCATAGAGAAATATAAAGCAAGATTTGTTGCTTGTGGTTTCTCACAGAAAGAAGGAATAGACTATGAAGAAACCTTTGCACCTGTAGCCAGATACACTTCCATCAGATCGGTACTTGCTCTGGCTGCAGTGATGAAATGGAAGATACACCAAATGGATGTTAAGACTTCTTTCTTGATTGGTGTAGTGGAAGAGGAAGTGTATGTGGAGCATCCACTCGGTTTTGAGACACATGACAGGGAGTCTCATGTGTGCAAATTGAAGAAAGCCCTGTATGATTTGAAACAAGCACCCAGTACATGGTATGATAGAATTGACAGCTTTCTATCTAGTTTGGGCTTTACCAAGAGTAAAGCAAATTCCAACCTTTACTACAAGGTTGAAAATGGCAACCCAGTGATGCTCCTACTATATGTAGATGATCTGTTTGTGACAAGTATGGATGGGTTTATTGCTAATACAAAGAGAAAGCTTGCTGCCGAGTTCAAAATGAAGGTCTTAGGTATGATGCATTATTTTCTAGGTATGGAGGTGTGGCAGACTATGGATGTAATCTTCCTTGGACAAGGGAAGTATGCAATAGAGATCCTGAAGAGATTTGGGATGATGGACTGCAAGGCATTAACCACACCTATGGCATCAAACCTGAAGCTATTGAGTGGTGCTTCATCAGAGATAGTTGATGCCACGATGTATCATCAGATGATTGGGTCCTTGATGTATCTGATGAACACGAGACCAAATATTTTCTTTGCTATGAACACCTTGAGCCAATATTTGATAGATCCAAGACATGTTCACTTAACTGCTGCAAAGCACATTCTGAGGTACCTAAAGGCTACAGTTGATTATGGGCTCAAGTATAAGACTGATCAAAGGATTAACCTGGAGGGTTATGTTGATTCAGATTGGGTAGGCAATGCCATCAATAGGAAGAGCACTTCAGGGTGTTGCTTCAGTATGGGATCAGGTGTGATCTTGTGGTTTAGCATGAAGCAATCCTGTGTTGCACTAAGTATAGCTGAAGCGGAATATGTCGTAGCCTGTTCAGATAGTTGTGAGGCAGTATGGCTGAGGAAGCTACTGTTTAATTTATTTAATCTCTAGTTAGATGCTACTTGTATATACTGTGACAACCAAAGTTGTGTAAAGTTGTTAGAGAATCCAGTATTCCATGACAAGTTGAAGCATATCGATATCAAGTATCACTATATCAGGGATATGGTGTAGAGAGGAACAGTGAAGCTCCAGTATGTTGCGACAGATGAACAAATAGCTGATGTGTTGACTAAGCCATTGGCTAGGGTGAAGTTTGAGTACTTCAGGGAGAAGCTTGGTGTTCTCTAGATCGAGATTCCTCCAAAGAGGAAGTGATGTGTCCATGCTGAGCCCTTTTGAAATGGTGAGAGGATTGGTTCCTTCTATGGTCATATGTAAGAGCTGTACCCTTTTGACATGGTGAGAGGAATGGTTCCTTCCATGGTTGGATGTAAGAGCCGTGACATGGTGAGAGGATTGGTTCCTTCCATTGTCAGGTGTATGTGATGATCCCACATCTAACATGAAAAAGGGCTGGCTCTGTGAAGACTCATCTAGTATGAAAAAGGACTAGCTCTGAGTAGATCCCACATCTAGTATAAAAGAGGACTAGCTTTGTGAAGACTCATCTACTATGAAAAAGGACCAGCTCTGAGTAGATCCCACATCTAGTATGAAAAAGGACTAGCTCTGTGAAGACTCATCTAGTATGAAAAAGGACTAGCTCTGAGTAGATCCCACATCTAGTATG
>LPNX011082011.1:502372-698441 GCA_001517045.1 Pseudotsuga menziesii
AAAAGGACTAGCTCTGTGATGATACATCCAGCATGAAAAAGGGATGGCTCTGTAGAAGTTCCTATGACGAGAAGATTCAAGAGATAGCACCCGTGATGATGACCCAATGATGATCCATATCAAGTGATGATGATCCAGATCCAGTGATGATGATCCAGCAGTGACGATCCAGATCGAGCGATGATCTAGATCCAGTGATGATGTCCAGTGATGATCCAGATCGAGTGATGATCCATATCCGATGATGAAGATTACTTGAAGATGAAGATGACTTGAAGATGAAGAAGACTTGAAGATGACGAGGACTCAATGATGATCCAGAAGATACAGAGAAGAATACTTGTGCTGAAAATTGTGTCAAAAGAATACCTTCCTAATTAAGAGGGAGTGTTGATGTATATGTAACTTCAGAATGTATTTCACTTATATTTCTTATAAATTGTAATTCGATGTTTATTCTGGGATGTACTTGAGTTATGTCATGACCCGATGTTCCTATCGGGAAGTTCTATAATATAAACAAGTCATGTCAAGTCATTGTGGGTAACCCTCCTATTGGCTAAGGGTTAAAGTCCCCGCAATTCTGGGGCACTAGGGTTATTAGACTCTCCTAGTGAGGTCGGCCCTAGTGGGGTTTAGTCAAGTCGAGAATTAGTATAAATAGAGAGTTGGCCTCTCTATTTATCGCACATCTCATACACACTCAAGTGTAGCGCATATTTGAGGAAGAAGAAGACATTGGGGCTAGATAGAAAGAAGGTTACTGCTGTCGGGAGATCACTTACTATTTTGGGTTCTACTTTTGGTGCTGATTCTATCTCTGAGGAAGTTGCGAGGTTTTCACCATTTATGGTTTCCCCGAGGATAAACACCGTGTTCATTGTCTCTTGTGTTTGATTGATGTGCTTGTTATTCTCTCAGTTAAAGATCCTAATGTATTGCTAGCTTAATGATGAAATTCTAACATGAATCAAGGTATTAATACTAGGCCTTTTGGGTTTCTGTTTTCATTCATTTCAAGGGTGTTCATCATGTTTCATGTCAAAAAGGTGGTTGAACTGAACATTCCAAAGGGCTGAACACTGGCTGATTTATGGTGCTCCTTGCCACATAAAACTTAGAACTAGCCATACTTATAGTTTAGCTGATTTTTACTGTTGTTTATGCTCAAAGTTGTGTTTTGATGCTACTTTTACCTTCAATATCAACCTAGAATTTGCTACAGCCTGCTGGTCATTGCTTTCCAGTGGCTGCAATATTACTTTTGACCACTATTTGTGCTCAAAACTGCCTAAAAGGTGCCCAGATTTGAGTACTAGGGAATATGTGATGGTGGAATAAAACTCAAAACTCAAGATGAAGAGTGTTTACCTCATGAATGATTCCCAAAATTGCTATAGGTTTATTTTCAACGTTTTCATACCTAGAAAGTGCCTAGAATTAGGGATTTAAGACTGCTTGTTGTTGTTATTCATGCCCAGATCTCAAAGTATACTTCTTGATACCTTTTGGAGGCTAAAACCATGCACAGTGATGTTGAAATATTTCAAAAAATGTTGTTGTTCAAGAATTTTCCATTGCTGTCTCATAGACCTAACAACTTAGATTATTGTTTCATGACTATTTGAGGGTTGAAAAAGAGCCCTAGTGTGCCTAGAGTTTAACATGGTGGAGTTTTACTGCTGACTTTAGTCAAATATGTGCCCAGGGGACAGGACCTCCATAAGACTACCTAGAAGTGTCTAAGATGTATCTGGATTTAAGAATTAGGGTGGTTACATGTTGTTTGATGGATGAAACAATGCCCATGATCATTGTTTAAGGATGTTGGGAGGTTGGGACCAGGGTATTTTTTAAGGATTCTAATATTATACTTAAGTATAGTATTCTAGGAGATTGTTTTGGATTGAAAAAAACATGTTTATAGATAGGTAGGTGAATATTAAATATGAAACATATCATTAACACTGAAATGTGTAAAATTTGGCTAATATTATGATAAAAAAACATATTTGATGTAAATATAGACGATATTAGATACTGAAAATGACCAAATAACGAATTTATTTTTTGAGAAAAACCCCAAAAATAGCCAATTGGCGAAATTTCGCCCCTAAAAATTACCTTGGTTGGGACATACCCAAAACTTCCCATGAGGCCGATTCAACCCAAAGGAACCACCTAGATTTGCAATTTTCACCTCTATTTATACTGTTTGATGACTTTTTTCTTTGTCATGGATTCCAAAACTAAACCAGAATTGCTTTCTAGGGTTTGAAGTTGACACAACGTTTCCAGAAGTGAAGATATGCCCCTTTTCTATTTCTAGAAGATCTAAGAATCAGCCTGGCATTCGTATGAAAACATAAGGTGAACACCCTATGCAAATAGGGGAAACCTCCAAGTGTGCAATGCTCCAATATAATGATAATATTCAACAAATGATTGCATAGATATATAGTTGTATAAATATGGGGATCCCACCACTAGACACCATTGTTATAGTCTAGGAAGGCATCTAGTGGGCTCAGTCCATTGGCCACAATGCACTTTTTTTAAGATTGATGTTGAAAAAGCCTATGATATGGCTAAACGTTATTTCACACATTATGTGTGTATATTTGCTAAGGATACCTTTTGTCGCAAGCATTATATTTTAGGGAAACCAAATCCCTAGGCTGTGTTCTTCAAAGGAGCACTAGACTTGGTAAACTTCATGGAATCACACTAACCAAGTGAGGTGGTCTACAATTGACTAATTTCCATTTCATCGATGACCCCTTTCTTACCATCTAGGTAGAAAAAACCTCCTTCCATTCCACCATTGAATGATTAAGCATTCTATGTCTAGCCTCTAGTTGAAATATCAAGTGGAGAAAAAGCATGTTATCATCAAAGCATCTACCCCTTCCTAGATTGGCTTCCTGACAAAGGTTGGACTTGGATCTAGACTAGTCACATATTCAATTTTTTAGATATTTTATTTTACTTCTAGTTCTCTATAAATAAATTGTTACAAAGTATTGTTTATATGATCAAAAACACGGTAGCCAAGTGCTTGAATCACCCCTTAGGCAATTCCTCTTGTCCAACTAGGAAGGAAATAGAGATTTCTGCAAGGTCCACTATAGGATATATTGTACTTCTATGGACCCATGGAGTTCAATGGTTATTGATATATCTTTGGAATGGGTTAAATATTGGAATATTCTTCTACACAATTGTATTTAATTTGGAACCCAGTTTTATTTCTAGATCTCTCGAAGGGGTTGAAGCTTGGAATATTCTTTTGCACGTTTGTATTTAATTTGGAACCCCTTATGGTAGAAAAGGGTGATGAGGTTTGAACTTTAAAACACTCCTAAACCCATCCCCAATCAAGGTTTATAACACTTTTGTTGCAAAGAATTTATTGAAGGCATGGGAAATAATCAATCCCTTCTTGGACCAGAAAGGGATGATCTTCAGATTTGGCTTGTTTATGGATGGAAAATTCCTCTAGTGGTGACCTATACCTATCCCACATATACCTACACTTTTGGATGAAGGAAATATTTTTGTTGAAAGCCCATGGATTTTGATTCTTCACTTTAAAGAAAAAAAGGGTAGACTAGACTTGTTAAATTTTTATATATTAAATCTAAGCTAGACTAGACTTGTTCAACGAGTATTGTTTAGGTACAATAATTACCCATTAAATAAAAATAATTGCATCCATTCTTCAATACCCTAGAGGATTTATCCTTGAGAGGAACAAATGCTCAATTCCTTTAGAGAAATGGAGGGCACTTAGTTGGTCATATTGGTTAGTTCGGTTGCTCCCGCATATGCATCCATGATTTTATTACTACTCACCTTTGGATCCTACAGAGCATGGACAAACCCTTGGTAGACTAAATCCATTGGTTTGAAGACCCTATCTATATCTACGATATTTTACATCCTTAAGGTGAATGTATCGAGAAATATCGGGTAAGCTCAATGCATAAAAATGTAATTTTCAAAACGAACAATCCATTACAAAATCCTAGATGCCAATATACTATATATAACTCAAGAATTTCTCTACTCCAGAGATTGGAGTAGTCTACCTTGCCCAAGATGAGCCATCATGAGCTCATCTTGTGCACAATTATTCAACTCGACTTGAATAACTAACCCTTGAGAGCCATGAGGTATATAATCCTGTACATGGAATCATTAAACAAAAGGGTCAATAATCCTGTGCAAGGAATGTATCACAGTGAAACATTTGGGATGACATTTGATCCACTTTTATAAAGGTGAAATTTGAATAGGACTCCATGCATAAGAACCCTCATTATTGTAATTTTTTAGTTTTATCAGTAGCATTTTTCAATTTGGATTGGAAATTTAGATTGACATTGCATTCAATTGAACCATTAACCAACAACTAATGAATATGACCTGAATTCACTAGATTGTTGTTGTTTCATAGAACTTATTGATTGCATGTCTAATTTTTAATTTGACCAATTAATGGTTTACCAACTTCCAATTGCATGTTTTTGTTTGATCATTACCAATTAATGGTTTTATCTTCTAGACATACCAGGCTAGGAGTCCCAAGCTCGACGAAGCAAGTTTCATATGAATAAAAACAATGATGGGGCCTAAACCTAGGAAACAAGCATCATCTCTCAAATCTGAGGCAATTTCTAAGCAATCTGGTTCAATTTGGACAATCTTGGGACTGTCCCTAACCTGATAGAGGAGAGTTTAGCTAAAACAGATTGAAAAAATGGTGAAAAAACTCAGAAAAAAGAATGAGTTCTATAGGCAAACTTGGCCTGCAACTAGTTAAATTTGTGAGTCAAACTTGGTCAACCAAGTCAAACTCGACCAAACCAATTTAAACTCGGGAAGTTTCAGATTAGATTATCTGATGGTTGATCTGATTTGGAATCATGATTCAGAGAGTTAAATTTTGGTTCCTGTTACACTGGGTTGGATTCATTTGTATACAATTATGTGTATTTTGGTTTCTATATTTCTCCCTGGAGTTCATGGCTTAGGGAAAATTTGATTTATGTGCTTCCTACAAGAGCACTGTATAAAATGAAACATTATTGATGGTATTTTGATTGACTAACCATTTAAGAGCTAAAATATGGTTGAAAACTTAGATAATGCGTATTCTAGACGTTCAACTATTTTTCCCTTCCCCGACAGCATTTTTTGGCACGATTTCGATGGAAACCAGTAAATTTTTTGAAGAAATTCCTAAAATCTCTAAGAATAGTGTTTAAACTTGCATAATCTGGTTGCCCTAGGGTTATTTGAGGGTGTTGAATCCGTTAATGCATCCAGAAAAACTTTTTGAACAACACAAAATTCAAATCTATAGATGCTTAAGGTTCCTGTAGCTACCTAGAGTAAGTTCCCACTCAAGGGAAGGAAAAGTACCCTAGTAGATTCGTAATTTACTTTTTGCATTTCTTTATGCGATTTTTAGACTCCTGTAGTTCTGCATGATTATGGTTAGTTCGTATGGTTTCTTGCATTTCTTTTCATTACCATTTTGTTTTTATATTTATTGGAATGCCTTTATGATTATGGTGTTCAACAGAGCTATATCTTGCGTATCTAGTATATGATCACTGTTAAAGTCATTAATCTATTGATTGACTTATTTCATTTAATTAAAATTTTCATCTAAGAGAAATTGACACTAGCCCATCTTCATATGTTTAACTCTTGAGTTTGTTTTCACAAGTTATCTTATGTTTTATGTTGTTTTCAATGCTTTAGCAGTTAGGCAGTGACTCTATAACCTCATCTATCCTTCACTTAGGAGTGGGGGTTATGGACTAGCTGTTTAAGGAGGAAATATATAGGGGATATTCAAGTTGAGCATTTGATTTAAACCAATTCTATTAGTTTCATGTTTTAGTTCAGTCTTCTGTAGTTGCATAAATAGTGCAGAACCTCATAAGTTAGCATGTTTTTGTAGATTTGATTTCTCTAGAATTATCTGAGATTTTTATTTTAAAGGATTTCAACTGCCTTTAATGGAGGGATGAATTTTATGGGCCTCCTGGGATGTATTTAGTTTTGTTCCTTGACAATCATACTATTTTTTGAAATCCATAAAGTAAGGCAAAACCTTGAAAGCTTTTTCATATTTATCAGATAGCCATTAGAAAAAAACAATCAACAAAATTTGACTGATCCCATTTGTTTGTTCCATAAATAGTTGTAATAATTCATTCCAGACAGCCTTAGATAAAGGACAATAGACCAATACATGATCCATTGTTTCCTCACTACATTTACACAAGATGCACTTACCAGGGGCCCAGGACCTTTCAAATTCCTTTTTTGTCCATTGTCCCATGCAAGCCAAAGAAAAAGCCTTGATTTTGGAGGACTTTCCAAAATCCTAACAATTTTACATCGCCAAACTATTTCTTTTGACTGTAATTCCTCCAACCTTGATGAGTATCCCAGTTTGTTGGTTGTATACTCACATATTTCTTTATTTTTAGACCATTTAATTATTTCCTCTACATTTTCTCCTTGAAGTTTCAATGCTTCTGGTGATTTCCAATATTGAGATGATGCATTATATCCATTAGGAATTTTTACCTCTTTCAGAAATAATATTCCAAATTAATGAAGATCATTAATAAGAGCTTCTGACATATCACATATTGAAAGAAGAGGAGTTTAAATCAATTTTTTTTAGAAGGCATATGATTTGTGTGTGTGTGTGTAAGCACACCAACGTAGATCCATCTTAACTTTAGATCTTTTAACCAAAGAGATATTTGCATTTTAGTTTTTGGATCCCTCTAGACAGTGCATTCCTCTCCATATATGGAATCTAGGAAATTTTAGAAACTGTGCTCTGGTACCATGATAATTTTCTTAAACCATGGTCAACAGACTTTGTACTAAAAGAATTAATAAACTACTAGATAGTTGAAATCTTAAATCCATTCAAATCATTTTCTTCTAATAATGATTAAATCTACAAAAACATACTGCAGAAAAATTATAACGGAAACTAACAGGTTTGTCCTGACTCCTAATTCACATCATTTTTACTCACAGTTAAAAGCCAAAAAAAACTTAGTGGATGGACTGTCAAAATATTTTATGGCTTTCATATTGTCTAATCTGAAATATGCTACAGGGAAACTATAGGAAACTAATTCACTATTTGCTGCTCCAAAATGAATGGATAAACCTATACCCTTACCTTCTCTTTTATATGATGAGAAGAAGAGTAGGTACATGCACAATAGCACCTCAACTGAAGATGATATGAGGCATGCAAGCATGCACCCTACCTACTAGACTGCATGTTCCTAACTAAATTTATACTTAAGCTAGAAATTAGAAAACTACTTAGTATTCTAACACATGTAATTTCATGTGTCCTCTTCTACTTAACTGAGAAACGACATGCAGGATGCTATGAATAGATTACTAAAGATAGAAGAGAAATCCACTCTTATAACACTGATTATTCCCTCATAATTAATGTGCCCAAGTGTTCAAGAAGAAATGTATTCTCAGTGTCCTTTTAAAGTTCCCATATTTGTTCACTGGTGTGTCTCACTGCCCAGTCCTGCAGAAGACTGTTCGAGGTACAATCTAACACCAAGTCCTCATTCATCCATCAACCAAATTATTGATCCAACAAACTACTGAGAAGGATTATCTCATATGTTTGTCTCCTCATAGTCCTTTCAACACCAGTACTATATAAAGAAGATCTTGCATTACAATGCTCATATCAGGAATAAAATTTTCCCCTTATTTCACAATGCTTATATAAGGAAGATACATATTCAGTCTTGACTGTGCCCATCACATGGGCTGATGATGGTGGTTAACACAAGCTTCCATGGGCCAAACAAATATAAAAAGATCATGGCAATTAGGAGTTTTTTTAGTTTTCATACAATGTTATTTTTGTACGAAATGGTTGATGCTATCTACTATGGATGGAATTTATAACCTTTCAATAATGTAGTATTTGTTTACAAGTAACACTCTAATCTATGCTTTTATATTTTATGCTACTATATTGGCATTAGGCGTGCATTATAATAAATATAACATATATTATATATGGAATACCCTTTGGATTTTTTGGGTAAAGCACACAATGCCCTTCCAGATTTGACTCCATTTTAAAACCACATGCATTCACCATTGGGGAAACTACAATATTCAATATCTCACACATCAACATGAATATGGATAAGGTGGTGCAACCTTGAGTATTAATATTGCATCGTGAGTGTTTCATAACCTTAAATGAAAAACATTCCATGGGAGTGGTACACAAATCGACACAACCTTATTGTGTTTTATCAACCCTTTCCCAAGGCTTACTCCCTAATTGACTTGTGCATCTCCCATTTGTTCTACAATCTTAGGATGTGGAAAAGAATTTTTTTTGAAGCAAAGGATTGGGAGACGATCCTATGCATTGGATTCAGTTTGGTCAAATATTGAATGGTGGAGTCACCAGTCATTGACAATTGGGTCTCTCCTTTCTCCTTGAGTAATGTCAGACCTTGAAAAAAAGTGAGAGCCTCCGCTTTGTTATCGGGGGCTATTGCAGATCCCCATGCATAATCAATTATTTTTTGTCCTTTGAGGTTGAAAATTACTAAAACTTGCATCCACCACTCCTCTTTTTGTGTTATTTATTATGATATTTAAACCAAGTATTTATGATAGTTAAAACCGAGTTGAATATTATTTGTTTTACATTTTATATACACTTATCTTGTGGTGGAAATTTTAATCTATGAATAAAAACCATTTATATTCAATGTTTCTATGTTACTTGGAAAACTAACCACAATCACTCTGACTTGGATTTTTAGCTAGATAAAACAAAATTGAACATTATTTGTTTTACATTTTATATACACTTATATCTTGTGGTGGAAAGTTTAATCTATGAATACATAACTCCTTTTACTAATAGCAACAATTTTTCATGGTTACTTGGAAAACTAACCACTCTAACTTGGCTTGTTAGCCTATCATGAAATTAGTCCCTCTTTGGCAGCACTTGAAAACTTGCAAGTTAAATTTCAAATTTCATGAAAGTCGATCAATCTTTCTAATGCTTATATCATTTTTATTTGTTCCATGTTATGTAATATTGTATTATGAGTTTGGAATACATGAAGTATAGTGGTTAATTTATTTAAGACTTAAAAAAAGATATTAGATATAATACATTCTAAAATATCCATTTCGAGAAGAAAAAAAGTATTTTGTAGTTGCAAACTATTTGTTATTAGACTTCAAATTTTTAGCATTCATGGTTCTAACTTATAAACTATCATGTAAGTATGTAGGTACTATATACTATCACATAACTACTGCATTTACAATTTCAATTTTTTTTCTTCCATAATTGATTTCAATGGTGGTTTGACATGGAATGTAATTTGTCTCTAGTGTTGATGTCAATTTTTGAATATTTTGTATTTTTCTAGTGTGTTGGGTTTTGCATGGTATTTGTGGATGTTTTTTGGAGTGGTGAGTTGAACCCTATGCTTTGGCTTGTTGAATGAAACTCCAATTGACTCTCTGACGGGATTGCCAATCTCTTGAGTTTTGTTCAAAATTCGTGGAAAAGGTTTATTTATTTCATAACTTGCTTGATCATAAATTGTGAACTTATACAAGCTATCATCCTTTGTTGACCATTAGATACTCAAATTTGTGTATTGATCATTTTTACCATTATAGAGGACTCTGTAAGTTAGGTTCCCAAATTCTTAAAGGGTGTAAGTTCAATGGAAGAGCGTCTACCTTACAAGCAAGAGGTTGGTGGTTCGATTCCTCCATGCCCTAATGATATTATAATATCGGTTAAAAACAACTAAATCAATTAACAAAAAAAAGACATAAGTCACCAAACAAAATGATCGAAATTCGTATATAAAATTACTAAAAACAACTAAATTAGTGACCAAAAAATGAGAGATGCAAAACTAGGCATTAAAAAGGATTCAACATGTGGCACTAATGATGAAGCCAAACATGGAGTTGATATGGTAGCAAAATAAGACGTGAAACTAGGCATTAAAAATTATGCAACACGTGGCGCTAATGATGAAGCCAAACATGGCGTCGATATGGTAGAAAAATAAGACCTTACTTTGGATGCAAAACATGGCGCTACATAGGAAGAAAAATATGGCGCTACATAGGAAGAAAAATATGGTGCAATAATAGAAGAAATATTTGGCGTCATTTTGGTAGCAAAACACAATGCAAATTTGGAAGCGGAAATTGGTACAAAGTTTGGAAGTAAAACATGGTGCAAAATGGGATGCTAAAGTGGTAGCAAAAAGGGATGCAATATTGGATGATAATTTGGATGCTAACATGGTGCTATTAAGGATGCAAATATGGCGCTAATAGGGTTTTCATTTAAGAAGCAAAAGCGGGCACTTGCTAGGAAGCAAAATAGGACATTATTTACGAAGCAAACCTCGACGTTGTTTAGGAAGAAAAGTTGGACGCTATTTTGGAAGAAAAAAAATGGGTGCTATTTTGGATGTCATAAAGGAGCTATCTAGGAAGCAAAAAAAGACATTTTTTGAGACGATCTAAGTTTTGTCCATGATGCATCCCATTTAGTGTCTAGTTTGACCACTCACTGTAAAAAAAATTACACTAAAAAGGGACGCTAAATGGGACGCTAATTCCAGGATTTGTTGTAGTGCTAGAACCACCCTACCACCCTAGAATGATTTTCTCAGTCTTTTAGAACAATAGAAAAACTATTCACTTTGGACTCTATCAGACTTGTTTAACGAAGACACTTAATTATTTACACATTCATTTATTTAAATACCCTATACCTATTTCGTATCAACACACCTCTTCAAAGTTACGTTCTTCCATTTTGGATTGTGATTGTTCACTTACAGACACAAATAATCATCCAACCACTCAACCATTGCATCATTTCAGTGAATACATCGTTTCATTTCTTCCCACAGCTCAAAATTCATTTCCAAGTTCTTGTTTATCATTTTCTTGGTTTATCCATCATCTTCTTTACCAGATACAATCTAAACAAGTGATATTCTTACCGATTTCCTTATAAATTGTATTTCCGCACTAATTCTCTATTTTCAACGATTTCCCACTGTTGAGCATCGATCTTTAGATTTGTGGAAGGTGGGATGCAGGATGTCGCGTTTCCTAAAATCGACTTTCGAATTTCCACACTTCTTTTTCGAAGCGTTGATCTGTTTTGGTGGAACACACTTTAGCCATCCGATATCTCCAGATTGCAAGATGTAACATTTCCCAAAATCAACTTTCAACTTTCTTGAAACTTCCTTCTGCACTTCTCTTTCTGAACAGTTTGATCTATTTTGGCGGAACTAACTTCAGCCGTTCGATCTCTCCAAATTGCGAGATACGAGATGTAGCATTTCCCAAAATCGACTTTCGACTTCCACAATCTTCTTTCCGCAACAACAATTCTGCACCATTCAATTCTGCATTGTTGATATTTTGTGGGTGTTTTCCTCACCGTCAATTTTCCAGATTGTGGGATGCGAATTGCAGGTTCATAGATTCTTTAAACTTTATTTCCTCAATTCCCTTTCGCATTTTCCTTCTGCATCGTCGATCTCTTTTGGCGGAACTAATCTCAGTCGTCTGATCTTGATCATTTGTAGAACTTCATCCTCTTGCCTATCTTTTGTGGAATTGATCCTCAGTTGTTGGATCTCGTGCGATATGCTTCCTGACAGTCGATTTCAGATCGAATTCAGATCTCATCATGACTTTGCATATCTGCACAATTTCTTCATAGAGATCCTCTGCGACAGTTCATTCAACAACACCATTGGATGATCGATATTAGTCGTTCAACTTGCTATAGGGTTATTCATTTGTTATTCATATTTCAACCCCCAACCTTCAGTCTGCCACCATATTCACTGGTTATTCCTTTGTCATTCATATTCGTGAACATTTTTTATATCTATGAAAACTATATAGTCAACAATCTCCCCCTTTGGCATTGATGGAAGCCTCTATACATTCTCCCTCTTTGATAACAATGACAAAGGAACCTTTTTGCCTGGAAGCTCCCCATGTCAGCAATTCTCCCCCTGATATTGAGCTTTCTCCTCTTAGTACTTTTGTAACGAAATTACTCCCATTTTCTGTCTAAGTCTCTCAAAAGCTTCCATAGGTAATGGTTTGGTGAAAATGTCAGTAATTTGTTCTTTTGTGTCAATATATTCTAATTTGACAGCTTTTTGAGATACCTATTCTCTTAGATAGTGATACTTGACTGGTATATGTTTTGTCTTAGAATGCATGATAGGATTTTAGACATATTTATAGCACTAGTGTTATCACATTTGATCACTATTGGATGTTCATATTTTACAAGTAGATATTCTAGGGTTTGTCTCAACCAAATAACCTAAGTGAAACATGAGGCACATTCAATATATTCTGCTTCTACCTTAGATATTGAAATGGAGGATTTTTTTTTACTTGACCATGATACTAAACAATTTCCAACAAAAAAATGCTGCTCCGCTAGTACTCTTTCGATCGTCGACACTTCCTGCCCAATCTGCATCAGTAAATGCCCTCAAGGCAAAGTCTTGTCCTTTCGGATACCATAAACCATACTCCATAGTACCTTTTGGATATTTAAAAAACCTCTTTATTGTTGTTACATGTGTTTCTTCAGGAGCTAACTGTAATCTAGCAACCAATCCAACAACTTGCATTACATCTGGTCTTGTGGCTATCACATATAGCAAACTACTAATCATGGATCTAAACATGGTATGATCTACTTCCAAAGAGTCATCATCCTTACTTAACTTGCAACTAGTGACCATAGGCCCTACCAACAGGTTTGGAATCTTCGATTTTAAACTTTTTCAACATATCTTTCATGTACTTAGTTTGAGATATGAAAATTCCTTCGTCTGTTTGGTAGACTTGTAATTCCAAGAAGAATGTCAATTCTCCCAACATTGACATTTCAAATTCTTTCTTCATTTCAGAGGAAAAATATACACTTAGGATTTGAATATTTCTCCCAAATATGATATCATCCACATAGACAACAACAATGATCATATTTTTATCTTCAATCTTTAGGTAAAGATTACTTTTAGTGGCTCCTCTCTTAAAACCTTGTTGTTTTAAGGAATTGTCTAGTCTTGAGAACCACGCTCTTGGAGCTTGTTTGAGACCATAGAGAGTATTCTTTAGTTTACAGACATAGTATTTGTTCTCTGACAAGGGAAACCCTTCCATTTGTTCATTATATACTTATTCTTCTAGTTTGCCATTTAAGAATGCATACTTGAAATCCATTTGATATACTTTGAATTTTTTATGGCATGACACTGCTAAAAACATTCTGATTGCTTCAAGTCGAGTTACAGGAGCATAGGTTTCTTCAAAATAAACACCTTCTACGTGGGAATACCCCTTGCAAACCAACCTTGATTTGTTCGTTATTACTTTTCAATATTGATTGAACTTGTTTTTGAAAATCCATTTGGTTCCTACAATGTTCTTATCTTTAGGTCTTGGGACAAGTTCCCATGTCTCATTTTTCTCAAGCTGATCTAGTTCTTCATTCATGACTTTGACCCATTCATCACTTTTGTGGGCTTCTCTAAAGTTATTGGGTTCCACTATTGAGAGTAGGGCTTTTTCTACATCTGGTAGTTGTCTTCTTGTTTTGACCCCAGCATTTTTGTCACCCATGATCTGTGACTCTGGATGATCCTTTTGTATCCTTCTAGAAGGAGTTTTAGTGTTAGTTCTAGGGAAATCTTCCTCATCTTCCTATGTATCTTCCTTCTCTTTGTCTTTTTCTTCATTATGAATGCTCTCGTCCTTTTGTGAGTATTTTATTTCATCGTCACATGTATTTTCAATGCTGCCAATATTTTTCTCTTTCCTTGGTTTTATATCATCTACTTTCACATCAGCACTTTCTACAATTTTATGTAACCTCTTATTGTAGCACCTATATGCCTTTTTGGTGGATGAGTATCCTAAAAATTTTCCTTCATTGGTCCTAGAGTCAAACTTTCCAAGGTCATCCTTGTTTCTTTTGATGTAACAATTAATGCCAAATAACTTAAAATATTTGACAGAGGCTGGTCTTCCATACCACAATTCATAGGGGGTCTTATCCTTATTTACTCTGATTTTCCCTCTGTTAAGTGTGTATACAGCTTCTCTCCAAAATGAATCTGATAGTTTTGCTTCATTAAGCATTGTTCTGGTAGCTTCTTGGACTGTTCTATTTTTCCTTTCAACAACCCCATTCTGCTGAGGAGTTTTTGTAGCTAAAAATTGTCTCTTAATTCCATGATCTTCACATAATTCATTGAACTCATTGGAAGCAAATTCTCCCCCATTATCTGATCTAAGACACTTGATTTTCATACAAGACTCATTTTCAGCCATTGCCTTGAAGATTTTAATTTTTTCAAAGGATTCTGATTTTTCTTTTAGGAATGCCACCCATGTCATCCTTGTGTAATCATCAATGAGCAACATGAAATCGTGATCTCATTGCAGGATTTTAGTTTTGGTTGGTCCACAAAGGTCCATGTGTATTATTTCTAGAGGGTGTGAGGTCATATGTTCTTTTATTTTAAAACTGACTATGGTTTGCTTCCCATGTTGACAATGTTTACATACATAGTTTAGAGGAACTACAATTTTGGTAGATCTCTTACAGCTTCCTTTGTGCTTATTTTGGCAATATTTTCAAAACTTAAATGTCTCAACCTTTTGTGGCATAACCAACTTTCATATACCATACTTAAGTAGCTTTGCTTTTCATTTTCCAAGATGTATACATTGTTTGCATTTCTCATAGAAATACCAATGATCTTTCTTGATTTCTTATTCTTGATTTCACATTTTTCTAAGTAAAAGATACAAATCTATCCTGGGTCGCATGTTTGACTTACACTGAGAATATTTGGCTTGAGGTTTTCAACTAGCAAAACATTTTATGCTTTGATCTTGCTATTGAAAATAGTTGTTCCTTTACTGATTATTTTGGAAGACAGACTGTCTCTAAAAGTGACTTTTCCCTTATTATCCTTTAGTGTTATGAATTTGCTTGAGTCACCGGTCATATGTTTTGAACAACCATTGTCTATATGCCATAAGTTTTGGTTTTTGGTTGCACATAAAGCAATCATGGAACTTTCCATTTCTTCCTTCTCTTTCCATTGCTTCTTTTGTTTGGTGTTTTGAGGTTTGATTGCAACAATATTCCTTATATGTGTATTCAGTTTACAATATCTTTCCATATGCCCATGGTTATTACATTTATAACATTCTATGTCATATTTTTGAAGTAATGTAAAAATATTCTTATTTCCTTTCAACTCATTACTTGATGACTTCTTCTTGAATTCAGAAACCTTTCTTTCAGTTTTGCAGTTTGAAGCTTTATGACCAAAATTATTACAAGTAAAGCAGTGACCTAAAAATATTTGTAGATATCTACTTGGTCTCTTGGGTGCTAGATTATTTCTATTTTTATCTTGTCAAATTAAGCCATATTTCTTGCTTATTTCCTTTTTAGCTGAAGTCTTTAGTACTTCAGAATAAATTTTCTTACTTCCTTCTTGATTTATGACATGAAAAATCTCTGGCTTCTTTTCTTTAACGAACCCCAAACCAGACATATCACAAGTCTTTGGCTACTCAGAATGTCATCTAGAATCCTTGATCTATTCTCAAACTTTAATTTGATAGATCCTTCATCAAGATTTCTCTTGAATTGTGTGATTTCTTCTGTAAGATTTTCAGACTCTTGTATTCTTCTTTTGAGTTGTTGGTTTAGTTCCTCCTCAACCTTTTTGGCATCTAGGAGTTGAGATTCCAACTGACCGATGAGAATATTTGACTATCTATTCTTTTTCCTACATTTCTCAAGTTCTTCAAGGGCGCTAACAAGTTCAGCTCTTAGGTCTACTTCTCCTTCCATATCTGAGTCACTAATTGAGGCTTAAGTATCTAGTCCCATGAATAAAACTTCAGTTTCTTCAGCTTCACTTCCATTTGAATATTCATTGTCTTCCATGGTGTTAACAATTTTCTTTTTCCCATGGTATTTTTTCTTGTTTCCTGATTTTCCCATTTTGAATTTCGAAGTTTTCTTATCTTCATTCTCATCTTGTTTAGTGTAGGTGCATTTAGAGGAAAAATGTCCAATCCTTCCACAATTAAAACACTTTAAAGGTAAATTCCCCTTGTACTTTCCAGTTCCTCTCTCAAGTTTATTAATGAAAAAGGATTCCTCATCATTTGGGTTTTCTGATTGATTTTTTAAGGAGGATTTAAAGCCTGCTTCTTTTCTTGAAGATCCATTTTGTCCTGTTCTCATCTCATACGCAGTGAGGATTCCATGTAGCTCATCTATTGTTACCTTTTTAATATCATCTCGTTCTTCTAGGGTGGATACCTTTGGATCATATCTCATTGGTAATGTTCCTAGTACCTTGCTTACCACTTACTTATCTTTTAATTTTCCTTCAAGGCCTCTGATCACATTAACAAATTCATATACACAAAGAAGGTATTCACCAATATTCTCTTCTTCTTTAATTTTAATACTTTCAAATTGACCTTTATAATCTTGGAGTTTAGATTCTTTGACCTTAGATTCTCCTTCATAGATAATTTTCAATGTGTCCCAAGATTGCTTGGCAGATGTGCCTTGCATCATTTTGGTAAATACTGAGTTTGTTAAACCACTTAATATTGCATTTAAGGCTTTGGAATTACCTTCATATTCACCTAGTTCAACGGTGTCTGTAGGGTATTGGTTTCCTATTTTATTCTCTTTTTGGGTTGCTGCCCATACCTTCCATCCCAGGGACATCAGATGACACCTCATCCTTACACTCCAGTAAGCATAATTTTCTCTAGTAAATAGTGTAGGTTTGTTAGTGGCAAAACCTTCTTATTGATCTATTGTGATTTTTGGATGGGATCTTCCTTCCAGTGGTTAAACTGTTGTGAAGTAACCTACTCATATACCAATTGTTGGTTTATCCCACAATACTAAGAGAGGGGGGGGGANAAACTCATTAATAAGATGAATTTACAAATTTTTTTATCTGCTGCAACAAAAAGGATGCAAATCACACCCTAGGTTTTTCCTGTAACTACAGACTAGGATGCTACAACACCCTTATGGTTTTCTTCCTGCTACAACATACAAGGATGCTATGACACCCTATTCTCCAGCTACGGCTGGAAGGAGGCTTCGATCCCCTGCAGACCTGTGGCCTGCCCTAGCCACCTTGTCACCCTAGACTAATTTTCTCAATATTTAAAAACAGTTGAAAAACTATTCACTTTGGACTCTATCAGACTTGCTTAACAGAGACACTTAATTCTTTATACATTCATTTATTTAAATATACCCTATACCAATTTCGTATCAACACACCTCTTCAAAGATGCACTCTTCCTTTTTGGATCATGATTGTTCACTTACATACACATCCAATCGTCCAGCCGCTCAACCATCGCATCATTTCAGCGAAGACGTCGTTTCATTTCTTCCCACAGCTCATAATTCATTTTCGTGATCCTGTTTATCATTATCTTGGTGTATCCATCATCTTCTTTACCATATACAATCTGAACAGGTGATGTTCTTTACCAATTTCTTTATAAATTGTATTTCTGCACTAATTCTCTATTTTCAGCGATTTCCCACTGTGGATTTTCATCGGGCTTCTCCATGAGCGTCGATCTTCAGATTTGCGGAATGTGGGATGCGGGATGCGGGATGTAGCATTTCCTAAAATCGACTTTCGAATTTCCTCAAAATTATTTTCGTACTTATTTTTCTAACCGTTGATATGTTTTGGTGGAACTAACTTTAGACGTATGATCTCTCCAGATTGCAAGATGCGGGATACGGGATGTAGCATTTCCCAAAACTGACTTTCAACTTTTCGCAAACTTCTTTCTACACTTCTTTTTCCGAGCCATTTGATTTTTTTTGGTGAAACTAACTTCAGTTGTTCGATCTCTCCAAATTGTAGGATGCGGGATGTAGAATTTCCCAAAATCGACTTTCGACCTTCCGCAATCTTCTTTCCGTAACAACAATTTTGCACCGTTCAATTCCACGTCGTTGATATTTTGTGGGTGTTTTTTTTACCGTCGATTTTCCATATTGTAGGATGTGAATTGCAGGTTCATAGACTCTTTAAACTTTATTTCCGCAATTCACTTTCCGCATTTTCCTTCCGCACCATTGATCTCTTTCTGTGGAACTAATCTCAGTCGTTCGATATTGATCTTTTGCGAAACTTCATCCTCCCACCTATCTTTTGTGGAACTGATCCTCAGTCATTGGATCTCATGCAAGATACTTCCTGGCCGTCGACTTCAGATCAAATTTTGATCTCATCATGACTTTGTGGATCTGCATGATTTCTTTGCGGAGATCCTCTGTGACAGTTCATTCAGCAACACCATTGGATGATCGATCTTAGTCATTCAACTTGTTATAGGGTTATTCATTTGTCATTCATCTTGCAACCTGAAACCTTCAGTCTGCCACCATATTCATTGGTTATTCCTTTGTCATTCGTATTCGTGAACACCTTTGACATCAATGACAACTATATAGTCAACACTTTGAGGAAGGGTAAATCTTTGTTGCAGGTAAAAAGATTGGGAGAAAAAGAGCATTGGAGAAGAAGAAGAAAGCTAGGACCAACCATCATGAACAAGGTACACATTCTTTTTCTCTCATTCTTTGATCTATGCTTGTAAAACTCTAGTTGTCTGCAAGTAGAACACTTAGTAAGTTGGTGGCCTCTAACCCCCATCCATAAGGTATATTATCCCTAACAAAAAATCAGAGATAGCATTTATGGACTCTTTTTACTCTTCTTTAGTGATTGGTTGTGATCGGTAGATAACTACAAGAATCAATGAAAATTATGTAATAAATAATTTTAATATGAATTAAAGAAATGCGTTATTACAAAAATCAATATTAATTCAAGAGGAAGGATCCACAGATAAAAACAAGCGTTCATGAAAACTGTGTAATAAATCTCTTCAATAGGAATTCCATAAAAAATGAGGTCTCATACACCAAATTGATGTCTTGCTTGATGGTGACCTTAAAAATAGATTATTATTATTATTATTATTATTTTACTACAAAAATTGCTATTAATGCAAGAAGAAGGGCATGCCACATTAACCATTGTTGTGCTCTTAAGTTTGAACTATAAAAATAAATAAGATTTACATTATAAGAAGGAGGTTGAGGAATAAAGGAAATGTACTTTTTTTCCTTTTTTTTGACGAAAATAATATTATAGTTCAAAATTTTATTGAAAACTCTGAACCATATTGTTCATTTGGCATTAAATGCCTTACATAAATAAGTTGCTTGATATAATCTGGAAATCAATGCAATCACACATCAAAATTCAAATAGTCCTCTGCTGGATATGATTCAGCTAATGAAATCAAATAAAAGGATATAAGACCTACAAAAGTATGATATGCCCATAAAGTATGTCTCTATGGATAGAAGTAAATGCACTCTTAAGTTTGAAGTTGAATGATCTTAATCCTTTTGAAGTGAGCCCAAATTTTTCCCTTCACCTTGTGAGGCTTTTAGCTTTTGCATGCAATACAAATTCTTCTAATTTCCTTTGCTTAGGCAATGAGGCAGACACAATTTTACCCCACTGAAGATGGTGAAGGTGTATTCCCATGACATGATTAGACCATATGCCTCACTAACACTCGTTCCAATCAGACATTCCAAAATATCCTCTTATTAAACATCCAATGATAAGTATAATTTAGGATGAATCTCCATGTGGAGAAACTAGGCCAAATGAGTTCAACTACAATACACCAAATCCCCCTAAATTTTTTATTGTGAAATGGTCTTGAAATGGTATCAAAAGATTACCACATCTTATGTATAGGTAATGGGATTCATTTTCTTATTGCTTATTTATTACCAAATTAAAATATTAATTGCAATTAATGTTTATTTCGAAAAAGTATTTAAATACAAATCTCATTGTAAATATAGTTTTCTTTTACATTTTTTCTCAATAACTTACATATTTATAAGTCTTTTCAAAACACTCATTAACGATGACACAATGAAAATATGAAAATATATAGTACTTAGTTTTAATTACTAAAACAAGTTATATATATATATATTTATTTTTAATTTTGTTATATATATATAACGTTGTGGTTCACAAAGCCCTCAACTGGGTTGCTACGTCCATGGGATGAAATCATAGGGGGCCATCCAAATGGGTCACCCTGTTCACTCTGATTACAGAGCTAACCCGATGGGGACATCAAGCGAGGCCCTTATATAACATAGTATAACCAGCTGGAGATTTGACCCTGAAACCTTGTGCTCACAACTTACAATACTCAACCATTTAAGCTCTCTCTCTCTCTCTCAATGAATTATTCACATTTTATGGACATCAATTATAGAAAGACACTAATCTTTTCAATTTCTTTGATAAAATTGAGTTTTGTTTTTTCTCTTCTCTTCCTATGTATATATAACATTTGGTTCAGAGATTTCAAATATTTTTAAAGAAATCAATATGTTACATTGTCATATCAATATTTAATTAGTTCAATAATAAGATAATTATAAATCAAAATTTATTTAAAAATATAATACCATATAGGAATATAGATATTTTTACACAAAATCAATTAGGTCTAGTTCAATAGAAAGGAGTGTTATCCTCTCTACCTAGCTTCAATTCTCATAAGTAACATATTAAACTTTTAAATGAATATATTGTTGACAAAACTTCCTACTTTTATAAAATTTAACTTTCTCTCAATATTATGTGAATAAACTTTACAAAAATTAACAATAAACTATATATATATGTATAATTAATTTCAAATTGAGTTTCCAAATTTTAAATTAATGCTAACATAATTACATTGATGATGATAATATTTAACGTTCACTGATATTAAACTTATGTATCATAACGCTAAGCCATTGAAGTGATATATGAAAGAGAGGGGATTTGTGTTTGGTGGTAGTTCAAAGTTATTAGATTATTTTTACTATATATATATATAAAGAATCTTTTATTATTAATAAAATAATAATATTAATTATTAATCTTTTATTATTAATAAATATTATTAACAATTTTTTTTGTTTTTAAAATAATCTTTCACTATTAATAAAATATTATATACAAAGTTTTAAAATAAAAAGGCAAACCAACATGTTGTCTCCTTTGAGGATTAATAAAACATCGTAACCAAATCTTTTATAAAAAGGGGCAGACCATACATGTTGTCTCCATAATCATTAGCAAATAAAATATTAATATATAAAGTTTCAAAATAAAAGGCAAACTATACATGTCGTCTCCTTTTGAGTATTAATAAAACATTGTATACAAATATTTTATAAAAGGGGAAGACCATACATGTTGTCAAATTCATATATGTTTCTGCTTTTATAATTAGTTGGTAAAAATCAAGTAAACATTTATATATGTCTCTATAATTATAAGATTTTATACATCAAATGGATGTCTTATTTGATAGTGATTTAAAAAATAAATTATTATTATTAAAAAAAAATCTATTAATTTAAGAAGGGCATGTCACATTAATCATTGATGCATTTTTAAGTTTAAATTATAAAAAGAAATAAGATTTACATTACAGGGAGGAGGTTGAGGAATCAAGGAAATACATTCATGTTTTTATTTTTCTTTTCGACGAAAAAAATATCATAGTTTAAAATTTTATTGAAAACTCTAAACCATATTGTTCATTTGGCATTAAATGCCTTATATAAATAAGTTTCTTGAATTCATCTGGAAATTAGTGTAATTATGCATCAAAATTCAAATAGTCCTCTGTTGAATATGATTCAGCGAATGAAATTAGATAAAAGGATATAAGACCTACAAAAGTATGATATTCCCACAGAGTATGTCTCTATGGATATAAGGAAATGCACTCTTAAGTTTGAAATTGAATGATTTTGTTATGCAACCAAGTCCCAAAAATAGCATAAAAAGAGCAGAAATAAACAAGAAGATAGTAATCCATGCCTTAATAATGAATAATTGAGATAAATAGCAATCCTCTTCGATGGAGGAACCTCCTTACACAATGTAATGAGTATACAAGACAAGACATGATACAATGATGACTAAAATGAGAATATCTCCTTCCTATATATAGGAAACAAAGGTGTACAATAACAACTAATAGACCCACTAATAGACTCAAGTCGACATAAATAATATGTAATGCACCGCAATATAGGGGTAGTGCGCCACACTATATGGGGTAATGTGGCATCATTAAGGACTTAATATTCCCCTCCCCTTAAAAAATTGTTGTCCTCAATGTTGAAGTAGTTATGGATGTTGTTGTATAAAGGACTCATCTTCCCATGTTTAATCTTCTGTGGGTAAGTTCTTCCTTTTAATGAGACACTTTGGAATTGATCGATTTTGAAGCCGTCTAGTTCTTATTTCAGTGATTTCTTCAAGCTCCAAGAGGATTTTTCCTTCCTCATCAAGTCCTGGTAATATCGTTTGAACTGGTAGCTTGTCACGGATTACCTTCTTTAAACAAGAAACATGGAAATCTGGATGGACTCGTGAAGATGCAAGTAGTTCCAATTTGTAAGCCATACTACCAAATTTTTGTAGCACCTTGTAGGGACCGTAGTATTTATGTGATAATTTATTATCCTTCTTGGTGTTCTCCAGGGACATCTGTTTGCATGGTTGTAGTTTTAAAAACCCCCAACCCCCCACATTAAAGCTTCATTCACTTCGGTGTTGATTTTCTTGTTGTTGCATTCAATTTTGTGTTAGATTCAGGTTGTCCTTTAAGAGTTGAAAAACTTTTTGTTGATGCCTCATGTGGTATTCCACTGCTTGAACCTTAGAGGAGTCTCTTAGTGAAGATGTGATGGTGGATGATAGCCATAAAGTGCCATAAATGGGTTCATTTTTGATGATGTATGGAAGGAAGTGTTATGCCACCATTATGTCAAGGGTAACCACTTGACCCATTGTGTTTGTTTATCAATTGCAAAACATCGAAGATACCCTTCCAAACATTTGTTTATAATCTCTATTTGTCCATCAGATTGAGGATAATAAGATGAGATATGAGCTAGTTGAGTACCCAAACAAGAAAATAATTCGGTCCAAAAATTACGAGTGAAAATGGGATCCCTGTCACTTTCTATAATAGTTGGAGTACCATGTAGTTTTTGGACTGTCTCCATAAAAGCATTATCTATTCTTTAATTGAAGGGGTGAGATAATGCACAAAAGTGTGCATATTTAGTAAGTCTATCAACAACCACCATGATGACACTCTTTCCTTCATACTTTGGTAAACCTGTGATAAAATCCATCAATAGCTCTGTCCACCTTTGGATTGGAATGGAAAGTGGTTGTAGGAGAACTAGGATCTTAATTGTTTCCACTTTGTTTTATTTGTAAACCAAACATTCCATCACAATTTTTTGAACATCAGTTTTAAGACCATCCCAAAAAAAATATTTCTTTAGCTTGTGGTAGGTTTTTAAGAAACCTGATTTCCCTCCTATCAATGAGGAGTGGAATTCAAAATGTATCTTTTGCTTGAGCTAGGAACTCTTACCAAGATATAAGAAATCCTTGTACCATAGCAAGTCATCTTTCCACCTGAATGTATTAGAGGCATTGGGATCCTGCTACAACTTTTGAATGAATGTCCATATTTATTCATCATTTTTCCCTTCATCCCTTGCTTCATCTATCCAATCTGGTTGGATGATCGAGATAACATAGAGTAATGCTTCAACATCCTCATCTTTCTTAGAGAGTGCATCTTTGACAACATTTTTATTCCCCTTTTTGTAGATAATTTCAAAGTCATATCACAACATCTTTGTCACCCATTTTTGTTGCTCTTCTGGAGATATCCTTTGTTCCAAGAAATATTTAAGGCTATCATGATCAATTTTAACCTTGAAATGTATCCCTATAAGGTAGGGGTGCCATTGGTTCAAGGCAAGTGGTACTTCCAACATTTCCTTTTCATAAATGGGATTTTTTAAGTTCTTTCCCTTGATTGGATGACTTGTGAAGGAAAGAGGGTGTCCTTCTTGCATTAGTACAACTCCAATTCCATTTCCCGAAGCATCACATTCCACAATAAATATTATTGTGAAGTATGGTGTCACCAAAACATGAGTTTTACACATTGCCTCTTTGCGTTGTTGAAAAGTTTGAGTTTCCTCTAGAGTCCAAGAAAATGCATCTTTCTTCAGTAATGCTATTAGAGGAGCTCTTATTCTTCCGTAGTTTCGAACAAGCTTGTGGTAGTACCCTGTCATACCTAAGAATCCTCAAATATTATTCATGGTTTTGGGAATAAACTAGTCCATCATGGCTTTAATTTTGTTAGGGTCTAACTTGATACCTTCATGAGATACAATATGACCCAAATAATCTACCTCCTTTATCCCAAAGAAACATTTTGAAGGTTTTTCATATAGTTCTTACTCCTTTAGTAGTTGTAGTACCCTTCCAACATGTTCAACATTTTCTTCCCAAGACTTGCTATAGATTAGTATATCATCATAGAATACTAGCACAAATTTTCTAAGGAAAGGCTTGAAAATAGAATTGATCAAACCTTGAAATGTGGATGGCCCATTTGTGAGACCAAATGGCATAAACAAAAATTAATAGTGACCTTCATGAGTTTTGAATGTTGTTTTGGGAATGTCTTTATCCTTCATTCGAATCTAATGATACCCGGAATGAAGATCCAACTTTGTGAAGACAACTTCTCCATGTAATTCGTCTAACAATTCACCAATGACAAGAATGGGAAACTTACCTTTAATGGTGATCTTGATGGTCTCTCTATAATCATGACACATACACCATGATCCATCTGTCTTGGGTGCCATTACCACTAGTGCAGAGTAAGAACTTTGGCTAGGCCTAATTATGCCAACCTCTAACATTTCAACAACCATACGTGGCGATTTCACTCTTCTGGCTATAGGGATATCGGTAAGGTATGATGTTCGAAGGAAAACTACCTGGAAATAAGTGGATAGCATGATCAAAGTCTCGAATAGGTGGAATACCTTTGGGAATATATTCCAAATATACCTTGGAATTCTTATTAATGACCCTTTGGAGATATGGGGAGATAGGGAAATTTTAGGTTTGAACATCTAATGAGCATAATTGTGCAACTACACCTTGTTGCCCCCTTTTCAACAACTTTTTAATACCATTAGAGCTTATCACCTTGCTTGGTTTTCTTGTGATTCCAATTAACTCTTATTCTTTTCCTTCCCATGAAAATTTCATGAATTTTTTTTGAAAATTAAAAGCCACTGTTCCCAATGATTGTAACCATTGAACACCTAAGACAACATCAGAACCACCCATTGGGATAGAAATCATTGGAATATTCAATACATATTCCCCCATAGAAAGATTGATATTATGGAATTTACCTAAGCAATTTATAGTTCCTCCATCTGCAATCATTACTTGAAACTTTGGTTTTGGATATACAAAGCAATTAAGACCTTTAGCTAGTTTACAGTGAATGAAATTACAAGTAATACTGGAATAAATCAACATTGTTACCTTCTTCTTTTTGATGTATCCTTCGATCTTGAGAGTTTGAGGAGTGCTAATTCTAGCCAATGCATGACAAGATATGGTGGGAGTAATTTCTTATGAATTAGCCTCTTCTATCTCTTTTCAAGTCACCTCTTCTTGAGATGCTTCCTCTTATTTTGGTTCTTCCTCTTCACAATCTACGTAGAATAATTTATTCTCATCACACTTATGTCCCTTTCTATACTTGTTGTCACAATTAAAACATAATCATTTTTCTCTTCTTTCATCTAGTTGTTGGGGTGTCAACCTTTGTGGCGGTTTAGAAGAAGGAATATTGTTTTCTCTATATGTGTTGGAGAAGGCCTTTCTAGTATTCATTGCCATCTTTTTACTTTCAACCTTCCTTGCCATAATGAATCCTTCTCTAGGGATGATGGTTCAAAGAGATGCACCTCATGTTGAATGTTATCTTTCAAGGTTCCAATAAAGAGATATAACAAATTATCTTCTAAAATATTCTTCACTCTGAGACTTAGCTACTAAAATTTCTTGATGTTCTCTATAACTGGACATTTTTGCTCGAGATTTACCAACTAGATAAAGCATGTGTTGCTATTTATATCCCCATAAGGTGTAATCAATTCTTCTCTGAATATAGACCAAGAGATAATAGAGTCCTTTTTACGGTCACAAAGCCATTGGTACCATACAAATTTATCAAGTTCTAAATATAAGGATGCAATAGTTACCTTTTGCAAAGTGGGCACCTAGTGTAGATCAAAGAATTGCTCCATCTAAAAAATCCACGTGATTGGATCCTTTCCATCAAAACTTCTCATGACAATATTAGGAATAAAGTAGTTCCTTGGACGTGAATGAACCCATGATGTTGTAGTGCATCATCAACTTTTTAGGACTCCAACTGTTCGAGTACACAGGGCACTCCCAAAAGACTGAACACCTTGAGCAGCCGCTTCACACAAATACATCACAGATCAACACACCGATGTTTGTCACGTGGTTAAAACCCTCGAGAGGGAAAAATTCCATGACCCCATCCAAATAGCTACTTGTAGCAATTTATTATGCAAAATAAAGAAAGTTACATGAGCTTCTCATAATCGATCAACTAGCCAAGGATCCTCCATGCTCTTAAAATAGAGATCATGGACCAATTGGGTGTTAAGCCATGGATCAATGGTAGGTATGACCTAAGAGAAGTTGAACTATCGGATCACTCTATGTCTAGAACATATCATGAACATCGGATTAGAATATTTACAAATGCATACTAATGCATACTAAAGAAACACACTTTTACCTAACGAATATATTACACAAGTTGATCTTAACTAACTCCTAAGTGTCTAAATATCCTAACATCCCCCCTTAAGAACAACTTGGGATAGGATTGAAGGATTTACAAAAGTGACACTATTAGGAGAAGGAAGGAAGCATTAGAGCCTATCCCCCCCTTAAGGACACATTCCTGAACTCCTAACATAGACCGAAGTTTAGAAAACTTCGCTTCTATAAGAGACTTAGTGAAGATGTCTGCAACTTCATCATCTGTAGGGAAATAGAGCACTTCAATAACATGATCATGAACACGATTTCTGATGAAGTGCATGTGTAGCTCAGTGTGTTTGTTACGATGATGTAGAACTGGATCTTTGGCAAGCTTGATGGCACTTTGATTGCCACACCAAAGTGGAGTAGGATGCTACTGCTCGAATCCAAACTATGAAAGGATCTGTCGAAGCCATAAAGCTTCCTGACTGGCATTAACTACGGCTCGATATTCTACTTCTGCTGAAGAAAGAGCAAGAGCGTGTTGATTCTTACAAGCCCAAGTGACAGGTCCAGATCCTAGACTGAAAACATAACCTGCAGTAGACTTTCGATCATCAGGATCATCAGTCCAATCTGAATCAGTGAAACCAATCAACAAAGGTTCCCCCCCTGTACTGTAATGAATCCAAAACTGAATTGTACCTTGAATATATCAAAGTATTCTTTTTGTTGCTTTCCAGTGACTTTCATGAGGAGTTTGCATATAATGGGCAACATGACCAATGATAAAGGAAAGGTCAGGACGGGAATGAGTCAAGTATAAAAGACTACCAACAAGCTGACGATACAAGGTGGCATCTACTTCAAGGGAAGTACAAGTGGCATAAAGTTTGGCTCCAGACTGGAAGGGAGAAGGGGTTGGTTTACAATCTTCCATATGGAAGTGACGAAGAAGGTCACAAGCATACTTAGACTGGGAAAGAAAGATTCCTTCTTTGGTTTGCAAGACTTGGAGACCAAGAAAATAATGCAAATGTCATAAGTCTGACATTTCACAATTTTGCTTAAGACTGGATTTCACATGGATTATAAGTTTAGGGTCACTACCACTAAGGATAAGATCATCAACATAAAGAACAAGTATGATGAGATGGTTTCCTACTTTCTTGGTATAGACATTAAGGTCAGAATGGCATCTAGAAAAACCAGTGTCAAGGAGAAAGTTGTCCATTTTGGCATACCAAGCTCTAGGAGCTTGCTTAAGGCCATATAAAGATTTCTTAAGGAGACAGACAAGGCTAGAGTTATCTTGAACATATCCAGGAGGTTTTTCCATGTAAATTTCCTCCTGTAAATCACCATGTAAAAAGGCATACTTGACATCCATTTGATGGAATTCCCATTTATGTAAGGCTGCAAGGGAAAGAACAAGGCGGATGGAATTCATTTTTGCGATAGTAGCAAAGGTTTCATTGTAGTCAATCCCTTCAACTTGGGAAAAAACTTTGGCAACTAACCTTGCCTTAAGTTTTTCAACACTTCCATCTGATGCATACTTAGTTCTGTAGACCCATTTACATCTGACAAGTTTTCTTCCTTTTGGAAGAGAAACACGATCCCAAGTATCGTTCGCCATTAAGGAACGATATTCTTCATCCATAGCTGCATCCCAATCTGGATTTCCTGAAGCTTCTGCAAAAGTTTCTGGATCATGATTCTCAAAAACTTGAGCCAAAAGAGAAGAGGCTCACTGAAACTGATAATGTGATTGACGTTGATCTCTAGGATCATCGGCGAGATCACCAGCTGCTTCACATGTTGAACAGACCCATCGAGGAAGTATTGGTGCTGGTGCAATTGGAGGAAAATGAGCAGATAGAGGTGGATTTTCATCCTCACTGTCATCATCAAAAAATGGAGTTGGAAACCTGTCAAGAAAGTTGAAATAATAAGAAGAAGGCACAATCATCGAATCAGGCTCGCCGTGCCAAAGATGGCACACCTGCCAAGTTAGGCTCACAGGCCGAGAGATTTTCATCAAATTTAACATCTCTTCTAATGATTATATCATGAGAACGTGGCTGAAGAAGTCTATAACCTTTTACATCTTCTGAATATCCAACAAATATGCACTTTTCACTTTTAGGCTGCAATGCTTTCTATTTTTCATTCGGAATATGAGCCAATGCTTCACAACCAAACACATGAAATTGACTTACATCTGGTTTAATTTTACTCCATGCTTCTTTCGGTGTTATACCTTGTAAAACTTTAGTGGGTGTGCGATTAACTATGTGATTTGCACAATTTATGGCCTCAACCCAATATTGAAGATTTAGTCCCTTAGATTGGATCATACAATTAGCCATTTTTTTTAAAGTGCGGTTCTTTCGTTCAGCTACACCATTTTGTTGTGGTGTATATGGAATAGTGTGTTGTTGTTGGATTCCTTGTTTAGTGCAGAAAGTAGTGAACTTGTTGTTAACATATTCTTCTCCATTGTCAGATCTTAACTTAATAATTTGATGACCAGATTGTTTTTCAACAAGGGCCTTGTATGCCAAGAACATGTTAAATACTTCACTCTTAAGTTTTAGGAAGTAAACCCAAGTGCGTCTGGAGTAGTCATCAATGAAAGTTAATAAATATTTGAAACTAGAAAATGATGCAGATGGAAGAGGGCCACACAAGTCACTATGCACAAGCTCTAAAGGAACCGAGGCGTGCCAAGAGGCACGTTTGTCAAAATTGCCTCGATGATGTTTTACGAGTACACAACTGGAACAAACACCATCCTTGCAAGATACCATCGGAAGACCAGTCACTATATTGTCTTTACATAGTTGTTGCAATGAGCGATAATTTAAGTGACCAAATCGCTCATGCCAAAGTTTGCTCAAGTTATCACTATGAGCAACAAAAACTGAAGGAAAAGGTGATGACCCAAAGTTATTAAATTAGTACAACTTGGTAATATCATCAACAGTTCCAGTAGCAAGGACATTTTGAGGATTTTTAAAATCCTTGATTACAACTTGGTGAGGTGTAAACGTCACAGTTTTACCTTCACCCGAATGAGTAATTTGATAGACTAATAACAAATTGTAGGAAATTTTTGGAACACATAGTACATCACTGAAATGACCATTTTCTACTAGAATTGTTCTAGATCCTACAACAATTAGAGATCTATCATCACCAACAAATATTTGTTTGGTGTTACATTCATGCATAGTAGAAAATATGGCTTGATCCTTAGCCATATGATAAGATGTTCAAGAATCAATGAGCCATTCAATTGAAGTAGAAGAAGAAGATGCAGTATAAGAGTAACTAGAAGCACAAAGTGCATGTCCATGAGAGGTATATTCTGAAGACGAATCTATGCTGATGTGGTGCTTCTTCATTGCTGCTTCCAAGGCTGCCATCTTCTTGAAACACTTAGATTTATCATGGTTATCTTTCCCACAAAAATTGCAATGGCGCTCAGTCTTCTTTCCTTTTGTCTTGGATCCTTTGTCATTTTTTAAACAAGGAGCTGACTGAGAGGGTTTGGGACCCTTATTGTTTGGCTTATTATTGCAAAAATTCTGTTTCTTAGGAGGCTTTGGACTTTTCTTTCTGTTGAGACAATAAGGCTTTCCCAGATGTATCTGTATTGTTAATTATTCCAAGATGAATGAGCTTATCTTGCTCTCTAATTAATGAATCACAAAAGGATTCAAGACTAGGCTCTTGATAGCTAGTTGTAGTCAAGGATTCTTTCATGGAGTAGAATGTAGATACAAAAACAGAATATGCAGGTCCAAGTTTGGAAATAACATGATAAATACATTGTTTGTCTTCTTTCTTAATCTTGCATTATGCACATAAGAGTCTGAGAGTTTTATACTTAGATAAATAGTCTTGAATGCATGAAAAATCATTTGGATTCAATGAAATCAACTCATTCTCAAGTTGATGACTCCGAATTTCATTGTGTTTACCAAACACAGATTCCAACTTTTCACAAGCTTGATCAGGTTCATCAATTTCAGATATGTGGAATCGCAAATCAGTAGAGATTGACATCCCAAGCAATCCATGAGCTTCATCACATCTATTTTTCCATTTAATTTTCTTATAATCATCAGTGGGTTCTGTTTCTTTCCCTGAGGTTGTCCTGAAAAGTCCCCTACTTTGCAGAACATCCTCCATACGAGATTTCCATGAGAAATAGTTAGAACTTGTAAGTATAATATCACAAGGGGCGTCCATACTGTAAATTAATGGCTAAAATAACAGAAACTAACTGTCTGGATGCAAATATCTCGAAAAAATATGTGGTTTTAAAAAAAACGGCACTGAAAACTGATTCTGGATGATGAAGTTATGCTTGATCAAAGAAAATGTTGAAGATGTCCCCAATAGTGATGTGGCAGATATTAACTTGACCAACTAAAAAAAGGAACCCCCTCTTCCAAAGATCAACCTTTGACAATCACTTTACAATAAAGTTTCTTTTAAGTGAATCACTTTTGTAGAATAAGTGATGTTCACTTTTACAATAATGTTACTTTTAAACAGCGCGGCAATAAATTAAAAGACTTAAGTGACTCACTTTTTATTTTATTTTATTTATGTGAGATGCAGCTTTACAGTAAAGTAACTTGAAAATAGAAATTGCATGCACTAAAAATTGGATTAATAAGACTTGAACTCAAGACCTATTAAGGAATAAAGCAACCTTGGACCAAGTGAGCTAAGTTTAAAAGGTACATAAAAGAATGGAAAGAGGAAGGGCTTTTTTTTTTACTCTTCTCTCTCGTTCTCCATGCTTGCCTTTTTTTTCCTGCAAATCACAAAAAAAACTGAAAAACAAAAACAAAAAACTTTTTCCACACAATGGGGTTAGATCTTGGTTAGCTTACCCGAAAAGTCTACGTTTTCAAGTTTTTTCACTGTTTCTAATTTTCCGTGATCGCACAAGGTGCACGATAAAGAGCATATGTAGCCGAGAAGACAAGAAAAAAAACTTTCCCTTACTGTTTCTGATTCGTCGCAATCGCGCAAGGTGCACAGCAAAGAGCATACGCAGCCAAGGAAGGCAACAGTCCGAGACTAAAACAGTAAAGATCTAATAATAAAACTGATAAAATATGAGAGATTTAAAAAAAAACAAATCTGTCACTATAACATTATACCTTCATATTTGCCGAAATGGGTGTTTCTGGAACAAACAGAAACAGTTTTCGATGAAACGAAAATTATTTCCCAATAGAAACGGTGCTCCAAATGCAATGAAACAACTCCCACAGGCCACAAATGCACATAAAATCTAGAACCAGAAACCCTTTCAAAGTTTCGGCAACACCGGTTCCAAATCTAGATCAAAACCGAAAGCGGCTCTTCATAAACGCTCTGATACCATGTTCGAGTACACAGGGTACTCCCAAAATACCAGACACCTTGAGCAACCTTTTCACACAAATAGATCACAGATCAGCACACCAATGTTTTTCATGTGGTTAAAACCCTCGAGAGGGAAACCGTCCATGGCCCCAGTCAAATAGCTACTTGGAGCAATTTATTATGCAAAAGAAAGAAAGTTACATGAGCTTCTCATAATCGATCAACCAACCAAGGACCCTCCATGCTCTTTAAATAGAGATCATGGACCAATTGGGTGTTAAGCCACGGATCAATGGTAGGTATGATCTAAGAGAAGTTGAACCGTCGGATCACTCTATGTCTAGAACATATCGTGACCGTCGAATTAGAATATTTACAAATGCATACTAATGCATACTAAAGAAACACACATTTACCTAACCGATATATTACACAAGTTGATCTTAACTAACTCCTAAGTGTCTAACTATCCTAACACCAACTTTCTACTCTCTAATTGTTTTTCAATTTTTTCCAGATGTGACTGGAATAAGTCCTGTTTTTCCTCTCAAATCTCTTCTTGAGTATATACATGAGGAATAAGGCTATATTTTATCTCCTTCAAGTCTTGAATATCTTCTTTTCTATCCATCCCTTTGATATCCTCTTTACTAGCCATCCTTTTGAGATCCTCTTTACTAGCCATCTTATTTTTCAATTTAACTAAGTCATCCATTTTCACATTTCCTTTAATCATATCTTCCAACTTGGACACTCTAAAAGATATGTCTTCCATTCATCATATATTGGGGATGAATCATCTAGGGGTTTTTGTGGAGTGTGATTCTTTCCACTTCCTTCTGGTGTATTTTTGAACAATAAATATATATCACACCCTAGGGTTTACCAAAAATAGATCCCGAATCTACTCAAATCTATTCAAATGCAAAATGATGTACCTTTTTCAAACCCTGATTAGAATACTATTTTATGGTCGACTTGTAACTAAGTTAAAATTTGAGTTTCGACTCCTATGGGTCTGAAACTTTGTCCCGTGGTACCCTAATGTGTCCTCTTTCCAATTTCGCAGGTTTTGCCTAATTTGGATGTGCCAAATTTTTTTATTGCAAATATCCCAAAGCTTCTTATTTTTGGCCTATCTAGAAGAGGGAACTTGTACAGTATGCCATGTGATAAATATTTTGTTTATGTAGCTAAAACTTATACCATAGATACCCTGGTCTGTCTTATTTCAGATGCAACTTGTATCACTCAATTTGGATCTCAAATGCCTCATATAAGACCTTTTCCCCTAGAACACATGTTTTAGACTATGTTTTGGACTAGTCACAAACCCTAGATTCCTCCACAATTATCTATGAAACTGTAATGGATCAAGATCTGAATTTCGGTCTGGAGATGTTTTGGCTTGTTTTAGAATTGATTTTTTAACTTCAATATCTGAATCCTTGTAGAAAAAATTTTGTAGCAAAAATTCCAAGATGAATCGTTTTGTAGAAGCCAGTCCCAAGGAAATAGCTTTGATACCAAATGTTATGCAACCAAGTCCTAGAAATAGCATTAAAAGAGTAGAGATAGACAAGAAGAGAGTATTCCATGCCTTAATAATGAATAGTAGAGATAAACAGAAATCCTCTTCGAGGGAGGAACCTCCTTACATAATGTATTGAGTACACAAGACAAGGCAAGATACAATGATGACTAAAATGAGAATATCTCCTTCCTATATATAAGAGACAAAGGTGTACAATAAGAACTAATAGACCAGAGCCGACATAAATAATATGGAATGCACCACAATATAGGGGGTAGTGCACCACACTAAATGGGGTAATGTGCCATCATTAAGGGCTCAACATTGAACTATAAAAAGAAATAAGATTCACATTATAGGAAGGTGGTTGAGGAATCAAGGAAATACATTTTTTATTTTTCTTTTTTTTTCGACGAAAAAAATATCATAGTTCAAAATTTTATTGAAAACTCTGAACCATATTATTCATTTGCCATTAAATGCCATACATAAATAAGTTGCTTGATATCATCTGGAAATTAGTGCAATCATGCATCAAAATTCAAATAGTCCTATGTTATGATTCAACTAATGAAATCAAATAAAAGGATATAATACCTACAAAAGTATGATATGCCCACATAGTATGTCTCTATGGATAGAAAGAAATACACTCTTAAGTTTGAAGTTGAATGATTTTAATCATTTTGAAGTGATCCCAAGTTTTTCCCTTCACCTTGTGAGGCTTTTGGCTTTTGCATGCAAGACAAATTCTCTTAATTTTTCTTGCTTAAGCAATGAGGCAGGCACAATTTTACTCCACCAAAGATGGTGAAGGTGTATACCATGACAGGAATAGACCATATGCCTCACTAACACTCATTCCCATCAAATAAAAGCTAGACATTACAAAAGCTCCTCTCATTAAACATCCAATGATAAAGTAGAATTTGAGATGAATCTCCATGTAGAGAAACTAGGCCAAATGAGTTCACCTGCAATACAACAAATCTCCCTATAGTATTATTGTGAAATTATTTTGCAATGGTATCATCTTATTAGTACCACACTTATCTCTTTTTTAATCACTAAGATGGCTAATGGCATTCATTTTCTTATGGTCGATTTATTACCAAATTAAAACATTAATTCAAACTAACCCTTATTTCGAAAAAAGTATTTAAATCCAAATCTCATTGTAAGGATGGTTTTGTTTGCAGTCTTTTCAAAACACTCATTAATGATGACATAATGAAAATATATAGTACTACTTACTTTTAATTACTAAAACAAGTTTAAATATATTTTCATATTTAATTTTGTTGTATATATAATGTTATGGTTCATAAAGCCTCCAATGGGGTTTCTACGTTCATGAGAATAAATCATCGGGGGCCATTCGAAGGGCCGCACTTTGTTCGCTCTAATTACAAAGCTAACCTGATTTGGATATCAAGTGAGGCTCTTGTATAGCATAATATAGCCACCTAAGGATTTGACCCCAAGACCTTCTACTCACAACTTACAACACTCAACCACTTGAACTAGTCCATTAGGTTGCTTATATATATAAGTTAAAGTGTAAATTTTATTCAAAGCATAATTGTAATGTAATAAATTATTCACATTTTACGGACTTCAATTATAGAAAGACATTGTTCTTTTCAATTTCTCTATATATGACAAAATTGAATTTTGTTTTTTTTCTTATTTTCTTGTATTTTTTTCTCTCTCTATATGAGATTTCAAATATTTTTTAAGAAATCAACATGTTACATTGTCATATCAATATTTAATTAGTTCAATGATAAGATAATTATCAAAATTTATTTAAAGATATAATATTATATATAAATATAGATATTTTTGCATCAAATCAATTGAGTTTATTTTAATAGTTGAGAGGAATGTTATCTTGTTTATCTAGATTCAATTTTCATAAGTAACATATTAAGCTCTTAAATAAACATTTTGTTAATTAAACTTTTTACTTTTATAAAATCTAATTTACTCTAAATATTATGTCGCACTAAAATAAATGCCAAATAAAATTTCAAAAACTTAATAATAAACAATCATATATATATGAAACAACAAATAATGTAAAACTAGAAACAACATTCTTTGATACCTTAGCTAAATTACATGCAAGTATACTAAAAATATAAAAATAAAAATGGGGCTCACGCCTATTACACCACTCAACCATCTTAACAACTTTCACTCCATTATATTGTTCTCAATTATGGCATGTAGTGATAATTACATAATTGAATTACTTTTAGTTTTGAACCGAGTTTCCAAATCTATGGAAGAGGCATTGAAGTTATATTTCCAAGAGAGGAGAGTTTGGGATTGGTAAATTGGTCGTTCAAGGTCATTAGATTATTTATAATAATAATAAAAAACATTTTGTTTTTAAGAACTTTTATTATTAATAAAATATTATATACAATTTTTTTTCTCAAATATTAATAAAATATTATATACAAAGTTTTAAGATAAAAAGCAATCCAAAATGTTGTCCATTCAGCATTAATAAAACATCGTAAACAAATCTTTTATTAAAAGGGCAGACCATCTTGATGTCTCTATAATCGTTAGCAAATAAAATATTAATATATAAAGTTTTAAAATAAAAAGGCAAACTATACATGTGGTCTCGTTTGAGTATTTTAATAAAACATTGTATACAAAGCTTTTATGAAAGGGGCCGACCATACATGTCTCCACAATCATTAGGCAAAAACCAAGTAAAAATTCATACATGTCTCTTTTGAAAATTAATAAAACATTGTATAAAAGGGTAGCATACATGTTGTCTCCACAATCATAGCAAAAACAAAGTAAAAATAAACGCTAGACCACTACAAACATATATCTGTCCCTTTACATAACTTAAACACCCATGTAAGGGAGCAACATGACGTGGGGAATCTAAACTATAAAACAATCCTCCACATGTTCTCAATAATTTAAGATGGTTGACAAAGGAAGAGCATGCCCCTAAGGATTAAGGACGTAACAAATAGAGAACAAAGTAAAGAGCCTTAACTCATTTTAAATGGATTTTTAGTAGGATGGTGATTTTAGGTGTTTTTCAATTCTTCACTCATGTTCAAGTTTCACCATAGACATACTCGTACCTGTATCTGTACTCATGTTTATTGTTCATTAGTATTTGTAAAAATTGTTGGGCCTCTTTGGAATATTGATAGAATAGAAATGTCGATTATGAGCCAAAGGCTTGTTTTCACAAGTCCATGTGCATGTTGTTAACCAAAAGAGTACAATAAAAAACAACAAGAACCTAAACTACAACCAAGCATCACAATAATAAGCCATTTGTTTGGGTAAAATATTTGAAAACTAAGGTTGTCAAAGAATAATGGAACACATAAGTTGTTTCCCATCTAAAATTAACACCCATTAGTAAAAACAATAAACTCTATGAAAACAAAATGATCCACGCACTATAAATAAATAAATAAACTCACATGCTCACCAGAAATGTAATATATATATATATATCTATAGTTCACTCCACTTACACAAAATTCACATTACATGACTCTCAATTTCCCCATGGTGACAATGGTAATTTAATATTGGTTGTAGGTGGCAGTTGACCATTCTTCCCATGGCAATTATACCCCAGATTCTTTGTTTCTTTCTAAATCCTATGTTAAGATGAAGCGCGAGCCTAGTAATCTGGTGCTTGGAGAGGATATATCCATGAGTGATGTCATCTTGCTCTCTGATTTAGAGTTGGTGGGACACTTCGCTGGAATGAATATGGGCCATAAAACCCTGAGGGATTGGGTTATCTCTCATTGGTCATGTATTCTAGGTTACACTCCTCATTGCTATGTTCTTGCAAAGGGTTGGGTGGGGGCCATTTTCAAAAAATCTAAGGATGTTTCCACTATTTTGGCAGGGGTGTTGACTCGAGGGTCAGCAGTGATGAAGTTTAAACATTGGACCCATTTTTTTATACCAGGCGCGAGAAGACTTACTCCAAACCCATTTTGATTCTTCTTCTTGGTTTTCTTCCTGAGCTTTGGACGAAGCAAAATTTTCCTTTGCTAGGCAAGGAACATGGGTCATAAATAATAGCTAATTTTGTATTTCTGAGCAATGGGGTTATCTCTTTGGTGAAAATATTGGTTACCATTGATCTCAGGGATGTGTTGGCCATCAAGCTTACCATCAAGAAAGGTGATTTATCCTATTCCCAAAAGATGGACTATGTTGAGGTTCCATTTCGATGCATCTGATGCCACAGTTATGGTCTTCTTGTGAAATCCTTCTTGTTGTAGAGGAAAGTTTCCTATGGCTAGGGTTTAAGAGGCCATCAATGTACTAGGGTTGAAAGAGATATGCATATAGTTCTGCAAGTAAATATAAACAAAATTCAGAGATTAGAATGGTTCATACCTTAACAAAGAAAGGTTGATCCAAGCAGACCTTCAATCCTCTTCTTGCTCCTCTCACTCCTCTTGCTCCAAGAGACCTGCAAAAATGAATTATACTTTCCTCAAACCAATATGACCACATATAAAGTAATGATAATCAAAACAATATGAGAAACTATTCTGATTAACATAAACATCTGATCATAAACATAGATTCAATCACACATTGAACAATGATTTGGGAAGAAGAAGGACATCACATCTTAATTAATCTTGAAAACAAGTACAAATATACCTTCTCTTCAAGTTGGGCACCTCACGAAACCTTGATCTGGTTTTGTTGCTTCTCTTCTCCAAGGAACTCAGCCTCCAAGCTCTGCTACACAAGGAAATGATCAATAGGGCAAAGGTGTGGGGAAAGAGAGTCATAATTCTTCCAACATAACAATGTTGATGAATATGTAACTTCAGAATGTATTCACTTGTATTTCTTATATATTGTAACCCAATGTTTATTTCGGGATGTATTTTTATGTAATTGAGTCATGTCATGCCCCGATGTTCTGATCGGGAGGATCTATAATGTAAACAAGTCATGTCAAGTTATTGTGGGTAACCCTCCTATTGATCAAGGGTTAAATTCCTCGCAGTTCCGGGGCACTAGAGTTATTAGACTCTCCTAGAGAGGTCGGCCCTAGTAGGGTTTAGTCATGTCGGAAATTAGTATAAATAGAGAGCTAGCCTCTCTATTTAACACACACCCACTCACACTCAGTTGTAGCGCATAGCTGAGGAAGAGAAAGACACTGGTGCAAGGAAGAAAGAGGTTACTGCTGTCAAGAGATCATCTTACTGTTTTGGGGCTTTTACTTTTGGTGTTGATTCTATCTCTGAGGAAGTTGCGAGGTTTTCTCCATTTATGGTTTTCGCGAGGAAAAACACTGTGTTCATTGTCTCTTGTGTTTGATTGTTGTGCTTGTTGTTCTCTCAGTTAAAGATCGTAACATAATGCTAGCTTGAATGATAAAAACTAACATGGTATCAGAGCTAACCTGAGAAGAAGACACTGTGTAGCTGCGGGAACTAGGGCTTCCTACTTTGTGGATCTCTCTCCACATATTTCCAGCAAAAGAAGGTTGGAATAATTCTCCTCCCTAGGGCGCATCTTTCTGCCGAAGTAGAATCCAATTCTGAGGTTTTTTAGTTTTGGACCCAACACTACTACAGGAAATTAGGGCTTTTCACAGAAGAGGAATTTTTCAGTGAGCCCAGGCCTGGATTGATCTCCTACCCAAAATCGAAGTTAGGGATCAAATTCAAAGCATTTGGTTGGACAGAACTCTGGAAAAGCAAAACCCTAATCTACTCCTGAACCAGCACTGCAGGATTTCAGCTCCAAATCCAGATCCGACATCTTGACCTGGTAAGATCTAAATCTTTTGTATTTCCATTTGAGGTTCTCAGTTAAGATGTCTCATCATACCAAGCTTGATGAAAATATTGAGGGAGCTGATAACTTCTGAGCTTGTAAGTATAGGATCTCCCTGGTCTTGGAAGAAAATGAATTGGACTCCTATATCAATGAGGAGGTTCCAGTTCTAGAGGGAGATGAGGCTAAGGCTTTACAATATAAGAAGAAGTTGGTTATGGAAAAGAGGATCATTGCTGATTCAATCAAGGATCACCTCATACCACAGGTGTCCTCCCTAAAGACACCTAAGGCTATGTTTGATTCCCTAACCAAATTGTTTGAAGGGAAGAACATAAACTGGAAGATGACTCTGAGAAACAAACTAAAGAATGTAAAGATCCAGAATGTTGAGACCATCCAGTCTTACTTTACAAGGGTCTCTCATATCAAGGAATAGCTGGAAGCAGTAGATGAAGAAGTATAGAATGCAGAGGTTGTGATGACCACCTTGAATGGTCTCCCTAGATCATGGGACTCCTTTATTCAAGGGATATGTGGTAGAAAGAAGTTAGTCAAGTTCAGCAGACTATGGAAAGAATGCTCTCAAGAAGAAGCTCGGATAGCAGCCCGAGAATAAAAGATGGGAAGTGAAGATCAAGCTCTCAGATTACACTCCAAGAAAACCAAAAGAAGTTCTCATCACTCCAGAGGTAAGCATCTCTCTAAAAATAACTCTAGAAAAGACATGTCTAGAATCAAATGTTACACATGTGATGAAGTAGGACACTTTGCAAAAGATTGTCCTAAAAGACAGAATAAGAAAAAAAACAACAAGAGAAGACATCATGCTCATGCTGCAGAGGATGATGAACCATCCAAGAAGAGAACCAGATATGAAAGTGAAGACTCTTCTAGTGAAGAAGAATATGTCTTGATTCCTGCTCTCATGGGAAACATCACACATGGAAGCAATGTTTGACTTATAGACAGTGGGGCTTCCAAACATATGATAGGATTCAAAAAGTCCTTTGTAAAACTTTCAGAACATGAATCACCTCACAAGGTGAAGCTTGGAGATGACTACCAATATCCAATAAAAGGTAGTGGGGAATCCTCCTATAAACTAGACTCTGGAAAGCCTATGAAGATGCAAGATGTATTGTTTGTACCAGGTCTCAAGAAGAACCTTCTCTCCATATCTGTATTAGATGCAAAAGGAATGAGGGTTGCATTTATAGATGGTCAATTCATCATGTGGCCAAAAGGAAAGACTATCGATGACGTGGTAGTGATTGGAGAACAAGAAGGAGGATTGTACAAATTAAAGGGCCATCCAGAACACACCTTGGTCCATGACACAGTAGAGCCAAATGAGCTTTGGCATAGAAGGCTTGCACATGTGCATTACAGAGCACTACCACTGGCAAGAAAAGCTATTGAAGGTCTTCCAGAAATTCGAGCAAAACATGATGGGGTTTGCAAAGGATGTGCGAAAGGAAAGAATACAAAGAAGACATTTCCAAGTAGCGAGAGCAAGGCAAAAGGAATCTTGGAAACCATCCACTCCGATGTATGCGGTCCTATGTCATCAAGCTCACTAAGCGGGTATGTATATTATGTTTCTTTTATTGATGAATTTTCTAGGAAGACATGGATTTACTTCATGAAGAACAAAGATGAAGTATTCAGCAAGTTCAAGGAATTCAAAGCCTTGATCGAGAATCACACTGAAAAGAAGATCAAGACCTTTCGATCAGATAATTGTGGAGAATTCACTTCGAATGAATTCAAAGAGCTATGTAAATACTTAGGGATTAAGAGGGAGTTGTCCACTCCTTATAATCCACAACGGAATGGGATTGCAGAAAGGAAGAACATAACTATAATGGAAGCTGCAAGAGCAATGCTTCATGATCAAGATCTTCCTATTCATCTTTGGGCATAAGATGCCAGAACAGTGGTGTGTGTACAAAACCATGCTCCACATAGAGTACTCAAGAAAAAGACTCCTGATGAAGTCTTTTCCGGCAAGAAACCATAAGTCAACCATCTCAGAATATTCAGCTCTCCAGTATACATACACATTCCAAAAGAGAAGAGGACTAAATTCGATCCTTCAGGAAAGAAGGGTATATTTGTGGGATACTCTAAAATCTCGAAGGCTTACAGAATATACTTCCCAGGATTCAAGAAGATTGACATCAGTAGGGATGTGACATTTGATGAAGACACAACTTACAACAAATCCAGAAAGAAACCTACTGAAGAATCTGAAGAAGCGAAAGCACCCAGAATTCATGACACAACCATGAATGAAGAAACTCAAGAAGAAGTTCGAGAATTTGAAGAACCACAAAGACCTGTAGATCCACCTCCAGAAAAGAATCCTCATAAGAGGAAACCCGCTTGGGTACGAGAAGTTATCCAAGGTGTAGAAAGATATGGGGCTCCAAAAGAGAATCATAGAGAAAGAAAGAGGACCATATCCCGCTCTAGGTATGTAGCATTACTATGTGATTTCATCGATAAAGAACCTTCCAATTATGAAGAAGTGGCAGAACGAAAAGAATGGAAGGATGCTATGATCGAAGAGTATCAATCAATCATGAAGAATGATGTTTGGGATGTTGTCCCAAGACCAGAAGGGAAGTCATTTGTAACTTTCAAATGGATCTACAAGATCAAGCATGATGCAGACGGTGGCATAGAGAAATATAAAGCAAGATTTGTTTCTCGGGGTTTCTCCTAGAAAGAAGGAATAGATTATGAAGAAACCTTTGCACTTGTAGCTAGATACACTTCCATCATATCAGTACTTGCTCTGGCTGCAGTGATGAAATGGAAGATACACCAAATGGATGTCAAGATTGCTTTCTTGAATGGTGTAGTGGAAGAGGAAGTGTATGTGGAGCAACCACTGGTTTCGAGACACATGACAGGGAGTCTCATGTATGTAGATTGAAGAAAGCCCTATACAGTTTGAAACAGGCACCCAGGACATGGTACGGAAAAATTGACATCTTTCTATCCAGTTTGGGTTGTACCAAGAGTAAATCAGATTCCAACCTTTACCACAAGGTTGAAGATGGCAACCCAGTGATGCTCCTACTGTATGTAGATGATCTGTTTGTGACAGGTATGGATGGGTTGATTGCTGATACGAAGAGAAAGCTTGCTGCCAAGTTCGAAATGAATGACTTGGGTATGATGCATTATTTTCTAGGTATGGAGGTGTGGTAGAGTGTGGATGGAATCTCCCTTGGACAAGGGAAGTATGCAGTAGAGATCCTAAGGAGGTTTGGGATGATGGACTGCAAGGCCATGACCACACCTATGGCATCGAACCTGAAGTTATTGAATGATGCTTCATCAGAAATAGTTGATGCCACGATGTATCGTCAAATGATTGGGTCCTTGATGTACCTAACGAATATGAGACCAGATATTTGCTTTGCTGTGAACGCCTTGGGCCAGTTCCTGAAAGATCCGAGACATGTTCACTTGACTGTTGCAAAGCATATTCTGAGGTACCTAAGGGGTACAATTGACTATGGGCTCAAGTACGAGGCGAATTAGAAGATTAACCTAGATGGTTATGTTGATTCAGATTGGGCAGGCAATGCCATCGATAGGAAGAGCACTTCAGGATGTTGTTTCAGTATGGGATCGGGTGTGATCTCTTGGTTTAACAGGAAGAAATTGTGTGTGGCACTGAGTACAGCTAAAGCAGAGTATGTCGTAGCTTGTTCATCTAGTTGTGAGGTAGTATGGCTGAGGAAGCTACTATCTGATTTATTTGATCTCCATATGGATGCTACTTGTATACATTGTGACAACCAGAGTTGTGTGAATTTGTTAGAGAATCCAGTGTTCCATGACAAGTCGAAGCATGTCGAGATCAAGTATCACTATATCAGGGATATGGTGCAAAGGGGAGCAGTGAATCTCAAGTATGTTCCAACGGACAATCAGATAGCTGATGTATTGACAAATCCATTGGCCAGAGTGAAGTTTGAGTACTTCAGGGAGAATCTTGGTGTTCTCCAGATCGAGGTCCCTTCCAAGGGGAAGTGATGAGCCAGAAGCCATTCTGACGAGTAGGTCAGGTGTAAGGGCTGAGCCATTTTGTCATGGTGAGAGAATTGGTTCCTTCCATGTCAGATATGAGTGCTAAGCCATTCTGATATGACTATAGGATTGGTTCCTACATGATCATATATAAGGGCTACTGCCATTCTTGGAATGTAGCTTCCTGGTGAGTTACCAGGAATACTTGGTCTAGGACTGAGGGCTTTTCTAAGATGATTGTAAGATGTAGTCTTACATGATCAGATGTGAGTGCATGCCATTCTGACGAGTAGGTTAGATATAAGCACTGATGCCATTCTCTGGGAGAATGGAGGCACCTGGTCAGTTACCAGGTAGCTCAATCTGGGATTGGGGGATATTCTAATGTGACTGTAGGATTGGTTCCTACAAGATCAAATGTGAGTGCATGCCATTCTGATGAGTAGGTTAGATATAAGTGCTGGGACATTCTAATGAGTAGGTTAGATGTAAGGGCGAGGCCATTCTGACATAGGATAGGATGAGGTTCCTTCCATGGTCAGATGTAAGGGTTGGGCCATTCTGACATGGTCAGGGGATTGAATTCCTCTCATGGTCAAATGTGAATGATGGGCGTGCCTTTCTGATGAGTCAAGGTCATATGTAAGTGCTGGATGGGCCATTTTGACTTAGGGTCAGAAATAAGTGCTGAGAAAGACCTACATGGAGGCTAGGCCTACAACCAACATGAAAAAGGGTTGGCTCTGTAGAACTTCCTGTGATGAGAAGAATCATGAGATAGCACATATGATGATAACCCAATGATGATCCAGATCGAGCTATGATTCAGATCTAGTTATGATGTCTCTGAGATGATCCAGATCGAGTGATGATCTAGATCCAGCAGTGATGATCCAGATCGAGTGATGATTTGGATCTAGCAGTGATGATCCAGATCGAGTGATGATCCAAATCCAGTGATGATGATCTAGATCGAGTGATGATCCAGATCCAATGATGATGATCCATATCGAGTGATGATCCAGATCCAGTGATGACTTGAAGATGGAGATGACTTGAAGATGAAGAAGATGAGAACTTGATGATGACCCAGATGATACAGAGAAGAAGACTTGTGCTAAAAAACTATGATGAGAGAATACATTCTTAGTTAAGAGGGAGTGTTGATGAATATGTAACTTCGGAATCTATTCACTTGCATTTCTTATGTATTGTAACCCGATGTTTATTCTGATATGTATTTGTAATGTAATTGAGTCATGTCATGCCCTGATGTTTCGATTGGGAGGATCTATAATGTAAACAAGTCATGTCAAGTTATTGTGGGTAACCCTCCTATTGATCAAGGGTTAAAGTCCCTACAGTTCCGGGGCACTAGGGTTATTAGACTCTCCTATAGAGGTCGACCCTAGTAGGGTTTAGTCATGTCAAGAATTAGTATAAATAGAGAGCTATCCTCTCTATTTAACGCACACTCACTCACACTCAGTTGTAGCACATAGCTGAGGAAGAGAAAGACACCGGGGAAAGGAAGAAAGAGGTTACTGTTGTCGGGAGATCATCTTACTGTTTTGGGGCTTTCACTTTTGGTGCTGATTCTATCTTTGAGGAAGTTGCGGGGTTTTCTCCATTTATGGTTTCCTCGAGGAAAAACACTGTGTTCATTGTCTCTTGTGTTTGATTGTTGTACTTGTTGTTCTCTCAGTTAAAGATCGTAACATAATGCTAGCTTGAATGATAAAAACTATCAAAAAATGAAAATATTCAAGTCCCCTCTCATGGACCTTCTCCCTCTCTTATATAGTGTTATGAAGAGTTAGGGGCAAGGATAGGATTAGTTACAACTAAAGGAGTCAGTTACATAACTACCCAAACTACCCAAATTTTGAGAAACTTCTTTTTTTGACATCTACAGGATGAACACACGGGTTGTAGAAACAAGAGTCGCATGTGTAGGAGGTACACGTGGGTTGCAATGTAAATAGTCGTGTATTTAGGGCACACGCAAGTATTATATATAGAAATTCGTGTGCAACACATGGGTTTCCTTAAGGCAACTCACGTGTACATAAAAAATATCATTTTTAGGGTACTTATGAGCATTTTCAGACTTTAGTGTCTTCTAAAACGTTTTAGCTGACTCAAATGCCTTTCCAATGGTGCAAAGAAAAGGTCAAACGGAGTTACATAACTCCATATATGGGTCCTCCAATATAGGTTTTTTTCAATGACTTTCATGAAGTGTCGACATGCGACAAAATCATGGGAAAGTGGTCACATGTAGAGATGTGTCATTTTGAGCTATAACAAATTCCCCTTAATGTATGAGGTTATAGGGGAAGACGATAGCCGAAATACATTATAAAGGAAACAACTGAGTATGGAGAGAGCAGATAATCCAAGATCAAAAGGCTCAAACAAAGGTACCTAAAAGAGAGATAAATGTCAGAAAAAAAACTGATCTCTGGGACATACAAGTCCACATACAAATCATCGCCATAAAGATACAGGTAGATCCAACATATGTATAAGTGATGAAACTATCATGGTCACTCAATATGCAAAAAGGCACCATATCAAATCTAAATGAGTCATGGCCACAAATGAACAAGGTGAATCCATGCTCAACAATTGATCATAGCCACAAGAATACAAGGTGGATCTATGTCTTAGCAAAATGTCATATAAAATGTAACAAGGTGTTGTGCAGCTTGGAAAATAGCAAAATGATGATGCTACTGTCGGCCCAAGGTATTCAATCCAAACCGCCCAAAAGGTACGAATCCTAAACATGCGAATAAAGGAGTTGAAGTCGAACATGGAGGAAACTGTTTGATTACTCGTCAATAATGAGAACCATTAACAAATGCGAGGGAAACCACCATTAATGAAAATGGTCCACAAGGTACCTAGTACATTCTAACAAGTGTGAATACAATGACTTGAAGTCGAACACTTGAAGAATCCATCGAGTAGGAGACAATAAGGTATTCCCACTACCCAATAGCGAGGGAAATTACCACTGATGACTGCGAACCCCAAAGTACTGTCATAAAACTCTAAATCTCATTCCCAGAGTAAGAGGTGTTGCAGTCGATAGGAAGAGATCCATTGGAAGGAAGCAGTTAAGGCATCCTTCATCATCCAACACGAGGTAAGTTGAAGACATGATGTAATGAACTGATACCAGGGAATGGCCAACAAAAAAGTTCAAGGCAACTACAGAATGATCGACAAAGGTTTAATCCTTAAACAGTGAGCACGACACAAAAGTGACTTAGGTAGCTTTTGACACAAAAAGACCAACAACAAAAATCTGCAATCTAGGAGACATTGACAGATTCCCCTTATAATTGGAAAAGAAACCAACCGGAGGAGTGAGAAAATATGAATCAGGATAAGGTGTAAATAATAGGACCCAACTGTTGATAGACTCAAAACTGGTTCTTTGTTCAAGGAAACAAGACTTGCTGTCATGATGTAAAAAACATGTGAATGAACTTCCCTTCCCTCTTTCTCGTAAATGTTTAATGAGTCCAAGAAAGCAAAATTGGGACCTTCTTCATTTTTGGCAAGCTCAAAGAAGAGACTGAAGAATGCTTGATAAAGCACTAATTCATGGATTTTACGAGCCCAAATTAGTGAATGATTGACGGTGTTTCCATATTTTAGAAAGTATGAAAAATCCAAAGAAGACTCCATGGGGGAGCTTTGTCATCCAATTTAGTCTCCTGAGGCCGAAAAAGTATAAAACAAACCACAGAAGAAATCTCTTAGCTTCCGAAGAAGTAAGGTGCACCCTTTTCGTACTTAGTCAGGAAGGTTAAAAAAAGGTTAAATTACCACCTACCCAACGCTCCTTCAAAAGCATCATATAGCCTAAGTTTTACGAGTGTGAAGGAAAGCAAGATCACTCAGAAATATCCATTTGATTATGAGAAATGAGGCTTACAATAGTAAACTCGATGCTTTGTTCTTTAGGTTTTAGCGAGCATTACAAAGACATAAAGTACACTCGGAATATTTTTCATGTTTAGGTCCAGAGCATGAAAAAGAGAAAAATAAGATCATACCGAGTTCTCCTTTTCCGTAAATTTACTTCCTCATGCCCGGAAAAGTGATAAACCTATACCTGAGAATAATCTTCTCAATTCCCAAGAAAAGAGAGTGTTCATTTTTCGTATTATTCCACATGGTCTGAAAAAGAGATAACCTACCACCGATGTGGATGCCCATTCACATATTCTTAACGAGCCTGAACGGACAAGTTTACTCAGTGGTCAAGTATGTTTTAAGGAGTCAGACCTGGGCCTAAATAAAACTCCATATCTTTCCCATGAAGTTTTAACGAGTCTGAAAAATTCAACTCGCGGCCTCCTTACTATTTTTAATGAGCTCGAAGGAGAGTAGAAAGAATGCTCTAAATGCGAGGAGACGAGTGTCATAGGCAAGATAAACTAGTTCCAAGCACAAGGAACAAGCCTATGCATAATTCAAGGAACATGAGCAGGATAAAGACAATCGGGGAACGTCTCCTCAAGGTAAAAGGTGTCAATTTTCAAAGGCAAAATGATACAAGGATGAGCGATGATGAGAGCAAAGATGAGGGCTTATACAACGAGCTAAAAGCATGGAAACCGAAATCAGGCTCATAAGCGCGAGCAGGGCACATGAAAATGCAGTTACAGCCTAAACAACAAGACAAGGCTAGTAAACTGTTGTGAATTGAAAAAAAATCTTGTCTCCAAGAAACAACAACACTAGGATCAATTTCAGAAGAAAAGATTTGATGCAGGTCACTTTGGCAGAAACACATGCGACTTTGCTATCTTCTACAAAAGGGAAAGTCAAGGCAGAATCAACCAAAGAATATTCTATAGCATCAAGGTTTGAGGGTTTGTAATCAATAAGACCAACCTTAGAGGGAGACAAAAATCAACAAGGGAGATAAAATCTGCAGGAACAAACTCAGTATCATAGGAGTTGAAAAATTCATAAGAAAAATCAAACTCGTCATGATCACTGGCTTGCTGTTTGAAGGGAGAGTCCAAAAACTCAAAAATACCAACATAAGAAGATTGATCCATAGGAATATCATGCTTACTAAGAAAATCAGGGTTAGACTTAGTCACAATTGAACCAACATCCAAAAGAAGGCCAGACTGTATCAAAGACTCTCAGAAGACTTCATCCAAAGGAAGGAGATCATCGGAGATAGGACACATATCTAAAATTTCAAATGGATTGAAAGAGTGGAGAGTGAGCTCCATGGTCTATATAGGATGACTCAGCTATTCAACTGCAAGGACCAAGTCCTGAAAAGGTAAGAATGAAAATTGAGGATGCTTCTCAGTAGCAATTGAATGCAAAATACATGTGGCCACATCGCTCACCTATGGCGGGGTATTGTCTATAGAAACAATGGGAATCAATGACGGAAAGAACTAGTCTCTAGTTGGATCAGGAGACGGATCAAGAAAACCCAACGGATCGATAGTGACAATTTCTTCACCATGATTAAAGTACATCACAAAAAATAATGTTGACACCATAGCTTGCATGGCATAGACATAATCACATTCGAGGAGCATATTAAAGTCCAAGGGGTCTTCTATCACCATGAAGTCAACTAAGACAATATTCACATCGAAAGTAATAGGTGTTTGAGAAATAATTCCCAAGGCTATACTAGTTCTTCTATCAAACTCCAGTAACTGACTAACAGTCGACACAAGGCTGGGAGATCCCATGCCTCGCCAAGCATGAGCAGAAAAGATACTAACTAAGGCTCATTCATCAACAATACAATGAGCAATCGTGTATTGTCCAAATTTGACATTTATTTGGAAAAGTGCATTAGAAGGAAGGCACGACTCAACTAGGATATCCCAATAAAAGGAAGCAATCTGAGATCTTGGTGGGGGTTGATCCGAAGCAAGTTTAGTGCCCCTTTGTTCAGTAAGTTCTGAAATGGCAGTGAAGAAAATATGACTAGCAAACACTTCACTCTCTAAAGGAAGAGTGTGATTGATCGACAATGAAATCGATTCAACCGCTTCGTGAAAGTCACTCTCCGAAGGGAGAGTGGGATTGACCAAAGATGACATTGGTTTAATCACATAAGGATCACTCTCTGAAAGAAGAGTGGGGTGAACCAAAGAATGGGAAGGTTCATCAACTAGATCAACTAAAGTTTGAGTAGGTTGTTGAGAAACTATAGGTTGTTCAGGATAAGGAAATTATTGAGTCTCAGACCACACTCTTCGCACCTCTACGATAGTAGGGCACTGGTGAGTAAGATGATCTTCCTCGCATAGCTTACAAGGGAACTTAAGTTTGCAATTCGAATGACCAGTTTTCTCAGCGATGTCAACATGACTAGAACTAGATGACTTTTTTCTCTCAGCATGACCTATAGATGCTGAGAGTTTTCCCCTAGCATGACCACCAGAGGCTGGGTGACTAGGTCCAACCTAACTAAGAGAGGCTGGTTGTTGAAAAACTTCAGGATGTTAAAAAACAAGATGACCATGAAACCAAAATCTTCACACCTCTGCAATGGAAGGGCATTTATAAGTAAGGTAGTCTCCCTCACAAAGCTTACAAGGAAACTTGGGCTTGTGTTTTGAACGATTAGTCTTTTCAACACTATCAACATGAACTGCAGTGGCTGACATGGACCACAGAGGCTGAGAGACTGCCCCCAACATGACTTGCAGAGGATGAGAGACTGGGCCCAACATGACCTGCAGAGGTTGGATGGGAACCACCAGTATGAACAACAAAGGCTGAATGGTTAGGATCAACATGCTTTGCAGCAATTGAGTGTATGGCCCCATCATGAACTTCAAAGGATGGGTGGATGGATCAAACATGACTTGTAGAGGTTCGATGGGGAGGTTCAACTTAAACATTAGAGGTTGAACGGGTGCCCTTAGCATGAACTGCAGAGGATGAGTGACTGGATCCAATGTGACCTGGAAAGGTTGGAAGGAACCCGCCAGCATGATTAGCAGAGGCTGGATGGTGAATATCAACTTGACTTGTGGAGGTTGAGTGCTTATATCCAACATGACATGCAGAGGTTGGATAGGTGCCCCCGACATGAACCACAAAGGCTGGGAAGCAGTGTTTTGATTCCCTTGATATAAGGAGCTTACTTGCGAATCTTCAGAAGCATTCAAGACAGTTGGAGTGGAAAACAAACACACCGGTATCCGTAGTGTGAATCCAGGCAGATTCAAGGTGGCCATCAAAGGAACACCAACATTCCCTGTGAGAGGAATAGTACAAGGAGTTCCCGGCATGGGGATATCTTGTTTGGTGTTCAAATGGGTGTTAGCCATAGTTTCAAACAATAAGACAAAGTTTTAGGTCGACAGAAAACCAAAAGTACAAAGCATACACCTAAAGGAAAACTAAGTACAGACGAACCACACAACAATCACTAAAAAATTCCTAAAGCCAAACAAACAAACAGGTATAAGATATGCTTTCCAATGAAAGTTTAGAGACAGTTACTTGGAGTCCCTGTATATGTTCTTAGGCATAAGCGAAGGAATCACCCACCTCCCTCCCACACCTTCTACCGGGGTTACCTTCCAAGCCCGTCCAAGGTCAACTAGAAATAGCCTTTCGGTGCACCTATGTATGAACCCTAGATCTCAAAAGAGACTAAAGGCTACCACAACTATATTGATAGTCTAGGGGACAGTATCAAGCCTGTTTCATACGCATGGGTAGGGTAGCAAAGCCCGAAACCCTGTCAACACCAGCACCACACGGGGCCTAAAGGGTGGTATTGATAGAAGTCCCCAGATGCAAAAAAGCCTTGGTATATGCTTTGGCAAGGAATTGGAGGGTTATCTCCTCAGTCCAAGCCTCCACGTGGCCTTGTGCTTAACTCCCAATTGAGAGGAGCTTCCCAGATACAATCAACATAGAAGAGGATTTACCTGTTGATTGGCCAACTACGTCTGAAATTAAACACTTGTGGAGAATTGAAACTCCCTAATACAAAATTCTATCCTAAGCTAGTTGGTGTAGGAGTCTATAAAATAAAACTTACTAATAATTTTTAAATTATATCGTTCATTTTAGGTTGTTTTTAGTCAGAGGAAAATGGCATGAAACTTATGTGGTGTTTTGACTCAAAGTTGACACAAAATGACTAAGCAAAGAGAAATGAAATGCAAAAAGCAAAAATTATTCTCTTTCTTTTCAAATAGAAACTTGAAAGCCACAAAAGAACAATTTTTATTTTTATTTTTTTCAAAAACAATGATATGCCATGTAATCTAGACTAAAAACCTAATCTACATGCATATAAAGAAGACATGTGGTTTTTTTTTTTATAAATGAAAAAGAAAAAGCAGCCTATCAACTAATGCAAGCAAGTAATGTAAGCAAAGCAAATAAACAACTACTCTACACCCCACAAGCAAACCCTAGGTTTCCCTAAATTTGGATATAACCTCTCTTGGAAGGAAGGCTCACAAAGGTAAACAAGCCAACAACTTTGGAATGAAGAGACTAAGAATAATACTGACATAACAAAGGTCAAGAAGTCTCAAGAATCAATCTAAACCTACAAATAGAGGCTGCTCAGTACCTTGTCCAATAAGGTCAAGGCAAAGGAGGTGGGGGGGGGAAGGAAACAAAAAAAAGTTCAAAGAATTGAAAGAGACTTACAAGATAGACAAAGAGCACCTAATAGAGATAAAACAACCTTTCAAGAGTCATGCACATGCAGAGGACCCTTGAAGACCCTACAAGAAACCCTCAAATCACCCAAAAACCCTAAAAAATGATGAAAGAACACAAATTCAGTTGCATACACGGGTTTCCTTAAGGCAGGTCGTGTATGAAATGCAGGTTACAAGTAGCACAAGTCACGTATACAACATAGACACGTGACTGTTTATCCTGAAAGTTGCGTATGGATGACAAAAAAAAAAAGGGTCAAAAACTGACTTAGGAAGGTAGGAAAGGTGTTCCAACAGACTCAAAAGGTGTTCCTAACTTGTAAGAAGGACCTGAAACCTTAAAAAAGGTTGGAAGAAATACAGAGAAACCCCAAATAGACAAGGCTCTCCCCAGTGGAGTCGCCAGTTCTGTTGTAGAGGAAAGTTTCCTATGGATAGGGTTTAAGAGGCCATCAATGTACTAGGGTTGAAAGAGAGATGCATATAGTTCTGCAAGTATCTATAAACAATATTCAGAGATTAGAATGGTTCATACCTTAACAAACGAAGGTTGATCCAAGAAGCCCTTCAATCCTCTTCTTGCTCTGCTCACTCCTCTTGCTCCAAGAGACCTGCAAAAAAGATATTATACCTTCCTCAAACCAATATGACCAAACATAAAGTAATGATAGTCAAAAAAATATGAGAAACTATTCTGATTAACATAAACATCTGATCATAAACATAGATTCAATCACACATTGAACAATGATTTGGGAAGAAGAAGGACATCACATATTTATTAATCATGAAAACAAGTACAAATATACCTTCTCTTCAAGTTGGGCACCCCACGAAACCTTTATCTGGTTCTGCTACTTCTCTTCTCAAAGGAACTCAGCCTCCAAGCTCTGCTACACAAGGAAATGATCACTAGGGCAAAGGTTTGGGGAAATAGATTCCTAATTCCTCCAACATAACAATGCAAAGATTCAAGTTCGCTCTCATGGACATTCTCCCTCTCTTATATAGTGTTATGAAGAGTTAGGGGCGAGGATAGGATCAGTTACAACTGAAGGAGTTCGTTACATAACCACCCAAACTACCCAAATTTTGAGAAACTTTTTTTTTGACATCTATAGGACAAACACGCTGGTTGTAGAAAAACCAGTCACGTGTGCAGGAGGTACACATGGGTTGCAATGTAAATAGTCATGTATTTAGGGCACACACGAGTATTATATATAGCAAGTCGCATGCAACACGTGGGTTTCCTTAAGGAAACACGTGTGTACATCAAAAATATAATTTTTAGGGTACTTATGGGAATTTTCAGACTTTGGTGTTTGGTGGAAAGTTTTAGCTGACTCAAATATCTTTCCAACGGTGTAGATAACAGGTCAAACGGATTTATAGAACTCCATATGTGGGTCCTCCAATATAGGTGTTTTTTTAGTGACTTTCAGTGACTTTCATGAAGTGTCGACATGCGACAAAATCATGGGAAAGTGGTCACATGTAGAGATGTGTCATTTTGAGCTATAACACTTCTCCCTTCCTTTTCTCCATTTCGTTGGTAGATCGGGGATGGTGTAGTTGGATGGTGTTGAGATTTTACTTAAAGCAATTATGTTAGTCGGTCTTTAATTCAATTTATTTCATACCAAAATAATTGCATGCATAAGGATCACTGAAAGAAAGACATTCACAACATACACAAAGAACAAAAATATTTATCCTGTGAATCCCTCTTAGGGAAGAAAACCCAACAAAACTTCTTTGGTAAAGATTCGTCAACAAAGTACAATGTCAATATAGTGAAGAGCTAAACCTCTCTCATAGAAGATACTTCAAGAACAAAGATAAGATAAGATAACCCCAAAATATAATTCTTCTCCAAATGTTGCTACTCTCTCTCTCTCTCTCTTGAGAGGACTTGATTGAGTTCTTGTTATGTAAAAATGAAGAATGCACCCCCCTTATTTATAGTTGTATTCTAACAACTTTTTCACTATGGGATCAACTTCATTAGGTGATTGGACCGACTTGTTTGGGAGACAATATAATATTGTTTATTTTTATTTATTTTTGAATCTTCTAGGACAACATTATAAGTATAATTTATTTTAGGGTTTTTACATTATCAAATACAATAAGAATATATTTTGAAGCTACATAAAACATCAACACTCCCTCTTAGCAAGGAAGATATTCTTCTGACGCAATCTTCAACATTGCTTCTGCATGTCTATACTCTTTGACCATTTACTACTTGAATTTCACAAATATATCCATCACTAGAAGTTCTGTACAATCAATCCATCGTCCGCATCATGCATACAGGTCCTTATCAACAAACGTAGCATATCACTAGTGGGTACATCCTCATCATCCTTTTATACCTTATGCCATTACAAGACTTCATCTAGATCACATCAAACTAGGCATCTATTTCACACACAATGAACATCCAACTCACAGAGAATATGGCTGACTAGCCCTTTTGGTTGGAACCACCAAGAAATGAGTCCATAGTGACTAGGAATCTAACCACAAGGGTTAGTATATCTAGTGTGCACACACTACCCATCCAGCCCAATTCTAGGAATCCTCCAGCCTGAAAGTTGGCCATCACCAATCCACATGACCTAGTCTTCTAGCCCCGAAGGCTGGGCATCCTAACCCTACATAATATCAGGTTGATTGGTGCCCCATTCGGTAACGAACCCATGAATGAATACCCACTGTTTCCACACTCAGTGTGATACTGCCCCTAGAATGACATATGTAACTCAACACTTACTTTAAGGTAGGAAAGCAATTCTGCACTACACCAAGCTTGTCGCTAAAGTACTCAAAATTATCTTTGACAGAGGCTTGGTCAACACATCGATTATCTACTCATATGTCGCAATATATGGGAGCTTCACATCTCCTTCTATACCATATTTCATATATAATGGTACTTGATCTTGATATGCTTGGACTTGTCATGAAACACAAGGTTCTCTGACAACTTTATACAACTCTGGTTGTCACAAAAGATACAAGTCACCTCCAACTCGAGATCAAACAATCCTGCAAGAAAATTTCAAATCCACACAACTTCACTATTGGATGAACATGCTACTAGATACTTTTCCCTGATCGCACTGACTTCCACACTAATATGCTTGTTGATGAGCCACAAAATCATAACTGACCCCATACTGAAGCAACATCGTGGTGTACTCTTCCAATTTAACACACTACTGACCCAATCTGAATTAGCATAGCCATGCAATCTTATCTTGTGATCTGAAACATATATGAGTCCATAGTAGATTGTTCCTTTCAGGTACCTTATCACATGTTTTGTTGCAATCAAGTGAACAAGTCTGATCTCAACCATATATTGACTCAATGTGTTCATCACAAAGCATATATCTAGCCTCTAGTTTTTCAAATACATGAACAAATCAATCATATGTTTATACATGGTGGAATCCACTGTCCCTGAAGAAGTATCACTCAATAACTTAAAGTTCGTCACCATCAGTGTAGGCATGGGTTTACAATCTAACATCCCAAATCTCTTCATTATCTCTAAAACATATTTTCCTTGATTAAGGAAAATATTGTCCAGTTTATGCCACACCTATAGACCCAAGAAGTAATGCATCATACCCAGGTATTTCATCTTGAACTTTGAAGCAAGATCCTTCTTACACTCAACAATGATCTTATCGTCCCCTGTTAGAAACAAGTTATCCACATATAAAAACAATATCAATGGTCACTATAAGGAAAATCCCATGTATCGGAGGTCACAGAGGAGGCTTTTAGTGTTACAAGATTGGAAAATAAAAATAAAATAAAAACCCTCTACTACAAGCTCCGCCAATGGTAGTGGATGTTAACCGAGGTTTTAAAGAATAAACATTATAACAGGAAAAACTCAGTGGCTAGATGTTTTAGCAGTTTTTTTTATCGATACATTTTTTTAAAAACAAGCGCGCCATTACGTTTTCTAACAAAACACACCATTGTTATACTTTGTACTATTTCTGCACTGACGCATTCAAAGATAAAAGAACTGGAATTTTCTTAATTTCAGCGACGTACCAATGCTTGTGTATTGATTATATGAATCAGTGCAATTAGTCACATCGTGTGCACCATAAAAAAAAAGTGTGGCTTTTTGCATGCAGTCATTTGATATGAGCGCACCGGTGCATATAAACCAATGATACACATTGGTGTGTATTAACCAATTATACGCTCATGTGCGTATAAACCAATTATACACACCAGTGCTTAAAAGAAATTTAAACACACTAGTGGCATTGTCTCGCAAGTAAAAATATTTATTTTAAAATTCAATTGTGTGTTTAATTAACATAATTACATCGATGATCCCAACTATGGTAGATGCCCTGGTGCTCCTCATAATAGTATGTGCACCGGTGCTCCTAATTATGATCCATGCATCAGTGCTTCTTCTGTTACCATTTGCACCGAATATGATTATTAAAACAATGGTTACTGATGTGTTTCCAAATATATCAATTTCAGTTATTGTGTTTGTGAGTTTTATTAGTGTTTGGGTAAAGGCACCATAGCAACATTAATTATCATAAAGCACTACATATGATTATTTGAACAATGACTTTTGACATTGTAGTGATATATATATATATTACATCATTTATTTGAAATTGAAATATCATATATGCAAATATCAATTGTAATATTTAATCATCAATACAATTAATTAACAATGTATTGTTTCACATGTAACATTTGTCAATAACATTGAAGAATGCAATTGAATAAAAAAGTTTATTCTATTATACATCAATAACACTGCCTTTGTCATTCAAAATAGGACAAGATAGAGATAACAATAATCAAAATGTCAACATGCATGTAATTATTACAACTATTGGTAACTCGTTGTTTTTCAATTCAGACATTATGTCCAGTACATTATTATACAGAATGTCTGCTTTTCACAGACAATTATTTCAAAATATATAAAAAGTTATAGTAGCTTTCATTAACATCAAAATTAAATGTGGATCATCATTCTTCGCTGGAACTGCTATCTGTGCTCGAGCCACTTGCATCACTTGGGTTATTTTGTTGAATGTTTTATTGATTATCTCTATTGTTGTCCTCTTATAGTTCAACTTCCATCTACAAACATAAAACCGATGTGCACTGATTGTATCTACATTAACGAGAATAATGAGAAATAAATAGATAGTATACACAAATGCAAATTAAAAAGTGGTGTTAGAAAAATAGGATCGCGGAGTAATAACAATTAAACAATTAAACAAGATGCAAATATTGAACAGATTACAAGAGAGACACAGATATAATGTGGTTCGCCCAAGATGGGCTATGTCCACACAAAAATTTCCAGTCCTTTAATATTATACCATCCAGCAAAATGAAGGGATACAACCTACATCAACCCCTCTACACTTCCTCTGCACTCTCTCACACTCTTTCTCACACAATCACAGAGGTTTTTTTACAATGCTACAATACAATACACAACCGTATTACAATTCTTTCCTTTTATAGGGGAATTTCCATGGGAGAATACTACGGATCATCAAATACCATGGGTCAACAAATTGTTGTCCAACAAACATCCCAAAAAATTTCTTTCAGGGGGACGATGTCCCCCCTCACCCCCCAACTAGGACGAGTGTACAGTAAAACTAGGGTACAAACACAACTGCACAATAACATCTCTGAATCTAGAAGGGCAGGCTCCAAAACCAACAAGTGGTGTACCTACATAGTAACAAGTGAGTCATGAATGATACAAATTATTTCAAAATCATGTCTCATGCCTTCCATCAACATGTATTATGTTGGATCCACTCCATACTTTGTTTCTTGCAAGTTTTATGCCCCATCACATTAATTGATCATAGATTTAATATAATGATTTTTTTAATTATAAAATGTCAGAAGTAAAAATATATCGATACTTACAAAATTGACAATTAATTTTTGAAACGTCAACATATACTCACAACCCTTTCTTAACCCAATGTCAATCAATTCATCTAATGGTTCTTCTATGTATGTTAACACCTGTTTGAAGACATACAAGGATTGATAGTGAAAACAAAAAAAATCAAATATGCATTTCACAACCACTACGAAATCTGAATTTTTATGAGGAAATCACAAATGATCACAAACTTTTCTATCAACCCATTTCTTCCCTATCGTCCTGTATTGTGTGTTGATTGGGTTCAATTTTCTTTTCTTTTCTGCAATAACAAAACAATTGAAAAGGAATATTTAATGATGAATTAATTAATGAGATTTACATAATCCTAAGAAACAATGATTTCATACATTTGAAGCACGTTGCTATTGATATGGCTCCTCGTGCGATGCAATTATGTCCATTTCCTTGACCATCTTCTTGTACACCTTTTTGGACACCCCTACTAGCAGATTTCTCATATCACCTCGGTCATCCTTTCAAATTTTCCTAATCTTCCTGGAAATGTAAAATGATTGCATTAACCAATTTTTATGTTGATATGAAACATAAATAATGTAGCAGAACTAAAATTATTGAAAGAATTATGCTTTGTAGTTGTCATACAAACAAATACTTTCTACATAATCATGTTTAGGAATATTGCATTTTTAATTATTATTTTTTGTTGTTGTATGTTTTTTCCATTGCAAGTTTGGTAGGTCTCATTGATCATTGCTCTAGGAACGCCTCTTGTAGTTTACATGTGATCTTATTTTTTTAATCATTTTATTGGTTTTTGTATTGTAAGTGATAAGTATTTCTATAAGTTATTTCCACTATATCCCTCATAGTATTATAACTTTTTTTCCAATTCTATTAACTTACAGCACCACTCCAAATGAGCTAAGGACCAATTGATCATCATTTGCATCTTCCATGATTTTTTTTCTTGTGATAACATCGAGCATTTATGTTGTTGTTAGTCCATACATAACATTCAACATATGTGTATTAGATTATTTGAAACATATTAGTGAATAATCATTTCTACGTTACTACTCAAATTTAAAGAAATAATTCATATTCGCTTCTTTTTTATTCACTTGATTCATCCCTCTACAACCTTTCCATCATCGTTATACGCTCTTTTGGAATTATAATTGTAAGAATCTTATCGAGCTTCTTCATTTTTTGGCTCTGCATTTCACACATTAACAAATATATATTATTGAAATTTACAAATAATTCAAATAAATTAATTTCAATACAAAAAATAATTAGAACCACTTTCCTTCTTTGTAATCCTGGATGTGATTCCACCACGATGACTAAAAATTTTGTTCATTGAACTTATACCATGCATTTTTATCAATAAGCATCCTAGACCATTAAATAAATAAGCTATCAATATATTATCCAAATTACAAACCTTCAAAAATAGAAAACAACTTTGAAAACGATGTGTTTTATAAATTCAAAATCACCGGTGCATATACATATATACTTGCACCTGTGTGTGTAGTCACATAAATGGAGTGGTGCATTTATACAACATTGTAGCACTAATTGCGTACTTCATCGTTGAATCAATGCTTTTTGGTCGTACATCGATGCGTTATACCCACAGAATTTCATCGTGTACGGTCGAAAAACATATATAATTTTATGGAAATGAAAAGGTGGAGTTCCTCCATTATTGGTGCTATTTTGTATAAACACCTTGATTATAAACAACCGTAAATGAAAAACCAAAAAGAAACATTTTATGCTGTATCTCAATAGCGATACACCATAACTACAGGTGCACTTATGCGTTTTGAAAACCAGAACACACTAAATTTGATGCATTCATTTTTTTAAATAAAAAAGTTAAAATAAAATTAGGGTTGACTCCTTACAGTTTTGATCCAAAAAATGAACCCATATTGACCTAATATTTCTATATATATTCACAAATTCAACAAATCTAAGCTCCCTAAAAGATGAAATTGTAATTTTGTGAAACGGTAGAGGGATTTAAACCCTAATCTAAAATTTTGCAGCCACATCAAACAAAAATAAACACATAGAAGAGAAGGGCTACAACATTGAAGGTACGTATGAATTTTTTTCTTTCTAAATATACATAATTTTTAAATAAGACAATGACATCTACAATATTGTTTACATGAATTTTTTACTACGCAAGGTTCAGTCTCATTCAACATACCTGACAAATTTTGATCTTGAGAGTAATCTGATTGCTCCAAAGACCTCCTACGTAAGCCCTTGTTTGAAAGTTCTCCCCTAAAAAATTTCGGCAAAAGAATGAGTTAATGTTTAGGTTTTTTTCTTCTAAACACACTTTTGAATTACTTTCTCGAACTTAAAATTGCCGCCATTTTTCAGTTTAGGGTGAAAATAGTTTATGTGATTTTGTTTTAATTTTCAACTTTTGGCATTTCAATGTGCTCGTGTCTATGGCGTACCGGTGTGTCATTACGTAAGATGCACTGATATCATGCAGCTTCAAAAAAAAGGTCAGTGTGTGTATACTTATTGTGTGCACCAGTGCGGTTTTATTTGATAAACCCATTGGAATGCAAACAATTGTAGGAATGCATGTATAAATATTCGCTAACAAATGTAGTGGATATTTTACAGACTATTAAAATTCTTGTTTATCAGTGTTCCTCGATACATAATGTGCATCGATGTGTTTGTAGTTTATGGAATGCACTTGTTGGAATAAATATGTATAATGCATGTATAAATATCCACTACCAAATGTAGCAGATATTTTCTCCTGAGGGAGTTTTTCCGGAGATTATTTTCACGGTGCATTTATAGTTGTTGCGCACTAGTGCGTGTACATTTAAATAGATGCACTGCTGAAAAAAATTAATGTTGAGGTTTTGTGTTTCCACCTAAAATTATATATTCATCTCAAGTTTTCTTTTTTATTCAACGACAACAATTAAAATATTTCATAGTATTTATATGTTGCTTAAACCTACCTTGTTAAAAAAAAATGGTTTCTAAACTATATTGAAAGTTAGTTTGGAATATAGTTCTTGAAAAAAATTTAGGATTGTAGAGACGTATATTGATTGTTTATTTCGCTCAAATGCAGGGAGAAAAATTTGTAGTATCAAATGGCCAATTCTTAAAATTCCAGCTCATTCCATCATGTTCATAGTTCAACAAGTTCTCCCTTTCCATCCCCAATAAGTTCATTTTTTATTTATATTTTAACTATTTATTTTAGTTTATGTCACTTATCCATGTGAATTTGAAATTATATCAATTTATTCTTTATTGTGAGATCCAAATTCAGGTTCAAGTTCGGATGCACAAGACAGTGTATCGGTTCCAAAACGTCATAAGCTCTTATCAAGAGAAAGATACTGCAAGCAATTCGTAGATGAAAATAGGCAACTGCTTTACCCCACAAATTGTAATGTGCCATCTTCAAGTCACAATCTGGGTTCATCGATGACAATTTGTCATGACCTAGAACTATTTTATGACATCCCAGTAGTTTTTGGTTATTCAAAATGTCAAGGGTTGAAGGAGAACCCTCACGTGTCACACTCACCCATTACACCAATGATATATTACCCAATATTGATGGTCTAATACCCCCTACTGTATTAAAGAATCCAATAGGTGATATAGAAAATACACGTAGGAACTATTCCTTGTGCTCTTTTTTGAAAAAGTTGGAAGCCAAAAAAACTATGTCTCATCCTAAATTGACAAACCCCTCTACTTTTTTTAGTCAACTAAAAGTTCTAGTGATCCATAGTATGATTTGAATGTTCACCAAACCCATACCTACTAAAAGATCCAAAAAGTTGCATGAGTTGAGAGCAAAATTGTCCAAGTGCACACTGATGTTCGTCTAGTTGTTGGAGGGTAGCGATGATTTCTCCCTTCCTTTGAATTTGCTAAGTAAATATCAAAGTTCTTACAACCACACTTTGTATGGTGCTTGGATGTATTCTCTACCTATGCCTAATGTTGGGGTTGAATTCTCATTTTGTGGTAATCATTCTATGATTGTGAAGTCTAATATTGACGCTGCAAATCTTGGGTTGTTTATCCTTTCACATGTACTTGTTCCTTCCAAATAATTGGTAGCACTTACGCCATTTTTTGGTCCTATATATTGTCGATATGATTACTTGAATATTGTTAAATACAAGCATAGAATTTCCATGTATAGTATGTGCATGAATGGTTATGTTTCTGGAAACTTTAATAGGAAGAACCTATTATATATAGATTGGTGTCCACGCACTCATGGGAATATTGTAGGTTTCATAAATAGTTCTAGATGATCTTTATTTTCTGCAAATTGTTCAGTTGAGGAACACTTCAACTACCAAGAGTTCTTTTTTTTTTAACAAAAACTATAAAAGGTTTTAATAAAACAAGCTGTGAACAGCCATTCAGTACAGATAAGATAGCATAATAGAGTGTTCATGCAGTTCAAAATTGCTGCACAAGAAGCCTATCTGAGGAATTTTCCAAAAAACTATACACAGAGTATTTTCAAAACAACTAGTGCCTGGGGTAGTGTATACCCTTATAAACTGATTACAAAGCAAAAGACAGTAAAACATTTAACCATAATTAAAAGAAAACTGATTATGGATTGCCTCTGAATTTCCTGGGCTGAACTACAGACTCTTCCTCCATTGGGTGCTCAGCTGCTGCAGTGGTTTCGTTCACCTTGCTTCCCCGATTCATGTTGATCAGACGCTGGAGATCTTCCTGGATCTTGTCAACTTTTCCCATTATCTCCCTGAGGTTTTTCTCATTGTCATCGATCCTAACATCGTGATTGTTGATTTGTAGAGAGGTGTAGCTCACCGTTTCCCCCATGCTCTTAACCTCCTGCGCAATTTATTTGTTATCCATTATGCCAATCACTATCATCTCGTAAAGACGCATAAGGTTCTTTTTTACGTCCATGATTCCTGCATTATCACTTTCTTGAGACATTCTACCTGTTCCTGGGGAGATATCAATACGAGCAAAATTACAGTGCAAGGTGCGAACAGAGCCTGCTAGTACACAAGCCTGGTTCTCAGCCGAGAGGTCACTTAGAATGTAACTGAGCACTTTGAGCTCCTGCTGCAAGGAGGAACCTTCTTTGCTTTGCCTCTCTTTGCAGACTAAGGTTCCCACAACACCTTCCTTCCACCCTATACAATGACAACCCAAGACCGTGCTTCTCTCCAAGTTGACAGAATGCACTATAAGAATTGAACCAGAGCCAGGGTTTGAATACCACAACAAGGAACCAGAGAGGGAGCTACAAGAGCAAGTGGAGAAGGCTACGAGGGAAAGCCTTTCCTTCACAAAGGTTTGGGTGAGAGGGAGAGCTTCCCACGGGATATCCTTTAGCCACCCTTCTCTAACACCTGCAATTACATTCAGAAGAACTCGCTCCGGAGGGACCTCATGATAAACAGAGCCAAGAGAATGAGTAAAATGAGCTTGCATGCTGCTACAGGGAGAAGACATACCGCGATGGTCAAAAATACTTGGAGCGTGCAAGGAGGAGGGGCATTTAACCCATGGCCGGTGATCCATTAAGCCTACAATACCCAAGAGAGGAAGTGGGCAGAGGTTAAACCACGCGGCAGGGGAAAGAGAGAAGGCAGGACAACGAAATAAATGGGAGGAACCATTGGGAAGCAGCGTGGAATGGAGGCTAGTTGTTGGGAGGTGATGCAAGGCAGTGGGAGAAGGGAAGAGTGGAGGGATAAGGGTAAGGGGCAATTGTTGGAAGAGGGGTTGAAGAGTGAGGGGAAAAGAGGGATAAGGGGAAGGGGAATTGGAAGGGGGAGGGGTGGAGGGATAAGGAGGTGGGTGAGGGGGGCCCTTAGAACTTCTTTGGGAGAGAGGGTAAGTCAGAATTAGAAATGAAATGGGCCTCATAACTTGTAAAAGGAAGGGAAGATTTCGACGAATCATTAAGGAATGTATTTGATGATAGGAGTGTTTTCATTCTGGCTGTAATGACCTTGTGGAAGGGAGGCCCCCACGTTTGCCAAAGCGTCCACTGCAGAGTTATTGTGGCGAAGGATGTGGAATGTCTCATAGGATTTATACATGAGAGGCTTGGCTTTTTCAAACAGGCGGCGACAATTGACTGATCCAGAGGGGTATCTGTTGATCAGTTTGAAGATGACATGTCGAGAGTCTCCGAATATCATTACCTTACAAATATTTTTAGTGTTTAAGAAATTTAGACCTTGTAGAAGTGCCAACCACTCAGCCTCGTTATTGGTTCTAGTTCCTAGACCCCAAGCAAAGGTTTGTTCAACATGTCCTCTGGGATCCAGGAGGATCCCCCCCGCACCTGCCACCCCTGGGTTACCTTTCAAGGCGCCATCAAAGAAGAAGGCATATGAGTTCTTCTCCCTGAGCCAAGATTTAAATTCATTGCTAGATAGATTTATCTCCCACGGAAAGGATCTGCAAGATTGGGCTGCACTGTATTTGAATCTTTTGAATTGAAGGGAGCTTGTCTCTTTTAGGAAAATTTTGCACCAAGAAGAATAAGGTTCAGGAATGGACTCCTTTGAGGGGAAGCTGATGTTGTTCGAGGCAAACTTCTCAACTATCATTCCTATTTCTTTAGAGGCTATACGGGCCGGGACAACTTTTTGCTCCTTGAAAATGGATTTATTCCTAGCGAACCACAATTGCCAGCAAAGGTTCTTAGGGATAGCGGCCCAGAGGTGACTCAAAATTGGTTTCTTGATTAAAGAGCCGGGATAATGATTGGACCAGTCCTTAAGGAGTTGTGCTACGGAACCTGGGAGGTTTAGATCAAGACCCGGGGGGAGAACGATCTTCCAGACTAAGAGGGAGATTTTGCATTGAAGGAAAATATGGCTAGTAGTTTCTTCGTCTAAGTTGCATAGGGAACATCTAGAGGGACCAATTATGCCTCTTTTCCTTATATTTTTCAGCTGTTAAGAGCTTATTATGCATAATGATCCATGTATAGATGTTTACCTTGGTAATGCTATCAGGATGCCACACCTTCTTCCATAGTCTATCCACTGTAATCGGTTCCATAGTTATTTTTTTATATCCTTCTTTAACAGTATACTGTCCTGATTTTCCCCATCCAATGCGATCCTTTGCTGCAACTCGCATTGGGGACAAGCCGTGAAGAGAGGAGAAAAAGGATGTTGTTGCATTAGCCAGGTGAGCTGGAGGAAATAACTCCTTCCAACCGATCCACTATCCCTTCGTGCCCCACTGATAGATGTCAAAAAGGGTGATAAGCCCCTTCTCGCACGCCCATTCAGCTAGAGGAGGCAGTCCTGGGAGCGAAGAGCGAGAAGGCTGCCCTAAAATGTTGCTCTTCAAGATGTTGATCCTTTTCCCATTCCCTAGGATCCAGTAGTAGTCTGCTCGAATTGTGTTAAGAGATGATTTGCATAACTGCCAAAGAGTAGTTCCTTTGCCTATCCAAGCACTATCCAACATTTTTGACCTGGGCCTTCTGATATATTTTTTCCTGATGACTTCCTTCCACCATTCCTTCCTTCCTGTAACCAGTCTCCATATAATTTTAGCTCCCATTGCTTTACTCATTTGTTCTGGGTCACTGATACCTAGACCACCTTGATTTTTTTCTTTTTTAACCGTGTCCCACTTTACAAGATGGAACTTCTTTGTCTGGACTTTTCCTCCCTGCCATAGGAATTTTCTGATTTCCTTGCAGATGCTGTTAATGACATTTTTAGGGGCAAGAACCATTGAGCTAGTATAAATAGGATAAGATGAGAGGATGGAATGGATGAGAACCATCTTCCCTGCAATATTTAGCCATTTCGATCCCATAGATTGAGTCTTGGATTTGATTTTTTGAATAATCGGGGCCCACATGGAGGAGACCAAGAATTTTTTGACAATGGGGATGCCTAGGTAGGTAAAATGAGTCCAGTTAGGATTGGATTTTATTTGCAGGATTTGAGAAATGCTGCGTAGAGTTTTTATGTTGCAGTTCCACCCATATAGTTGGCATTTATTCAAGTTTGTTGAGCTTCCAGAGGATCAGAGAAAAAGTTCAAGGGGGCTAAGAAAGTTTCTAGCAATTTGAGTGGAAGCTATCCTAAGAAAGATTGTGTCATCAACAAACAAAGCATGGTTGATGGGGAGGAATCCATTCTTAAAGGAAAGACCCAGGAGACATCCTTTAGATTAGAGTCTGAGCAGTCTTCTGCTAAGGGAGTCAGCGACCAGAATATAAAGGAATGGGGAAAGCGGGCATCCTTGCCTTATACCGCGAGAGGCTTTAAAAAAATCTGAGGGTCTGCCATTGATGAGAGGGGTTATCCAAGGAGAATTTATGCAAGCTTGAACTTGATTGATAAAAACAGGTGGGAATCCAAACTTCTTTAGGACCAAAGGATAAAGGAATGCCTCAGTCTATCAAAGGCATTGGCCAGATCCAATTTAATGGCCATTCCAGGTTCACCCCTTTTGGAACTGGAGTGGATCGCCTCCTGAACCATTAGAATGTTGTCATTGATTTGCCTGCTCGAGATGAAACCGCCTTGATTTGGGGAGATTAGGGAAGGAATGAATTGTTTAAGACTCAAGGATAGAACTTTGGAGAAGATTTTGTAGGATGCGTTACAGAGGGAGATGGGACAGAATTTTTTGATGGAAGTGGGATTAGGCTCTTTAGGGATCAAGGCCAGAAAGGTGGAATTGGTGGCTCCTCCCATATTACCTTTTTCCATCCAAGAGATGAGGCGCATCAGTTAGTTCTTAATAAGAGGCCAGAAGGCTCTATAGAAGCAAATAGGGAAGCCATCCGGGCCTGGGGCATTATCCGGATGGAGGCTCCAAATAGCTTTTTTGACTTCTCCTTCTGAAATGGGGGATTCGAGCCTGAGTCTTTCCTTAGGGATGATGAGGGAAGGAATATCAGATACCATTTCTTCCATGAAGTGTTGGGGGACTTGCTCCTCGTCATTATACAGATGTTCAAAGAAAGTCCTTACCTCTATACTGATAGCCGCTTGCCCTTGGATGACTGAGCCTTCCTTTGTTTTGAGTTCTCTCATAGTGTTCCATCGTTGTCTATCCCTACATTGATTTTGAAAGAATTTTGTATTCTTATCTCCCCCTTTAAGCCATAAAATGCGTGAACGGAGCCTCCATCCCTCCTCCTCTTGTCTTAATATTTTTGCAGGTTTGTTTCCAGTTCTATTTCCTTAATGAGGTGCTCTTTGGTAATCACACTTACTTTCGTTTCCTCTTGAAGGGTTTCCATGTCCTTAACGATTTTTTCTTTTTGCTTTGAGGGTTCTTGGTAGTGATTTTTTACCCAATATTTGAGAGCTGCTTTAACCCTTTTTAACTTCTGCTCCCCTGAGAAAGTTGGAGAGCCTGGGATGAAGCATCGCCAAGCACTAGAGATGATATATTCAACCCCTTCTGCCTCAAGCCAAATCTGGTTGAACCTGAAGGGGAGGAGCCCCAGATTTTCCGTCGGGGGGAAGAAAAGGCATATGGGCTTATGATCTGAGACAGCTGAGCACAAAATTTTGGTTTCAGGATAAGAATTAAGGAGATGAGTACTAACCAGAAAGCGATCCAATATGGCAGCAATATGGCCAGGTCCAATTCTTTTATTACTCCATGTGAAGGTGCCATTTTTTGGTTTGATATCTGTAAGGCCCCACTGAGAAGCGAGATCTTCTAGCCTTTCCCCAAATGGGTCCCTAACCTTTGTTCCACCTCTACGCTCATCTGCTGATATAGTAACGTTGAAATCCCCTGCAATAAAACAGGGTAGAAGCAATTTACCTTCACATTGTTCCTCTAGCGAGGTCCAAAAGCTATCTTTCTGCACGTTCATGGTTGGGCCATATACATTCCCGATCCAGAACTTTTCTTTGTTTTCTCTGTTTTCTAGATTTATGAGAAGCTAGTTTCTATTTTTGATGGCAGAGATCATTCCAAACTTATCTGAATCCCACCAGCATAGAAGACCTCCAGAGGCTCCATTTGCATTAGTGGCTAAACCTGACCCTTTTGGCCAAAAATTTTTAATGATTGCAATGTTGTCTTTAGCTGGTTTTTTTGTCTACTGGATGAGAAGAATTGAGGTAGATTCCATTGATTTAAATCTCTTGATAACTTCTAACTTCTGCGTGCCTCCCAAGCCTCTGCAATTCTAGGAGACCACTTTCATTACTTTTTGAGTTGTCTAAGGGCCTTGTCCTTCTCCTTTTTGTCCTCTTCAGCACTGAGTAAATATTTAATTGCTTGCAAAGTTTTGACTAGAAAGTCTAAATTAGACTGTTTTCCTGCTGCCTTTTCCCTTGCTACCTCCTGTTCTCTAATGGCTTTGTTGGACTTTCTTCCTTTTCTGGAAAATGGTTCTTGTTCTTCTGCAGAAGTATCTGTTGTTTCTTCCGAGCTTGCTTTTGCCCTTGATCATGTGACAGATCCTTCAGAGTTTACTACAGATTCTTTCCTTTCTTTTGATTGCACGATACCCTCTTCCTAAACTTCCTTTTCCTGATGCTGTGGGACTGTTGCCGGTGGTTCATTGTCCTGTTGTTGAACCACTTCAGGATTTGCCTCTTGGTTTTCTGTTTCTTGCATCTCGACTTCCAGGACCTCGAACCAGTTTTCGGGGGCACTCTTTGACGAGGTGGGCTGCTGCTTAAGGGGCTTAGCTATCTTCTTCCTACTTGCAACATTCCATCCCTTGTCTGGTGAGCTATCCGTGATGGGTTTCTCAGGTTTCTTCGGACATGATTTAGAAAAATGACCATAATCGTGACAGTATTTACATTTGAAGGGGATTTTCTCATAATCTACTATTTGCAGGTGATTCCACTCATCAATGGAGAGAATAATGGACCCCGGCAGGCCTTTCTCAAGATCTACTTCAACACAAATTCGGGCACAAGAGAACATTGGGGCTTTTGGTTCAAATTTGTCTACGTATTTCCCCAAAGTATTCCCTATTGCTCGAAATTCCTCATCGTTCTAGCAATGAAGGGGAAGATGGGGGAGCTTGACCCAGACAAGAACTACCTTTGGGACATCCTTTTTTAGGTTGAATGACAGATTCCATTTATTCAGATACATGCCTCTTGGGCCCATGAAGTAAGGCCCATTCCTAAAGATCAGGTCGCGATCCTCCTTCTTTTCAAAAATGAAAGCAAAGTATCCTCTTCCACAAAATATCTGCTGAACTTCCCCCTGAATTAGGGTTCTCCAGTTTTTGTTAAGCCAGACCTCGACTAATCACAGGGATGGCCAGAGTCTAGTGAACAGGCCAATGAGACCCTTCTCAGAAAGAGTAACTACTTTTCACTTTGAAGCAGCAGAGCAGAGTTTAACTTCTGGGATGTCGACGCGCTTGACAAAGCGGGAAGAAGGGGGCGCAGCAGCCTGAGCGGGGGGAAGAGAGGCCACTATGTCTTGGAAACGGTCATCAATGGACGCGAGATCAGGAGGATCTATGGATGCAGGGCCACCGGCCTACGACGGAAACCTTCAATGTGTTTAGGGTTCGGCAGTCTCGCCAGAATGCAGAATTAGAAATAGGTTTCATAAATCTAACTACTAGGAGTTCTTTATGAAAAGGAAAGCGCTAAGATTTTTTGTTGTACAAGTAATACGTAGTCTGTCTCCAGGTGAGGAATTGTTAATAGACTACAAATTTCATGGACCACCAACCACTCGTCAAATACGTATCTGTTGCAGCTGCAACATTTTCCCAAAATTCCAAAAAAATTTAGGACCCTCCTTTTGCTTGGATTACTTCAATTTTCTTCTTTGAGTTGGTCTAATAATGATTTCTCAAAATGATTTTCTAATGCTTGAATTGATTTACCACTTGTTTTGATTCTCCCTCTAGCACTTGAAATAATCCACTGTTTGATCAAGCTTTATCGCTGCCTTTGAATGCATTTTAAGCATGTTCGAATCGAAAATTTGTTTGGTTGAAACTCCCGCCATTGTGGCTAAATAACAAGTCTTGACTTTGACTTTCTTTTCGATACGTTGGTTTTCACATCAGCTACCTTTCGGTTTTACATCGGAGCTTTTATTTTTACTTCCTCCGCAGTTGCAAACGGCGAACTGCTAACTTCCCCGATCACCGCTTTGGTTTTTCAACCCCTCCGTGTTATTTGATTCGATTCCGTAAGCCTTGGGCTTCCGCTGTTGCGGATACGGAAAGATTTATCGTTGCGGAATACCACGACCTTTTAAAACCCACCGTTGCGGAAGACCACGAACTTTTTCACTCCGCCGTTGTGGCTACCGAAAGCAATAACCTTGCCCATCCCTTAGTGGTTTCTCTTTCGATTTAGGCATTGTATGGTGGGGCGTAAAGTCCTTTATGTCTCCATCGTTGCGGCTGCGAAATGTACTACCCTTCCAGTCAGTTAATCGTTTGTCTTCCCATTCAGACTTTACCCGTTGCGGATTGATTTATCCTTCACGGCTCCGTTGTTGTGGCTCTCGTTTCCACTATTGACCCAACGATTAGTATTCCGAGGTTCCACTGTGTATGTCTCCATGGACGGCTTAGCGATTTGGCCATCCGCCGTTGCGAAAAGAAATACACTTTTGAATTCCGATCAGTTTGGCTTCCGCCATCTGATCCTTTAGTTTTTCCCACTGCTTGCGTTTGTATATATATATATATATACACGTGGCAGACATGTTTATTATTCTATTCTCGACTATTGCCATTTCGTCTGTCGTTATCATGTGCTGTCGTCCGCTCGCGCTCGCCCGGTCCCCCGTTTTCGGTACACGCAGTCCAGGTGTCTCAATTATGAATCTCGACAGGCCTCTCCACGCCAGTTATGCATCGTTGCCAGGTAGGCTCGTTGTTTCCCTACCCCCGTTCCGTTCGAAGCATTTGTTGATTTTTCCCAGGGTTGGGTTTTTTCTAGGGCTGCTCTCCCTCGACCCCGTTTTACACGCCTATATAATTGGGGATTTATAGCATAACTGGTAGTGCAGACATTTTAACCCACGGAATAGTATTTTTCCCGCGGCCCTTATATTCTCTCGACCCTACGCGTAGTGATGAGGGCTTGGTGCAGACGGCCGTTACGCCGTCTGCACCAAATTGCCCGGTATGATGATTTTTTGCAGGGGAAGGATTTTATGGTTTTCCTGTAGCAGCTGGAGTGGTTTCCCCCTTTGTGTGGTTTTAATATTACCTGCAGCCTCAAATAGCAGCTGTTGTTTGCCATGTCGTTCTGCGCGCAGTCGATTTTGAACCCGAGCCGGGGGGAAGGGGATATGCCACTGTTTTTAGTTGGTTAACCATATATTGCGTGGGCATGGTTTTGTTAAAGCACCATTGAAATCTTGTGTATTTCCCCCTGTCTATCCCGCGTAGCGAAATGATAATGGCACCCGTAGGGAGCGGAAGTTTTCTTCATGTTAATGTAGATTATTTTCCCGCCCGATTATATTGTTAGAATTATTTGGTATTGGAAAACAGTGGTAGCCTGCACATTTTACTGCATATAATTTTTTTCCATCATGCTAGACATAGACAAAGTCGCTGAACATGCACATTGTATTTCAATAGTTGCAACTTAGGCGGAAAAGTCTTGATGATGATAAATTGTATGTATAGCAGGAAAACCTCGAACTCACAATGTCAAAAAGGCAAAAGAAGAAGGCCCCTGTGGTCGAGGAGGAGCCAGAAGTGGAAGTCATTACCAAGACAAAATACATATATGAAGACACCAAGTGGGTATCTGGTGTCGAAACCGAATACCAGTAGAGGGAAATTTATAGACTGATCACACGCCGAGAGGTGCCGTATATGGGATTGGAAGAAGAGGGCATATATTTCAATATTGAGAGATCTTCGCTGATGAATATCGCTACAAGACCAGATTTGTTCCCATGCTCTGAAATAATTGGTTGGATTTTGCCCTGGGTAGATGTAACAACGATGATCCTAGGGAATGTTGAAAAATAGGGCTATGCTGCTTATAGCCCCGGATATGTAGCTCTGGCCTATCACCTGCCAGAAGCCCAAGTATTTCTGTTTGATGACTGATTGAACAACATCAGAATGGACCTTGTGGAGACCCTCAAAAGAATGTTGTTGACTGGAAAGCATTTCAGAACCAGGGCCACTGGAGAGTATGATACAGCAAGCTTAAGGGCCCCATACATGTTCATAGCTTTAATGCTTAATAGTATCTTTGGAAGAGCTCACGGTAGGTTCTTCAAGCTAGAATGGATACCAATCATTTTTTATGTTGCAACCCAGGGGACTATTTTCAATTGGGCCAACATTGTATCTAACAGTCTTTCAGCATGCTTGGCCTCAGCTTTGGGAGGAGAATCCCAAAAGAGATCTGAATTTTATATGAGTTCCATACTCATCGACTGTATATTGTGTAATCAACCTTTCCCTGGACTAAGATGCATCTGGGATAGGGAAAGAATGCCTGTCTATTCTGCCTATAAATCACTGTGGGCACACATATATCACAGTCATTATTGAGAAGTATGTGAACACTTCATCATGCCCTTACACACACTCATTTTCCTGAAGGAGTGTGATTGTATGTCAGAGGAGGCACTACAAGTAATGGAGGAGTATGCAAACTACTATTTGACTAAAGATGGCCTATACTTCAAAATGTTTGGAGGGTCAAGAGCCCCTTCCCTGCTGCCCAAATATGCCACTGATTACATCATCCACAAGGAGGCAGTCAGGCAGGTCTTCGTGGATGGCATAGGGAGTTTCTTGTTTGAACATAAGAAGACTGCCTACCCTCCTTTGCCCTTCAAGTTAGGAAGTTACATATTCGCTAGGGTGAAGAAAGCTGATGAATTTGTAGAAGAATTAGAAAGGTTTCATTTTGGCAAGATGCCTTTCCACAGAAATGATTCCTGCAGCAAAGTGGTCGATCATTGCAAAGAAAATAACGTCCACTTCGAATACACCCACCATTGGGATAGGGAAGAATCTGTCTTCCATAGTGCATTGAACATGATAGCCCTAAGGAGAAGATTCAAGAAAAATATAATCACCAAAGGTGGGAAGGGAGATGAGCAAGCCAAAGCTGATGAGGAGGCAACGAAAATAATTGAATATGCCCAAAGGTTGGCACAAGAAGTTGTAGGGTGGCTGTAGGGAGAAGAAGCAGAAAAAAGAAAAGTTTCACAAGAGGTAGCTAGGAAAGCAGAGGAAGACCAAAGAAAATAAGAAGAAGAAAAGAAAAAGAAGCTTGATGAAGAGCTTCAGAAGTAGGAAGTAGAGAGGCTGAAGCTCACATAGACAGAGACAGAACAGTCAGCTTCCGGCACAGCTGGAGGGCAGACCCAGGATATGGAAAACCCAGAGGTTCAGGACCCACAAGTGCCTACTGCCAGCACACCTATGGTCCCCACACTCAAACTAATCCCTTTTGTGCAGAAAAAAGGAGAAGAAATCCCTGATTTCAATACTGTTTTCTACGACAAGGCAACAAAGAGGATAGTGAAGAGAACAGAAAGGAGGGTTGAAACAGGAGGTCTGCCTAGTAAAATGATAACGGATACAGCTGTTGTGTTGGGAACAGACTGAGATCCAAGATTCACCCTGAGAGTCGGGGCTGCACTAATCCATGCCTCAGAAGATAACATGGACAAGGTAATGACTGACTTGGAGCAGTCCAAGAAGTCCTCTGCTCAGTTGAAAGATACATTGAGGAAAGAGAGAAAGGAAAGCAATAGGCTTAAGAGGAAATATGAAGATATTCAAGGGGAGATGAAGTCTTCAAGGGATGAATTGCAGGCCCTCCAAGTAGAAAGACAAGTTAGGGAAACTACGCAGGAGTGCTTGGAGAAAGTGCAGAAAGAACATCAAGAGCTTAAGATGGAGAAGGAACGGCTGTTGGGAAAGGTAGAATAGCTAGAAGAGTAGCAAAAGATCATCTTGGAGGCCAGTGAGATGCACACCCAAGAACAGGAAAAGAAACATCAAGAGCAGATTTCTTCTCTAACAATTGCTCTGGAGGAAGCAAGGGAGCAACAGGTTAACCTCCAACCGTTCAAAGAGCATGTCTTGGCCCAAAAGGCTAAGATGCTGCAGCTACAGACTGCTATAGGAGAAGAAAGATGTAAAGTTCTGTAGGTAGATAGCCAATTAGAGGAAATCCTGGAAACCTCCTCTTACTTTGTGGATAGATCTCAGGACGTTCTTGAAGTCCTGACTGCAAGAATGGCAAGGCTGGAAAACAATGAAGAAACTCCAGTAGAACTGCCATCAAAGGATCAACAGGCCCTCAAGCAGGATTATGATTTACTAGAATTTGCTATAAATACCACAGAGGACTTCAAAAAAGCTGTTAAGAAGACAAAAGGAGCATGCACAAAGTTTTTCAGAAGGCTCCTTATTACCTACAACCGGTGCCAGATAGAGGCCGAGCAACAGCTTGATGCTTTCCCGGACCAAAACTCATTTGTGGAACTATTGCAGAAGAGATATCGGGAGGAGGAAGTGAAAGTACAGCATATAAAAGCCCTGGATGATCGGATCTTAAGGAGCGAAGTAGATCATTCAGCCATCAGTGTGCAGCTTCTGGAGGATCATCTTCAGTTGAGTGCAGCCAAGATTGAGGCTATAAAGAACCAGGCTGCAAAGTTTGAGATCAACATCCATTTTTTGGAACCTTGTGCCTTTGAAGGCATCGCCTCTGAAGCTTTGGCATGGAAGAAGTTTCTAGACACCCAAGTGGGACCCTCCTCATGAAGGATTGGTCAATTTTGTAATTTGTAATGGTTTTGTAAAAAACATTTAAGAAAAGTAAAACGTTGGGAGACGAGGGGTTGGGAAGCCCAAAGGTTACTTTGGGCAGCCCAAGAGTCTCACCCTTTTGTATAAATGTAGAAGACATAGAGGGAAAAGGGGCTTTTTCCCAATTAGACATAAAATGATATTGTAAGAAGAACTATTTCTCTTTGCAATAAAAAAGTATTGTTTTCCTGTTGGAGAAAGATGGGTGGCACTTTCAAATGTTATGATGTGGATGGCTGAAAGATGAACTATTTTGTTTTTCCATCCTTTTGTCCATTAACCGTGAGATCGTTCTAACTCTTAGAACCTATGTTCTTGTTTAAATGATTTCTGGTTTATTTTGTGGAATGACCACCATGAGTAATGTATGTTGTTCATAAAACAATTGGCTATCTGATTGTTGAAATATCTTTAATCGTTCATTCATTGTGGAAAGAAATATCAGCTAACTATAGTTTCTCTTTATATTGCATGTACAATACACATTACTCATAAATAAGTTAAAATCTGGCTCCCCGGGGATAGATAGGTAAATAGATAGATAGTTTATTTCACTGTTGCATATGTGATTTAGATGCTTGTGAGCCTAAGACAAGAGGTAAGAACCTACGCATCACATTGTGAATACCCCTTGCATATTTCATCACCCTGCATGGTTAATTAGGCACTTGCATCTCATACATTAAGTCAAAAATACAAAAATACACGGTGGACCGGGCCGCAACCGGTAAAACCTTTGTTTTTGTTACTTGACCTACGGTAGCCGGACTGCAAACCGGATGAATTCCCTACACCAAACAGTCACGGTCTAGTTGGGAACGTTGACTGGGGAGAATCCCTTGCTGTTGTTGCCTGCGAATTTCCAGGCCTCAACAGTTCTGGCGCTAGAAGGAGGGCCGCCAGTGCATGGCTGGCCGTGGAAACTTATTTTTTCCCAAGATTACCCCACCAGCAAATAATTGGAAGCTTTCGACCTAACCCTAGTACTTACAGGTTTTGGTTCGACCTTCGAAACGTGTAAACCCAATTTCATCTTACAATTTTCCTTACTCAGACTCCTGTTCTTTTACCTTTGCTCATGGCTGGTATAATTGTGAATCATCCCAACCCATTGCCTGCTTGGAGAGCTAGATCCCCTTTGAACCTTACACCTCCTTTGCATAACCTACCTCAAGCCTTTGACAAGCTGTTGCCTAAGTTTGACCCCGAGGAAAGGATTGTTGTAGATGACCACTTGCAAAGTTTCTATTTAGCAATCAAAGGGCTAAGGGCTGGGGAGTATGAAGATGTTGTTTGTAGATTATTCCCTCATACCTTGAAAGGGGAAGCTGCTTCATGGTATTTTTCCCTGCCTGCAAACTCGATCCTGGACTAGAATACTTTTGAAAGAATATTCAGAAATAAGTATGCAGCCCAGAAAACTCATGCAGCACTAACGAAAGGATTATGCACTTTGAAGAAAGAAAGAAAAGAGAAAGTGCATAGTTTCACCCAGAGGTTTGCTGCTTATCTAAAGAAATTTTCTGGAGCTGATAAACCCTCAGACAAGGTCCTAATTGAATATTATACCTCAGCCCTAGGACCGGAGCTGGCCATGTTTGCCAAGATCAAAAGCCAAACCTACGTTGGTAGAGACTTATGAAGAAGCAGAAAGAGTGGAAGCTGAAAGGGAAAGTATAGAAGACTATCCTGAGCAACTGAGAGAAAAGACTGTCGAGAGAAGAATGTTACTGTTGTCTAAACCTAAAGAGGAACAATCACATGATTATCAGGGAATGTTGAAAATGATGCAGAAACTATCCAACCGAATAATAGATCTGGAGAAAGAAAGGGAAATTCAGAAAACTTACAAACCCTACTACCAAAAAAGGGAGGATAGCAACCAATGGAAAATCCCTCCCCCTTCTATAGCATCAATAAACATAACAGAGGTAGGGGGGGATAATTTCTGCACTTTTCACCAACAGCCTCATTCTGAAAAGAAGTGTCCTCAATGGTTAAATTCAATGACGTTGGTTATGAATCAGCTGCTAGATTCTAAATTGACTAAGGACAGTGGTAAAGAGGAAAAGAAAAACCAGACTATGGAGAAACAAGATAATGACACCATGTTTTCATGGGATGGTGTCTCAATGTTTGACACTAAAGAGAGCGCTCTCAAATCTCAATGCACACCTACAGCAACAAAGGACATGGATTTAACAATTTCGAAGATCAAAAAATTGCAAAAGAATGTCAAGAGACAGGTAGATGCCAATGATGAAGATAAAACACCCAAAGTCACTACTTTCAACTAGGAAATAGAACCAATCGTTGAGCCTGTCAAACCTATGGAAGATGTTGAGGAAGGAAACGATGAAAAAATTAAGTTAAAGAGAAGATACCAATCGAAAACCAACCTGTGGAGGAAAAGGTCAAATCAACTGGGGAAAGGAAAACTAGCACCCCACCTTTCCTTTTGACTCTGGAAATTTTGAACCATAAGGTGCATAACTGTCTGGTGGACTCTGGATCATCGGTGAATGTGATTCCTCTTGCAATCTGGAAAAAACTTAATGGGTAGCCAAAACCTACTGATTGGGATGTCACTCAACTAGACAAGACTAGTGTCAACGTAGTGGGGGAGATGAAGAATTGTTCTAATTCGATTGTCTGCCAATAAAAATATATGTCAGTACCTTGATATTGTAGTAGCAGACATACCTGATGGATATGGATTGATCTTGAATCAAGACTGGTCAGCACGACTAGATGGGTACTTTGCTTCAGACTGGTCACACTTGTGGTTGCCTCAGAGGGGTAGCCCAAACCTGATTAAGATTTTATGAGAGCCCTACATGAAGCACAATGTCACTGGGATAGAAGAGGGTAATGAATCTGCCAATTCTGTCTTGGGAAATTATCTAACCGAGCTTAAGCTAAGACATCATACCTCAAACAAGGCCAGTTCGATGATTGACACTCATCCTGAGCTCCTTCAACTTCCTCAGGCTGAAAGGGATGACTGTAGGATAATAGACATGTGTTCAATTTCAAAAATAGCACAGTTAGACCATGGTTAGATATCTCATGTCTATAATCCAGCCCCCCCCCCTTAACTCGTTTGTTTGAAGATTCTTAAGGGTGGGTACACATTTTTTTCTTGTTGCTTTGTACATAAATTAATTGATGTTGTTTTTCTTTAATGCTTTGATGTTGTTTTCTTTTGATTATTTGATTTGATGCCGTTTTCTTTTACTGCTTTTTTAGTAGTTCTTTTGGTTTTGAATAAAGAGGAAAACTTTTGGTTGCAATGGAAACATCAGGGTTCTTAATTAATTGAAATCTTGAGCAAAAGACTGTGCTTTAAAACATAGAATGTCTTCTAGTAGCAGTGTTCCGAACTGGTCATGCATTCATTGAAGTCTTACTTAACCCCTGTAAATAACTCAGAAGTAAAAGAGGTCTGGAATACTATTTCGAGGCTCCATCCATTTCACATCTTAAATGTCCAAAGGGGTGACAACAAAAGACCCACGGAAAGGAAGCAGGGTAAACAGTATATCATACATAAATGATCCCATGCCATAATTTCAGAAAAGCTAAAAGCTATCAAGAGTCAAAACTCCTTAAATAAATGAGACATATCAAAGCAAAGTATCAAAAGCATGAATTTCAAATTGCCAAAAGTTTCTCTCCGTCCGTGGGTTGAAAAGCCAATTATTTCTCTCACACAAAAGGACACTATGGATAGAGGAGCCTGAATAAAATTCAGAAAGAAAGGAAGATGGAGGACTCAAAAGAACTAAAGTTCAAATGGCACAAAAGTGCAATTGGCATGGGAATGAAGAACAAAAGGATAATGCTGTTTACTATATGTTACAATCCTGTGGTGTTCAAGCCGGAAACTACCTAAGGACGGGTAAAATAAACCTCATTTATTAGGCCTCAAAAGAGTTATTCAGACTTGCAATATTTTTGATGTTACCATTTCCCAAAGAATGGACTACTTCTCAATGATTTAAATGCATAGGTTGGCCAGCCTAGGGATACAAACATCTAGAAGATTTCAACTTTTATTGAGACGATCTTGCACTGGGAAGGAGTTAATTCAGAAATATGGGGTTCACCAGGTAGTCGCCAATTGTTGCAGCTACAACATTTTCCCAAAATTCCAAAAAAATTAGGACCCTCCTTTTGCTTGGATTAGTTCGATTTTCTTCTTTGAGTTGGTCTAATAATGATTTCTCAGAATGATTTTCTAATGCTTGAATTGATTTACCACTTGTTTTGATTCTCCCTCTAGCACTTGAAATAATCCACTATTTGATCAAGCTTTATTGCTGCCTTTGAATGCATTTTAAGCATGTTCGAATCGGAAATTTGTTTGGTTGCAACTCCCGTCGTTGCGGCTAAATAACAAGTCTTGACTTCGACTTTCTTTCTGATACGTTGGTTTTCACATTGGCTGCCTTTCGGTTTTACATCGGAGCTTTTATTTTTACTTCCTTCGCAGTTGCGGACGGCGAACTGCTAACTTCCCCGATCGCTGCTTTGGTTTTTCAACCCCGCCGTGTTATTTGCTTCGATCCCGTAAGCCTTGGGCTTCCACCGTTGCAGCTGCAGAAAGATTTATCGTTGTGGAAGACCAAGACCTTTTAAAACCCGCCATTGTGGAAGACCACGACCTTTGTCACTCGGCCGTTGCGGCTACCGAAAGCGATAACCTTGCCAATCCCTTAGCGGTTTCTCTTCCGATTTAGCCATTGTATGGCGGGGCGTAAAGTCCTTTGTGTCTCCGTCGTTTCGGCTGCGAAACGTACTACCCTTCCGGTCAGTTAATCGTTTGTCTTTCGATTCAGACTTTACCCGTTGCGGATTGATTTATCCTTCACGGCTCCGCCGTTGCGGCTCTCGTTTCCACTATTGACCCGACGATTAGTCTTCCAAGGTTCCGCTGTGTATGTCTCCACGGACGGCTTAGCGATTTGGCCATCCACCGTTGTGGAAAGAAATACACTTTCGACTTCCGATCAGTTTGGCTTCCACCATCCGATCCTTTAGTTTTTCCCACCGCTTGCGTTTGTATATATATATACACGGGGCAGACATGTTTATTATTCTATTCTCGATTGTTGCCATTCCATCTGTCGTTATCACGTGCTGTCGTCTGCTCGCGCTCGCCCGGTCCCCCGTTTTCGGTACACGCTGTCCAGGTGTCTCAATCGTGAAGCTCGATAGGCCTCTCCATGCCGATTACGCATCACTGCCAGGTAGGCTCGTTGTTTCCCTACCCCCGTTCCGTTCGAAGCATTTGTTGATTTTTCCCACGGTTGGATTTTTTCTAGGGCTTTTCTCCCTCGACCCCGTTTTACAGACCTATATAGTTGGGGATTTATAGCATAACTGGTAGTGTGGAGGTTTTAACCCATGGAGTAGTATTTTTCCCGCAGCCCTTATATTCTCTCGACCCTACGCGTAGTGATGAGGGCTTGGTGCATATGGTCGTTACGCCATCTGCACCAAATTGCCCGATATGATGATGTTTTGCAGGGGAAGGCTTTTATGGTTTTCCTGTAGCAGTTGGAGTGGTTTCCCCCTTTGTGTGGTTTTCATATTACCCGCAGCCTCAAATAGCAGCCATTGTTTGCCACTCCGTTCTGCGCGCAGTCGATTTTGAACCCAAGCTGGGGGGAAGGGGATATGACACTGTTTTTAGTTGGTTAACCATATATTGCATGGGCATGGTTTTGTTAAAGCACCATTGAAATCTTGTGTATTTTCCCCTGTCTGTCCCGCGCAGCGAAATGATAATGGCACCCGCAGGGAGTGGAAGTTTTCTTCATGTTAATGTAGATGTTTTTCCTGCTCGATTATATTGTTAGAATTATTTGGTATTGGAAAACAGTGGTAGCCTGCACATTTTACTGCATATAATTTTTTTCCATCATGCTAGACATAGACAAAGTCATTGAACACTGCACATTGTATTTCAATAGTTGCAACTTAGGCGGAAAAGTCTTGATGATGATAAATTGTATGTATAGCAGGAAAACCTCGAACTCACAATGTCAAAAAGGAAAAAGAAGAAGGCCCCTGTGGTTGAGGAGGAGCCAGAAGTGGAAGTCATTGCCAAGATAGAATACATATACAAAGACACCAAGTGTGTATCTGGTGTTGAACTTGAATACCAGTGGGGGGGGATTTATAGACTGATCACATGCCGAGAGGTGCCAGATATGGGCCTGGAAGAAGAGGGCATATATTCCAACATTGAATGATCTTCGTTGATGAAGATCGCTACAAGACCAGAGCTGTTCCCATGCTCTGAAATAATTGGTTGGATTCTGCCCCGGGCAGATGTAACAACGATGATCCTGGGAATGTTGAAAAACAGGGCTATGCTGCTTACAGCCCCGGATATGTAGCTCTGGCCTATCACCTGCCAGAATACCAAGTATTTGTCTCTAATGATTGGTTGAACAACATCAGAATGGACCTTGTGGAGACCCTCAAAAGAATGTTGTTGACTGGAAAGCATTTTAGAACCAGGGCCACCAGAGAGTATGATACAGCAAGCTTAAGGGCCCCATACATGTTCATAGCTTTAATGCTTAATAGGATCTTTGGAAGAGCTCACGGCAAGTTCTTCAAGCTAGAATGGATACCAATCATTTTTTATGTTGCAACCCAGGGGACTATTTTCAATTGGGCCAACATTGTATCTAACAGTCTTTCAGCATGCTTGGCCTCAGCTTTGGGAGGAGAATCCCAAAAGAGATTTGAATTTTATATGAGTTCCATACTCATCGAATGTATATTGTGTAATCAGCCTTTCCCTGGACTAAGATGCATCTGGGATAGGGAAAGAATGCCTGTCTATTCTTCCTATAAACCACTGTGGGCACACAAATATCACAGCCATTATCGAGAAGTATGTGAACACTTCATCATGCCCTTATACACACTCATTTTCCCGAAGGAGTGTGATTGTATGTCAGAGGAGGCACTGCAAGTAATGGAGGAGTATGCAGACTACTATTTGACTGAAGATGGCCTATACTTCAGAATGTTTGGAGGGTCAAGAGCCCCTTCCCTGCTGCCCAAATACGCCACTGATTACATCATCCACAAGGAGGCAGTCAGGCAGGTCTTCGTGGATGGCATAGGGAGTTTCTTGTTTGAACATAAGAAGACAGCCTACCCTCCTTTTCCCTTCAAGTTAGGAAGTTACAGATTCGCTAGGGTGAAGAAAGCTGATGAATTTGTAGAAGAATTAGAAAGGTTTCATTTTGGCGAGATGCCTTTCCACAGAAATGATTCCCGCAGCAAAGTGACTGATCATTGCAAAGAAAATAACGTCCACTTCAAATACACCCACCATTGGGATAGGGAAGAATATGTCTTCCATAGTGCATTGAACATGACATCCCTAAGGAGAATATTCAAGAAAAATATAATCACCAAATGTGGGAAGGGAGATGATCAAGCCAAAGCTGATGAGGAGGTAAAGAAAATAATTGAAGATGCCCAAAGGTTGGCACAAGAAGTTGCAGGGAGAAGAAGAAGAAAAAATAAAAGCTGCACAAGAGGCAGCTAGGAAAGCAGAGGAAGGCCAAAGAAAAGAAGAAGAAGAAAAGAAAAAGAAGCTTGATGAAGAGCTTCAGAAGTAGGAAGCAGAGAGGTTGAAGCTCACACAGACAGAGATAGAACAGTCAGCTTCTGGCACAGCTGGAGGGCAGACCCAGGATATGGAAAACCTAGAGGTTCAGGACCCACAAGTGCCTACTACCAGCACACCTACGGTCCCCACACTCAAACTAATCCCTTTTGTGTAGAAAAAAGGAGAAGAAATCCCTGATTTCAATACTGTTTTCTACGACAGGGAAACAAAGAGGATAGTGAAGAGAACAGAAAGGAAGGTTGAAACAGGAGGTCTGCCTGGTAAAATGATAATCGATACGGCTATTGTGTTGGGAAAAGACCGAGATCCAAGATTCACCCTGAGAGCCGGGGCTGCACTAATCCACGCATCAGAAGATAACATGGACAAGGTAATGACTGACTTGGAGCAGTCCAAGAATTCCTCTGCTCAGTTGAAAGATACATTGAGGAAAGAGAGAGAGGAAAGCAATAGACTTAAGAGGAAATATGAAGATATGCAAGGGGAGATGAAGTCTTCAAGGTCTGAATTGCAGGCCCTCCAAGTAGAAAGACAAGTTAGGGAAACTACGCAGGAGTGCTTGGAGAAAGTGCAGAAAGAACATCAAGAGCTTAAGATGGAGAAGGAATGGCTGTTGGGAAAGGTAGAAGAGCTAGAAGAGCAACAAAAGATCATCTTGGAGGCCAGTGAGATGCACACCCAAGAACAGGAAAAGAAACATCAAGAGCATATTTCTTCTCTAACAACTGCTCTGGAGGAAGCAAGGGAGCAGCAGGTTAACCTCCAACCGTTCAAAGAGCATGTCTTGGCCCAAAAGGCTAAGATGCTGCAGCTACAGACTGCTATAAAAGAAGAAAGATGTAAAGTTCTGCAGGTAGATAGCCGATTAGAGGAAATCCTGGAAACCTCCTCTTACTTTGTGGATAGATCTCAGGACGTTCTTGAAGTCCCGACTGCAAGAATGGCAAGGCTGGAAAACAATGAAGAAACTCCAGCAGAACTGCCATCAAAGGATCAACAGGCCCTCAAGCGGGATTATGATTTACTATAATTTGTTATAAATACTGCAGAGGACTTCAAAAAATCCATTAAGAAGACAAAAGGAGCATGCACAGAGTTTTTCAGAAGGCTCCTTATTACCTACAACCGGTGACAGAAAGAGGTCGAGCAAAGGCTTGATGCTTTCCCGGACCACAACTCATTTGTGGAACTGTTGCAGAAGAGATATCAGGAGGAGGAAGCGAAAGTACAACATATCAAAGCCCTAGATGATCGGATCTTAAGGAGCGAAGTAGATCATTCAGCCATCAGTGTGCAGCTTCTGGAGGATTAGCTTCGGTTGAGTGCAGCCAGGATTGAGGCTATAAAGAACCAGGCTGCAAAGTTTGAGATCAACATCCAGTTTTTGGAACCTTGTGCCTTTGAAGGCATCGCCTCTGAAGCTTTGGCATGGAAGAAGTTTCTAGACACCCAAGTGGGACCCTCCTCATGAAGGATTGGTCAATTTTGTAATTTGTAAGGGTTTTGTAAAAAACATTTAAGAAAAGTAAAACATTGGGAGATGAGGGGTTGGGAAGCCCAAAGGTTACTTTGGGAAGCCCAACAGTCTCACCCTTTTGTATAAATGTAGAAGACTTAGAGGGAAAAGGGGTTTTTTCCCAGTTAGACATAAAACGATATTGTAAGAAGAACTATTTCTCTTTGCAATAAAAAAGTATTGTTTTCCTGTTGGAGAAAGATGGGTGGCACTTTCAAATGTTATGCTGTGGATGGCTGAAAGATGACCTATTTTGTTTTTCCATCATTTTGTCCATTAACCATGAGATCGTTCTAACTCTTAGAACCTATGTTCTTGTTTAAATGATTTCTAGTTTATTTTGTGGAATGACCACCATGAGTAATGTATGCTGTTCATAAAACAATTGGATATCTGATTGTTGAAATATCTTTAATCGTTCATGCATTGTGGAAAGAAATATCAACTAATTGTAGTTTCTCTTTATATTGCATGTACAATACACATTACTCATAAATAAGTTAAAATCTGGCTCCCCAGGGATAGATAGGTAAATAGATAGATAGTTAGTTTATTTCACTACTGCATATGTGATTTAGATTCTTGTGAGCCTAAGACGAGAGGTAAGAACCTGCGCATCACATTGTGAATACGCCTTGCATCTTTCATCACCCTGCATGGTTAATTAGGCACTTGCATCTCATACATTAAGTCAAAAATACAAAAATACACGGTGGACCGGGCTGTAACCGGTAAAACCTTTGTTTTTGTTACTTGACCTACGGTAGCCGGACCACAAACCGGACGGATTCCCTACACCAAACAGTCACGGTCTAGTTGGGAACGTTGACTGGGGAGAATCCCTTGCTGTTGTTTCCTGCGAATTTCTAGGCCTCAACAGTATTGTATTGGTATTACCCTTAGACATTGCATTGGGGAGTAAGACAAAAAAAAACATTGATTAATTGTATTTGTTAATTTACAATGACAACCATGTTAATGTATTGCTTAGTTTGAAATTATTTTTTATAAATTGTTAAGTTTAATTTATAAATTGAAATTGAAGATGTGTTGCTCAATTTTAAATTTCTATAGTTAATGTGGAATTGATGTTAATTTATTGTTCAATCTGAATGTGCATTTTATAATTTTTTTACAACATATCATTTTGTATTTGAAATGATTCTTGTGCTTCTAAAGTAATCGTTTTGTATAATAATAAATCAAACAAATTGCATTGTTCTTACTAACTTCATCAATGTAATGTTCAATATTTTCAAATTAGGATTTTGATGATGAGCGACCTTCCTACCATCTTCCATTGCGCCATAGTACAATGTAAAATTAAGAGAAGGATTAAAAAAAAGTGCAACTTGGAGAGGAAACATACCAAACATGGTTGAATCAACCACCTATTCAATTTCCACTGCCTCCATCCTTACCAATTAGGAATGCCTATAGTGATAAAAATTCTTCACATGTTGGCAATGGAGGAAATGAATTAGACGTTGGTATGGATGGGTTATTACAACAAAGGAGTTCCATAGATGCAATGTTGTTTCATACATTCCAGGACAATGAGCTGGGGGATGACGCTCGTATCATTGAATCCTTCTTGAAACCTTAAAAATACAAATTCCACACCTCTCTTTGAAACTATCCAGTCAAAGTATACACAGCTGGGGATGACAATGTTACTGTACAACTTGAAATCAAAGTACGACATGTATGACACGAATTTATCAGTGATGTTGAGGCTAGTGACCATCATCCAGGCTTATATTTTGAAGAATCTTGTTACATAATGATCATTGAAAATGGTTGATTTTATAAACATTAAGTGACATTGTACATTTGTATTGACCATTGACTACAACTTATTTAAAGATAAGGTACTTCCAAATGATAATGTCTTTCCTGAAAGTTGTAAGGAGGAAAATTAACTGTTGAAAATGTTGGGTGTTGAGTACATATCATATCATGTGTGTCCCAATGATTGTATTCTATATAGAGGTGAATCGGAAGACAGAGAGATATGTCCAAAATGTGGGCATGGAAGGTACACATAATCGAATAACAAGGCTAAAACACATGGTCCTCCTAATAAGATATTAAGGCACATGCCTACAATTCCAAGGATTCAAAGGCTCTTTCATTGCAAAGAATTAGCTATGTTGCATGGATGGCATGCATCACATCGAAGTGAGGAAGGATTATTGTGAATCCCAACAGATTCAATAGACATGAATCATATAGAGGATACATGGCCCGATAAATTCAAGGATGAAGTACACAACCCTAGATTGAGCATAGCCATTGATGGTGTCAACCCATATTCCCAACCATATAACACCTATATTGTTTGGCCTGTAGTGGTGATCAATAAAAATATCTCCCCATGGTTGTCGATAAATAATGAACATCGTATGTTGGCTCTTATAGTCCCTGGTAGAAGACAAGTGAAGAATATGGATGTTTATCTACAACCATTTATAGAAGAGTTTAAGGCATTATGGGAAGGGTCACAGGTATATGATGTATTAAGACCCATCCCATTAGAGAGTTTTACTTTGTATGGAATATGTGTGTACACCACACATGATTATCTATGATTGGTAGTTTTCTCAAGTAAATATGTTGTTTGATTTGTTTATATTCAAAGTAATATTCTTTTGGCATATTTAATTATCTTGATCTTAAACACTAAGGACGTGCTCGGTATACCATAACATCCTAGGTCTTGTAATAAAACGTTATCATGGATGTAAATGTTGTGGAAATTATATTAAATCTAGGTGGTCCAAATACCTACGAAATCCAATGTATGAATTCTTTGGGGTATTCCTCCCAGAAATCCACCCTTATAGAAGAGCAATAATTGCTTTCAATGGTAAACTAGAGAGAGTCCAAACGCCTAAAATAATGACACCGACTGACTGGCTTAGGGCATATGACTGAGAAAAGGAGAAGGAAATTGCATAGATGTTCAATTCAAATCGGGAACCCATGTTCGATGATCTTGAATTCTTTGACACCTATGATGAGAAAATGCCTGAAGGGATGAACAAGAAATATATATTTTATGAGCTGCCATATTGGGAGCATCATAAGATTGTCCACTTAATAGATCCCATGCATATATTTAAAAATGTTTCATGTTCTTTGTGGCGTCACATATCATCAAAAAAATGTGACAAGTTGAAAGTCAAGAGATCTATTATTTCTTCAAATACTAAAAAGAAGCATTGGCCAAGACAAGAAAATAGAGGAAAGGATGGCCACTCTTTTTCATAAAAAAAGGAAATTTCCCATGGATTTTGAAGAAAGAAGATCTTAATTTGGAAAAGGGAGTTATATTGGGAGTGAAGGTACCGTCTTGTTATGGGTCTTTTCTATGGCACTCCTTCACTATAGATGAAAAGTTGACGGGTTTGAAATCACATGACCATCTCAACCTTCTAAGGGTACGTATAATGTCCAAAAAATGATTTTATTATTTTTTATATATTTTACCACACAAGTTAAAATGAAATTAATTGTTTGTGTTTACTTTATAGTTTGATTATCCATTTTTTGTGTGTGGGTGTGTGAACCACGACTTTGCTAATGACCTGCATCATGCCATATCTAGAATATTTTAATTTGTACGATAGATCACATCAAAGGAGATTTACATTACTAGCATTCCCCGGTGGTGTTAAGAGATAACAGAGATCGTTTGTATATTTAAGAAGGAATTGTCGTTGAATTTCATGGACTTGCATATTCATCTTCTAATTCACCTAATTGATAAAGTTGAATTAGTCAGGGTGGTATCATGTTGTTGGATGTTCTTCTTGGAGAGGTACATGAAAAAATTGAAGCAATTTTTTCAGCAAAGGGAAAAACTTGAGGGGTTTATGGCAGAGGGGTACATAGTATATGAGTCATTCTATTATGCCAGTGAGTACATCAAGCAAATTGATGACACACTAGATGCATTGATTTGGGATGATGAATGTGATGAGGACAAAAGGGAAGAGGAGTTACTAGAAATTAAAGGAAAAGGGGGCTTGATAAGGCGTAAGTCACTCATATTCGGATCTTCACATTTCCACATAAAGTTACGAAAAACTTCAAAATATATATTTTATCCCATACATAATGAATGTGGTTTTTCTTCCATGAATACAACAACAAAATCAAAAAATGACGCAAACAATAAATTCATTCTTTACAAAGAAGAGGAAACACAATTGTGCATCACATTGTATGAAGAGAAGAGGAGGAAATGGGACATTGACAGAAAATAATTAAGGCGATTGCACGGTAGAAGCATGGATTTTGAAGATCATTTAAAACAAAGTATGCCAATGATTTGTTCCAACAGTTGGGATGCAGACCAAGTTAAAGAGAAATATGGTGCATTCGGTCATTACCCATCAAAAGAGGAGGATGTGCTAAACATTGGGATCAGGTGCAACAACTCGGTAATAAAATATTTATGTACATTTCTAAAATTATAATGCAACTTTGAATTGTAACATCTATATTTAATATATTAATGCTTTGGTTTTTAGACATATGACACCATCATTTGTTAACGTTTCATGCATGTGCATTCGTTCCCGTCTATGTGGGATTATGGACATCATTTTCACACCGAGGATGCCGATGATGGGCATGTTACACAAGATTATGGAGTGGAAGTCGAGTTCAAAAAATCTATTTGTGCTAGCCATTGTGATCGAAACATGATAGGATGGATTTCAGTTTATGTAGGAAATATACAAGAGATCATTCAAGTGGACTTATCATATTTCCAATGTGTTATTTTAGGTTCAAGTGGTGGGACACATTCGATAGGAATAATGTAAATGAAGATCGTGATAGTGAGTTGATATGTATCCACTCTAGAAAGATGTGGGATGAAAGTAAGGAGCCTTATGTTTTCCCAAAACATTTCAACCAAGTGTTCTTTTACCCATGTGTTGGATAGAGATTGGTGGTCCATATTGAGACACGACCCTAGATCTAACATGTTTTTGAAAACAACGGTGTTAGCATGCCAATCGAGGAAGATAGTGTGATGCCAATGAAGATTGATATGTACATGTTTTATTTCATCATTTATAGATTGAGATATCATTTTGTTATTGTTATCTTTGATTGTCTAGTTATATTTTTTGTTTTCATGTTATGAAATAGAAAGTTTATTACTAGATGGAGTGACATTTAAACAATTTCAGTTGGTTAATAACCAATATGATGTGAAATATGGTTTGTCTATGAAGTAATTTATGTTTGTATGGACTGATTATATGTCATTGTCCAAGTTAGTTGTATTATGTCTTATGTATACATATAAATACACCATGAAAACAACTTACATGATTGAATTTTAATTTACTTCTGTGAAAGTAAAAGCTAACACATTCTTTTGGAGTTGAAGGTGTTCTCTAATTTCTATATTAATATTGCAATAATGCTTGTATTTTATGATGTTTTTGTTATGAATAATGCTAAAAATGATACTTAATTAATTTTTGGCATTTTTGTTAAATTAATGTAAATTTTTTTAATTATATGATTAGATTAAGTTCAATTAATTTATTTCCTTGATAACAATGAATTATTTTATGGCCTTGATAACAACTTAATATACAAGAAAATTTTAGGTACCTGCAATGGATTAATTTATGGCCTTGATAACAATACAATTTATAAGAAAAAAATTAAGGCAGACTCTAATTTCTCCATCAATATTTGAATGTTTACATTTCATGATGTTTTTGTTATAAATTATAATGCTAAGAATTATAATTTCATTAATTTATGACACTTTTGTTATGATGTTTGCAAAAACAAATTATGGAAAAATTTGAGAAAAAACAGCTTTTAAGGATGAAGGTGTAGGCATGGAATCTTGTTTACGAGAAAAAAATGGCTTTAAGTAAATATGTTATATTAATTAAGTTCTATTGAATTTTTGAATCTCTATATTTCTAGGAGGTTGAACTCCATCTTAGAATTGCTTGAGACAATAATGATTTATTATATGAGGTAGTTAACAAATTAGATGTATGTTTAATATTTACTCACCTTATTTTATTGTTTGTAAATAGGTACATAGTTTTATTTCTAAATTAAAGGCATGCTTATATATTTCACTAAAAATATTTGATAAATGTATCGATCTATAATAATTGATTTAGATTTTATTAATTAATGTAAATTTATAATAACATAATCCTATGTTAATTAATGTAAATTTATAATTTCTATAACTAATATGAATCTATACCATTTTAGAAATTAGATATATTCATTGACAAACTCAAAATACATGGATATTTGATATCTTAAATTTTGCATAATTTTGAAATTATTATTCAATTAAAAAATACTCTAATGTTATTAAATAAAATTTGTAGAAAAAAATATTTATGGCAAAGTAATACAACGATCCTTTAAAAATAATAAAATTATTACATCAATAATTAATTCCATTTTTTGAACACTAGCTAGCTTTAAAGCTCATTTTTAGAGGGTATAAAATGTGTTCCTTGAATGTGGACTAAAGTTATATTATATAGTGAAGATCAGCATGATTAACAATAATTAATAAGTTTGGATAATGAAACATTTGGGTTTACAATTGAGAGAAAAAGTTATTCTTTTAATTATGCATTTGTCTTTCTTCCGATTAGAGCTTTCATATTTGTCATTGTAAAGTGAGTTATTGTCGAAATATTTAAAATGTTCAATGAAAAATTGATAGGTCATATTGATGTTCATATTTACATTTTTTTGTCATGTTCTTATTCATATATTATAATAATATTAGATGGTAACACTTGACTTTTTCTTTTATCTTGTTTCTCAATTAGAGTTATAAATTAAACAATATTCATTTATGTTTATCATTTGAAGATATAATTAAGTTATACACAACGTTATATGATAAAGAGTTAATTTCCTTATTAAAACTCATGTTATATATATATATATATATATATATTGTTCTAACATGTAGTTATAACAAATAAATAAATTACTATATATGTATAATATTATGACAAATATTAATACATTATTAGGAAAATTACAATAAATTATAATATCCATAGAAATTAGATAATAATAATATGAACACTAACTATAAAAAATTATAAACACGATACTTTGACAATTTCTAGAACAGTCATAAATCATAGAGTTAACATAAATCCATCCATAATTTACAATGCAACTTGTGATGTTTTGGTCGACTAAATAAAAACTTGGTGATTAAAAGACCCCCACGTGATTTTGAATAGTACATAATTCTTTTATTATATAAGCATATGAGCATCATCATTTTCAACACCTAACAAACATAAACATCATGATCATGGCATCATAAACATCATCATACTAACATAAACGTAACCATAATATTTAACAAAAACATAAAGGCATCATCATCATTTTTACAGCATAAACATTAACATACCATTATTATCACTATCAGCATCTAAGAAACATAAAATAAATACCTTCATATATGCCATCATACCATCATTAACATAAAACCGAGAATAAACATGAATGTACCATCATAAACATTACGTCACATATTCACTTTACATATACTACAACTAACAGATTTAAGCATTAATATCTAACACACATAACTAATAATACATGTACACATAATTAACATTCCATGATCATCATTTTTACCACATAAATAAATAAACATCAACATAAAAATGAAAAACATAGTATATATATATATATATGAACATATATAACATTAAACTCATGATACAATATGTCAAATATAATAATCTCTCTAGTGAAATAACTGCTACAACATATTTGCTCCACCTACGCCAGTAGAGGCATCATCAGTATAACGTCCACCAATAGAGCTAGAGGCAATATTTACACCTCTGCTAGCAGATCCAAAGGCATCAGTATCCATACCAGAAATAAAAAGAGGTATGAGAGGAGGAAGGATAGGTCCATCAAGATGAAGTGTATAGACCTCCCTATGCATGTCTAAAATAGAAAGGGGTGTAGTAGGATCTAGTGGATGGTCGGGCCAATCACTAGGATTGAAGGGTCGGTCGAGCAAGAGTATAGGAGATGATGATGATGTAGGATCAGATGGAAGGTCAAGCAGAACTATAGTACTAATGAGGATGAAGGTGGAGGAAGAGGACATGGTGGAGGAGGAGGTGGATGAGACATCGAAGGTGGAGGAGGAGAAGGAGGATGAGACGTCGAAGGTGGAGGTAGAGGAGGTGGATGAGATGTCGAAGGTGGAGGTTGAGGAGGACGTGCAAAGGAGTTAGCAAGCTGAAATCATGCACTGATAACATGTTGCGTCAATAACATCATATGACGAGGAATAATCCTCCATATCTTTGAAAGTTCACACACAAGTAAATTTGAACCTGAAATCCAACAGCTTTGATGTCTGAAATTCCATAGACATGTGTCTGTTATTCGACGGCAACATTTTTTTTGTCGTCTGTGGGACTTCGTCGGTTTTTCAACACCATTTCAAACTCCGTTGATATTTCGACAAGATATCAACAGAAATTTTAACTTCAATTCAACGTCTAAATTTCGACGATAAGATGTCAAATAATTGACAGATATCACATTAATTCGCACCTGGAAGTCATCGCTCCAATTAACTCTTCGTTGGATTTCATGTCCCGAGCGTTGTAAATCCGATGACCTGTAGATGGCCGACAAGTCAGAAATGCAACGGCCTGAGGATGGACTAGGCGTCGAAAATGCGATGGCCTGTAGATGTTTAAAAAAAATAGTGTTCCTTAAAAAGCACATTTATCTTCGACATTGATTAAGTTGGTATATTTATCAAGCACATTCTTCTTCAGAATGGAATTCTTATGGAAAGAAGTGTTTGGAACTACTCTAACTTCATTGTCTTTAGTCACAAATGTAGAAAGCACATGATCTTTGAGATTAGGAACATAATTTTCATGAATATTTTCAAAATATTTTTCACCCTTCCAATTTTATGTATAGTTTGAAATTGAATGCTCTCTTAAGTGTTTCCATGTTTAAAAGATTCAAAATTGCTGACAATGTTATCTGTCACTATTTTTCTACGATCTAGGAACTCACTTTCAAGCACTAATCGAGAACCTCTGATTTATTTTTCCATTAACAGAAGAATATGTGGGTACAATTACTGTTTGTAAACCCTTCTCTAAAAGAATTTTTCCTGTAAGATCTACATTTACAAGTGATGTTTGTCCTCTGTCAATAGCAATCACCCTATTAGTTTGTTTACTTTCTAATACCCTAGCTCCCACTCCCAAAAATATCCTCTATTATCCCCTTTGTTGCTAGGTACATTACGCCACTCATAGAAGTGATGCTTCAAAAGACACTTCCCAAACATTGCATGTAAGTGGTTGCAAAATATAAGCAGAGATGGAATGCTTCACAAATACACTTTCATAGTGTTCTCTGGTATCTGTAGACACAGTGAATGAAATTGGAAAGTGTACAAAAACTATCTTAGACACATGATCCTTTGATTCACCATCCCATTGTCCAAGTTATAAGTCCACTTTCTAAATTCTATCATTGTTTGGATGTCCAAACAAGTTTGTAGGCCCATGGAGTATGATACTCACAGTGTCAACTTTTCCCGCAAAATGGTATTTTGAAACATTTTCCTACAAAAAATCCCTCTAATATTTCCATGGAAAATTTGGGATAAATATCCATATACCTATAACACTTCTCCATCACAATGTCACCTAGAAGTTAAGGATATGAAAAACATTTCAAATTCATCCTACATGCAGTCATCATACCACTGAAAATTGTAACATACATCCTTGTTCCTGACCTTACAATTGTAAACATATCTGTTTACAAATATGGGCATATTGTGAGAAAAAAACATGGGGGTTTCTTGAAGCAGTATCCTTAAAACCAAGTTTTATATCGGTTGAATATTTCAAAGAGCAGTATACTCCATTTTTTAGAAACACTAGTATGCATATATGTCACAACCTTTGTTTGGAATCCCCTTCATCACATTACAAAAGAATTTTGTGGAATTACTATGAGAATTAGCCCTACATATTTGGGTGATGATCACATTGGACTATGAATTATATGGATTAGTTTAGATCCCAGTCATTGGAGGTATGCTTACTTGCATTTAGATCACTTTGATAGGTTGTTTTTGGTCTTTGACAACTCTCTTAGAATTTGGTTAAAGTGTTCATCCACTTGGAGCCTTTATTTCCAATTTGGAGAGGTTTTGTGCTATTGGGGGGGGGTGGTGTCCAACTTGGGAGCTGATTTGGAATGATTTGAAGTAGGTCATCACTCCCTTGATTTCCTTTATACATGGTAATTACATATTCTAGGGAGTTTGTCACTTATTGGGAGCCTTTTCACTTGATCATTTCCTATACTATGGAGGTTGTCACCAAATTTTAGTCATTATTGAATGACCTTGATACCCTACTATAGAATAGATACTAGAAAGTTTAAAAGGATTGAAACTATAATGATAAGGATGCCAAAACCAATAAATGTGTCATGATAAAATGATTTCACATATACTCGTTAGAAAATCATAATTGTTTTCACCATCGCCATAATATCCATCCTTGGTTATATAGCAGTCACTTTGTGGATAACCAGGACCATGTGAATCAATTTCTTGACCAAAAATTCAAAGATAACAAGTTGTAAGTTGGATATCTGGTTTTCCTATGGAACAAGAACATTAAAAACCAAGGAGACAGTGACAAGTTCGAAAGGGTATCACTCTCAACTCAAAATTTTATCACCTATGGATCGTATCCTATAGACAAAAGTGACCAATCTAAAAATTGTTTCAAGTCACATAGGTTGTGTACCAAAATATACCTACATGATGTCCTATCACATTGTCCACTTACAAAAAATCATGTGTTGTACCATAGTCAATTAGACCCACACAACTTTGGCCCAATCAAATGAAAGAAAGCTCAGTCCCCAACCACATACCTCTGGATCTTCCAGGCAACGGTACAAATCATGAACAATAGGAATCTCCTTACACATTTCTTCTTAGATTTGAATATTATAAGAGCTAATAGTTGACTGCACCATTTTTTTTGCTTCTTCCTTTTTCTTTATCTAGTAGTCCCAATGACCTATTTGTGGTCATTTGACATACACCAATAAAATTATGTTATCCTATATTATCTTGGAACCTATCAAAAACTTGTCCATTTTATCCTTTTGGATCACTAAGGCTCAATGTTACCTATTTCAACATTATCTCCATACTCTTAAGTGGCTTTTCAGTGCTAATATATATGCCTTCACATTCCATTACTTACTCTTTGTATTTTAAGAGTACCATTTACTATAACAAAATAAGCACCCACATCAATTGATGAGGAAACTAAGCGTAAAATCCATACACCATAATATATTTGCAACTAACTCAATTGTTACTATATCAAATTACCTTATCCTGCAACATGTTCCATCTCTCAAAAGAACACAAATAGGATATCACACTATACACACTTACCCTACAATTACCACTGTAGATATGCAAATTTAGAATAAAACCATGAACTTAGAATGGTGTATATTACTAGATCTACCAAGTGAAAAGTGAGTTACCTTTTTTGTTTGCATCAGAATGATTCAAATCCAATGGACCCTACTATCATTTCTTCTTGTGATCCATTTCCCACACGTAGACCTCTTCAGAAAAAGAATGGGATACTCTACTTGTTCATAGAATCCTTTAAGCTTTCATCAATACATGATCTAGATTTCCCATCATTAATATCTGGCATAAAGTCCTCTTTCTATGTACCTTTATCATCATACTCCTCACATATCTCTTTCACTGCCAGAGTAAAGTTAGTTTCAGCCTTTCCTCGACATTTGGTTGACAACTTATTTTTCAACTCAAAGGTGAATGCCTGAGCGTCAATAGCAGCACAGAAACCACTGCAAAAGAAGCAATAAAAAAATGAAATCAATAAACCAAAACTTGCATCTACTTGTAAAAAATGCTTCAACTTTCACCTTGGTATTGCACAAACTGGGCATACTTCAATGAAAAAATATAAACTGTAGATGCCTTTCAATAGATAATATTGAGTGGATTTGGTAGATATCAAACCTCACACAAGCAAAAGAGGAAGCAGAATGAATATTTAATTCCAATAAAGATATATAACACAAAACTTAGCAGCATAAATAAAATAGAGAGAATTTACAAAATATGGAACATATACATATAATAAAATGCAAATACACTCTGTTATGCACTTGTTACATTTGAAATGATCATAGAGCAATTGTTCTAAAAGTTGGTGATGGAGACTGTAAGAATATTTATGGGCGATTGGTCAGTAAATGGATCCATAGAGGAAAATGTTGAATACTTTAGAGAATTTATGGATACATGTAAGAAACCTATCCTTGAACCTACAAAAATATATCTTCCTCATATACAACAAGAATGCGAGATGATTCTATTCCCTTAATTCCAACTTTTGCCCAAGGATTGTTCAAGCGATGAAAGGTGGACTTTGTTGGTACATTCAAACATATACAGTTAAAAGGGAGGTGTAGATATATCATTATGCTACAAATTAGTTGACAAAGTAGGTAGAATCTCAAGCAATTCCAAAAAAATTGGCTTGAAACAAGAATTGAGTAAAAAATATGACAAGTAGAGGATAAATTATCTTTTGATTCTTTTTATAATAATTACTATTAACAATAAATATTTTTTACTTTTAATAGTAAAGGTGATCAACAATTACCAATTTACTAGTCTTTAACTTGATATGATAAAATAGGTTTCGAGTCTTTAAACAATAGTAAGCAGGAAAATAAGCCATCTCTCCCAAATTTGGGCACACTTTAAGTAGTTTTGAGAATTTTGTGATAAGTTTGAAGACTAGGACAACATCAATCCTTTGTCCCTAGGCATAATCCCCTTTTTAAAGCATAATTATAATAACATTTTGGGTATATTTGAGGCTTCTTATAGGGGCATGCAACCATGATCTAGTTCTGGGAAAATGGTATTAGGTTATTTCCTCATATTCTATGTATTTGTACTAGCCATCTTATATGGTCAAACCTGGAAGAAGAAGATAAAATATGATTCATGTAGTAGTCAATAAACAATTTGGGTAAGTTATGGGCTATAATGTGGGTTAAAAGCACCCTAAACCTCAATCCTAGGCATACCTTGGTAGCAAATAAGCCTATCCATGATCCATAATTAAAAAAAGGATTTATGTCCACTTATGTTGATGAATGATTCTATGCCTATTTTTACCTCAAACAAACTTTTGAAGTAATCCCGGTTTCATTTTAGGAACAAATTTGTGGTGAAGAAACAATCTAGGGCTTGTTTTATGGATGAGAAGTAGTTCTAGGAAAGGTTCAAGATATGTGATGTCTTCCTACAATAATAATTAGTCTTCACTAGCAAATATGGTGCAATTAGGGATGATTATACACTTTTTATACCTCTTGGAATCCCTAAACATATGTACCTTCAGTTTTGGGTGCTTTTTGGAGAGGTATGTGCATCAAACAAACAATTTTGGGCAATAAAAAAGCATGGAAATAGATGAAAAGACAAATATGAGAAATTTCTAGGAATTATTGAGTGGTAGTATCCCTATACCTTGAGGTTGGGAATGTCTTAATCCCATAGGAAATCCTAATATCTTAGCTATTTATGAACACGAACAACAAAACAAGGTTTTGGTGTGTTCTGGAAAACCTCACAGTTGCATAAGACACCCTACAACAACATTTTTGGTAATTATGTGGACAAGACAACCATAAAAACTCTATTGTTGGTCATTTTTTTCCCCAAATCAATAGATTCTTCACCATTATGGGCAATCATAATTACCCAAAAAAGGTCTTTAACTAAGAGTGTAGACTAGTAAAGGAAGTCTATGTGAGACTCTGTGAAAACTACATGAACTAAAACTTTTTTTGTCTAGAAAATAACGCGACATGTATTTAGTGGAAAGTATAAATGAAAAAGAATAAACAAACAATTGTTTTGTCTAAGAAATAATGGAACTTGGAGTTACTGGAAATTATAAATGGTAGTGGCACTTGGATTTAGTGGAAAGTATAAATGGAAGTTCAATAAAAGCCATAAATCTCAATTAGGATGACAAGAAACTATAAATGAAATTTGGGCTTAATAAACACCATCAATGGTAACAAATCTTGGACTTAATGAACCCCATCAATGGTAACGAATCTTGGACCTCATGAACCCCATCAATGGTAATGGATTTAATGAAATCATTGTAAATTGTCCAAACTAGGGATTGAATTGCACATATACTTTCCATGTTGTATGGAGAAAACTTTCCCAAATCCAAACTCCAAAAATAAACAACATCAGAAATATAAATTTGAACAATGGAAATTAAACATACATAGTATGTGTTCCACAAAATCTTCTTAGCAACATATAAAAATAAAAATTTCAGAGATGGAATTCTAAATCCAATTAATGTCCATTAAATTTGATTGTTTGAACAATTTTATAAGAAGTCTTAAGCATTTTATTAAAGATTATAATGATTAATATTGATTTGATAGGAAAATCACCATCAAATTCCATCCCGTCATAAGATAGATCCTCAAATTTGAATTTATAAAACACAATGACCTAAATTTGTAGCCTTTGATAAAAGACATATCATGGCCTATTTCATAGTGAGTGTACATGTTCAACTTATTTTTAGAAGGAAAATGTATAATAGAATTGCTCCTAAATACTTTTTTGAGTTTGAACACACATTGTTAAATCATTTTTTCTTTCTTCTTTTTAAAATGTAAAATACTTTAGTGAAATACAACATATATTGTTTCTCTGAAAATGATTGGGGAATTAGAAGAGAAAATTGAACCTCAATGTAATTCTTTAGAGGGGGGAAGGCAACCCCTGAGAGGGGGACCAAGATGATTTCTGATTCATGAAGAGAGCAAGAAAGAGGGAATCTAGTCAATGTGGAAGTCAATTTGATGTTGGGAATGATTTCATATGACAAAGACAGAGATATCAAGAAACATAAAGTTTCAGAAAAATCACAACAACTAGATCGTGTCATATATAGAGGATAAATCGAGAGATGAGAACCCCAACATTAGCTGATCTTACAAGACAAGAGGCTCCATTTTCCAATGTTTGCTTCTAAAAAAGCTAGATCCAAATAATGTAACTAAGGATAAAATGAATTATCTACTCTCAAATTCTCTAAGGCATTATCTCTCAATGATTTATGCACTTAGGTATGGTTGGGGTAGCTTGTAAATTTGCAATTTTTAATATAAATTGTGTTCATGTTAATAAGTGTTGGAAACCTGAGAGATGGAAACTATGGGTGGTTTTCTCTTTTACACTGAGGAAAATATGGAAGCAAAATTTGCAAAAATTTACAACTAAATTTCATATCAAGGAAGCAAATATTTCAAAAATTCACAACTAAATCATTTCATATCTAGAGGAGGAATAGAGAGATGAAAACCCCAACATATGAAATGACCTGGAGATAAGGAAAGAAGTAATCACCCTTGCATATATGAAATCACATGGAGATAAGGAAAGAAGTAATCACCCTTACATATATGAAATCACCTGGAGATAAGGAAAGAAGTAATCACCTTTGCATATATGAAATCACCTCCCCACCCACGATTATCCTTGGAAATTTGTGATGCATATATCTAACAATACTCGACCTTTCAACATTGTTATCATTATTGATGGTCCAGGCATTTAAATAGGAATTTCAAACAGTACAAAGGTTAGCACAATGTTGATTTTTTATTAAAGAAGCCGGGTCTCTTAGTCTTCTAGGGTTTGAGTCCACCCTTGGGTTACAACTTTAGGGTTTAGGGTTATATCATATTTGATTTTGTAGATCTATCATTACTATTAGAACAACGGACATAGAATGCAAACAAATGTATTGAATAAATAATCGAACCAACAAAGGTGATGTGATGCGCTTCTCCACTACCAGTATAATTCCATGTTTTGTTTTCAACCCCACTGCAGTGGAACCAAGCTACAAATAAAATTAAAAAAAATGTAAGCTAACAACTTGAAAAGACAAACAACGAATGGATATTCAATGAATAGATAGATGTATTGAACCTTGATTGATTCCATGGCAAAAATATGCCTATGAACCCGTCAAACCACTGAGTAACGTTAGGTGAGTTGGGCCTTATCTCCCTAGATCGAGCTCGTTTTCCACCAGTTCAATTAGGTTTACCCTGAAGCTCTGTCTCCATCCATCGCTAAACCCATTCTCGTTTCTTGATTGAGATCCCACAAAAGTCGATCAGGCTTGTTTGTAAATTTAGGGTAGAGAAAGCATAAAAAGGGGGTTTCTCATGGTTCTATTTTCGCAACTTTCTGGCTCCATATAGGGATTGGGAATCCATGAGAAGGAAAAAAAGTATGTCCTTTGATGGCTGGGATGAGAGTCAACATTCCGTCCAGGTCGATAGATCATTGCAAAGTATGGATGGATCTATTATCGGGGTGACTTCCTCTCCCTGCTCTGTCTCTGTCCCTTGGTGTATATTAATCTAGTGGTAACCAGATAAACTATCCATGAGGTAGAGGACTTTGCAGCTACCACATACAATACTTAAAGTAATGGAGCAGAGTAGAAATTCTGCGTAGGATAAGGAGGAATCCCATTGTGTGCCAAATGGATTGTTGATATTCAGTTCATACACCCAACCCAATACGCCCTCCGGGGGCCAAACATCTCCTGTGGAACCCGGTAACTGGGTATAGCAGCAAAACTGGTCGCGATCCACGAACTTTATAAACTGGAGATCCATGAGCTTTATATATAATTGCCATTTAGTGTCGAAAATATGATGACCATGTCTATTGGGTGTCGAAAATCCGACGGGTATCAAGCCACTACGGAAAAAACAAAAAAATGCATTTTATCACAAGTAAAATCCAACAGGAAGCCCAAATTTCAGAGTGTTGTCGGTTGATGCCGTCGGATTTTTTGTTCAAATGTAGTTGTGACGGTCATCATGAATCTCATGCAACCGCACAGGATGTACACCTACATCAGCAAGGAATTTGGAAAACCTATCTCCCACATCCTGAATATATCTATCATGTGGCCTACGTGGATGGTGGCCAAGATGTCTACCAGTCACTTCATGTGAGTTGGAATGATCGTGCTCCTCTATATCCTCATCATCAGGATTCAGGAGCGGAAGGAGGTGGGCCGACCTATGCATCAAATATGTCAATATTTGCAGAATATATAGTGCAAAATAATAATTAGACAATTTAATTAAAACAATTAATATCTATAACATATTTCATTTGCATTAAGTAAAAATATAATCAAATGAAACTATAATAATTTAAACATAACATTAGTATTACCTATCTCATCAAATGGCTCATCCAGTGTGAAGAAGATCTTCGGGAACCCTCTCCAATCCATGTTGTCATATGGATATGGAACCATGTCAAGTGCATGCTCCTCCTCAATGGACAACATCTCTAGAACATCTGAGGTGATCCTCACTGGAAACTCAAGTTGCCCCCTCTTGGGCATCATATCGCCCCACATGTACATACGCACCTTAGTTAGCATCCTAGCAGGTAGGCACTCAAATGATGGCTTGGTGGTAGTAATCCCATAAAAAATAAACAAAAAAGATATGAACCCAAAGGGAATTTGGACCTCCTATCAATGAATACATGACATCTATCCAAATGTTAACAAAATTGTCGCAAAAAATGGCATACCACCTAGTGCATATAGGTCTCTACAATAAAGATTCAACCGTAATATAGTAAGGGGCAACTAATGTGTTTCCCATTAGAATTGGAGTGTATCAGTTTCATAAGGAGAAGAGAGAGAAACCTAACATCCTCTCGACCAAAATCATATTTCAAAGTTTCTCACTGCTCACCTTAAAATCATACGGATGGACGACTGCAGCACTGGTATATCTCCGAGAGTAAGCTAGTTGACTCTTTGCTGCAACATCAGCCGGAAAATTGGGGAATTGGGGTAAATCCACCCCTCTCCTAGATATCCCAATGATGAAATAAATATCATCCTCGGTGGGCTAGAACCACTGACCACCACCAACACGGAATGCCTTCCTGTGGTGATCCTAACGTCAGATACACTGATGTAATAATGCATTGTTTCCCTTAAGGGATGTAGCCTCTTGATAGAACTTTAGGAGGTTTGAAATCATCAAGATCTCTCTTATCTAAGTAGTAATGGGGTGAGGATACAAGTCCCCCTCCCTATCCCTAGCCTCCTAGTCTTTAACCATGCTATATTGGTCAAATTGCTCATGGTCCTATTGAGTAGCACGTCGTCGCTCATGTCTCTGTATCACATTTTCCATACAATTAAAATAATATTTAGTAACATAAACAATGGTTTTTTGTGAAAAAAATAAAAAACTTACAATCGGTGCACCGGAATAATATAAGTGCACCGTAATCGATGCTTTATCTTCACAAAAGCACCGCTTACGGTGCTCTCCTATAATAATATCGCACCAATAATATATTTAATATTATTCTAATTAATCAAAGCGGTGTGTGAAATATCGGACGCACGGCTATAATTTGTGATATGGACATAATGGTACGCCTATAACATCTTAGTGCACCGGTTATGAAAGAATCGTTAACCATTTTAAATAAATTTGATTATGGTACGCCAATTTCTCGTCAAAGCACTGACACCAATATACTAACGTGAAATGGGCACACTGAAATTAAATTTATCTAAAATGTTAATGAATACATTGTCGGTGTGTTGAGTTCAAATAAGCACAATGTCAACGATGCATTTACTTCAACCAAATGCATTGTTTATGAACAATTGTTATTTAATTTTTAAAAAATTCATGGTGTTTTTAAGAAATTAAAGAGCACCGTAATCGGTGTGCTCCATTTCTATAACCACGTTGTATCATTAGTTTGTTTATCAAACTATGTTAACTATTTTGTTTATTATATTAAAGTGCATCGTAATGCCATGCACATATTTTTGGTGAGCCAAGGCAATGTCAGAGCACCAAAACCGGTGTCGTAACATGGCCAAGCCATACTAGATAAAAAAAAATTTAATTATTTAGGTTTTATGTTTTTTTATTTTATATTTTCATTAAATATTTACAAGTTAGCAGTGTGTTCTATATGTTCGGCTTGCACCGTTGTCGGTGCACCCTGAAAAAATTTACAGGATGCACCGGCTTGGAGTCAAGTCAAACGGATCGAATGCACTGCGCATAATTTTTTTATTTTTTTAAAGACAACAAATAAAGGCTTCAATCAAAAAATTAATCCGCTAAAAATTTAAATTATGAGTTTATAAACAACTTACTTGTTGAATGGCTCTTTGGGGAGGCATCCTAGAGATGTATAGAAAATTTAAAATTTTGACCATCATTTGTCAAAATTCAAGCCAACAGCAAATACCAATATGCATGAAGATTGTTGCCATGTGGACCACGGATGTTAGGGCATCCAAGTGGCTAAGATTTCACACTGGTACTCTCAGGAGAAAATGCATTGAGATATGGTAAAAATCAATTTTACGGAACATGTTGTTTTTTATTAAACTATGTTCCAGTGCATTTCAGATGAAGTGCACCGGTGCATGCTTAAAATTCCGACGCACAGGAAAATAGGGTTTTAAAAAAATTGAAGGGAATTCCGACGGTTTTTTAATTTTAAAAAATATTTTGTTTTTATACTCCAAATGCATTGGTGCTTTTATTATAAATATGCACAATGAAGTAGGGTTTGCAAATTTAATTTAAAAGAATTTATTTTAGAGACGCGTTGTATAGCAAAAAGGGGTGTGTTTATTTATTAAACATGCACTTGTACGTTTTGTGTTATCATGAGCACTAGTATTAGATTTCTTAGTAAAATATACATTGAAATAACAGTGTGTTTAAGGGTATTAAACGCACTCGGTGGTGATACATCAAATGTTGCAATGTGTTTAATAAATGTAAACAAACCGCATAATGGTTTTGTAATTACCACGAAATTTTAAAATAAATTTTCGTTGATTTATATTTTTTGTCCATTTCAGTGCAGTATCATTTATTCCACACCATTGTGACATTTTATGTAACACACTAGTGCGTTTCCAAGGAAAACCCATTGATTGAAAAAATATCCGCTAAACCCTCCGCCTACTCGCCTCCGCCAATAACCTCCGCTATAAATGGATTTTTGGCCTTTTTTTTAATGGGATTTCTCTATAACCTCCATTAGATGTCCTTTTTTGCTATAAACTCTGCTAGAGGGCCTATTTTTCATCAAATACATTAATGAACTAATCATTTGTTTATACATGGTGGAATCCACTATCTTTGAAGATGTATCACTCAATAACTTCAAGTTCATCACCATCAGTGTAGGAATGGGTTTACAATCCAACATCCCAAATATCTTCAGTATCTCTAGAGTATATTTTCCTTGATTAAGGAAAATATCGTCTAGTTTCTGCCACAACTCTAGACCTAAGAAGTCATGCATCATACCCAGGTCTTTAATCTTGAACTTTGTAGCAAGCTCCTTCTTACACTTAGCGATGAGCTTCTCGTCCCCTATTAGAAACATGTCATCCACATATAATACCAATATCAGCGGTACACCAACGACAACCTTTTAGTAGAGGTTGGAATCTAATTTACTCCCAAGCTCATCATAAAAATGTCAATTCTACAATACCACATCTTGGGTGCCTGCTTCAATCCATACATGGATTTCTTCAATTTGCACAAATGTGACTTATTTTCATTTGTCTAAAATGTTTGTGCTTGTTCCACATGCACTTCCTCTTCCACTACAACATTCAGAAAAGTTGTTTTCACATCCATCTTATGTACCTTCCATTTCATCATTGCAGCTATCGCAAGTATAGCTCTAATCGATGTGTATCTAACCGTAGGAGAAAATGTATCCTCATAATCTATTCCTTCTTTCTCGGAGAAACCATTAGCCACGAACCTTACCTTGTATTTCTCAATAATGAAATATGTTGAATGCTTCATCTTGTAGATCCATTTGGAAGTCACCATTAGCTTACCTTTCGATCTTAGGACCACATCCCAAACATCATTCTTCATAATGGTCTAGTGTTCCTCAATCATGTCATTCTTCCATACTTTTTTATCATCTACTTCTTCATAACCGGAAGGCTCTACATCAATTATGTCACATAACAATGCCATGTAGCTGGAATATGGTAGATATCTCTTGCTTTCTCTGAAGGATCCATTTGGAGCACCATACTTTTCTTCATCCTGAATAATCTCTTGAGCCTAATCTGGTTTTCTTTTATGTGTAATCATTTCTCAAGGTGGATCTACAAGTCTCTGTGGTTTTTCCATATCATGATCCTCCAAAACATGCTCTTCTAGAACAACATCATCATATATGTTTGTCTCTACAAATTTAGGAGCTCCAGGATCCTCATCATATACCTCTTCTATATGAGTGTGCCTCGATCTTCTAAAAGTCGCTATCCTCATCGAAGGTGACATCTCTGAGAGTCTCAATCTACTTCTAACCAGGAATGTAGACTCTATATGCCTTCGATGACTCATTGTATCTAACAAATATACCCTTATTTCCTTAAATATCCAACTTCATTCTCTTGTCATTGGGAATATGTACATATATTAGATAGCCAAATATTGTTAGGTGACTGACGTCTAGCTTCCCTCCAATAAACATCACTTACGGTGTCTTGTTCCCAAGTACATGGAGAGGAGTTCAATTCTTCACATATACAACAGTTATGGCTGCCTCTTCCCATAGGTGTAATGGTAAATCTTGATAATGTATTATGGACTTCATTGCTTCAATTATCGTTTGATTCTTTATTTCTGCCACACCATTATGTTGAGGATTGTAGCGATTAGTGAGCTCCCTCTTAATCCTGACTTCTATGTAGAATGTATTGAATTCATATTAAGTGAAATCTCCTCTGTTATATAATCTTAATGACTTTATCTTCTTTTTATAGAGATTCTCTACAAGAGCCTTGGGTTCCTTGAACTTGCTAAACACTTCACTTTTTCTTGTAAGAAGTAAATCTAATTTTTACATTGGTAATCATCAATAAATGAAACATAATATACGTACTCGCTAAGTGACGTTGATGACATTGATCCACACATGTTCGAACATACTATGTCCACTATTCCTTTTTCTTTATTGGCACTACTTGAGAACATACTTTTCATGTTCTTTCCTTGTGCACATCCATTTCATATACCATCATGATTCGCCTAAATCTCCAGTAGACCTGTCACCATCTTACTCACGATCGACAATGCTTTGTAATGTAAGTGAGAAATTATTCTATGCCATAACTCACTTGGGATCACAGTTCCTTGTCAGTGTCCCTTCAGCTTGTATAGGACTCCCTCTTGAACACCAATCACACTAGCATCATAAATAGTCTTCCTTTTGGCCACATGAGATCTTGGCCATCAATGAAAGCAATTCTACATCCACATTCCTTTAATGTTGAGATGGAAAGGAGATTCTCTTCAAACCAGGTACATACAATACATCTTTGATCTTCATAAGTTTTCTGGAATCCAACTTGTAGGAGGCTTCTCCTACCCCTTTAATAGGATATTGATTATCGTCACCGAGCTTCTCCTTATGAGGTTCATCCTTTTGAACCAAATTTGTGAGAGAATTCTTGTAACTAGGCATGTGCTTAGAAGAACCACTATCAACAATCCATGTGTCATTTCCATGAGTGATTGTTCCCGTGAGAGATGAAATCAACACATATTATTCACTTGAATCTTCTTCTCTTGCTTTCTTTTGAATAGGTTCATCATCTTCTACATCATGAGCATGATGTCTTTTATTCCTCTCTTTTCTGATCTGGTCTTTTACTTGAGGACAATTTCTTGCAATGTGTCCCATGTTCTGGAAGTTGTATCATTTGTAATTTGAGTAATATTTTTTAGTATTTTGTGTCTTTTGAAACTTCTTGCAGGAATGAGGTTTTTCTTGCTTTTCCTTTTTCATGCATGTGCGGCGAGTACTTGATTTTCATCATCACCCAACTTCTCTTCTCTTACTACCAATGTAGCTTTTTTTAGTGCATGTAATATACCTTAATGTATATTACCGAGTAGTTTAATTACTATTTAGGTTAAACAATCAATTAGGTAAGTTATATGGTGCGATATGTTTACTAAATGAAAAGACATGTCCCTATGTTTATCAACCATATATATATTTAGATACTATCCCTATATGTTATCATCAATTCAATTATCAAATATATATTTATTAAATCTAAATTCAAACATGTAAAGGTTTATCCTTACAAGTGGTATCAAAACGTTGATCTTGAATCCTCGATAACCTTTCATTGCTTTCCACGTGTGCTCTCCCTCTCCCACGAGGCTCCTGGATAAACTTGAAAGTTTCTTGAAGTAGTGTCACAGCACTAGATTTTTATCCATTTCACTCTGTTGTTATTCCACTCATTTACCTTTCCTTTCATTTATTCCCACCTGTGTCGGCGTTGCTCCCCATACTCTTCCTACCAACTCTCATTACATTTCCCTTATACTCCATCCCATCTGTGTGCTTCCCACTACATTGCTCATCTTCCATTCACAAAAACCCCCACGCACATGCTTCACTACCTAATCACGCTCTCCCTCTTCTACAAACTACACCCTTCAACCAGAGTGCACTACACTTGATCTCCACTTGCACCACACTCCACCCGGCACTCACACCGCACCCCACTATTGCCTGCACTTTCCACAAACTGTTGAGAACATAGCAGCTATGGCTCTATCTATGTAGCACAAATTATGTTAGCTACTTCCTTCAATCCCTTGTTTCAGCCACAAATTCACCATGGACATGGAAAGCAGATCTGGAATAACAGAATTACTTCTTTCTACTAAAACAAATACTCAACACTTAAATGGAACAAGAATATGAGCACACAAGTAAATCAAACTGAGCTTTCATAAAATACACACATATGCAGAAAAACTCTAACATTGGAGATGAATAATTCCAGATTTATTTACATCTACAGTATGTGTAAAAGATACAAACTGCTCTTTATTTCTGCCATATTCTACAGCGTTTCTTTTTCATCATCCTACCTTTGCGGAAAAGAAAACCAACCCCAAAAAAAATTATTACAGGAAGAATTACATTGAAAAATCTAGAAGACATCGCGTCCTAGAGACTTCTGGAGATATCGGTGGGGATTGAATTCTTTTGGAAGTCTCTGATCATTTAATACCGTAGTTATTTTCCAACTACCACCTAAAAAAAAGGAAGCAAGTGCTAGCAACGGTGGATGAGCTGGCTTAACGACCAATTTTGTCGGAATTTGATTTCACCTACCAGCATTCTCCCACTTAAAATCAAATAGTGACAAATCTCTAGTTATCCATTCAAAAACTATAGATCATGTTACTCCCAAGCCAACCAAGCTTCTACAAAGCTCTTGCTTGTCTCGTGGCAAAACTTTAGTGAGCATATCAGCAGGGTTCTCAGTAGTATGAATCTTTTCCAAATTTAAATGCCCTTCTTCTAAAACTTGGCGAATCTAGTGGTACCTTAAATCAATGTGCTTGGTCCTTGAATGAAATGTTGGGTTTTTCTCCAAGTGAATGGTGCTCTGACTGTCAAAATGCAACACATACTTGTCCTATTTTATTCCCAGCTCTCCTAGGAATTGCTACATCCACAACATCTCTTTGCAAGCCTCTGTTGCAGCTATGTATTCTGCCTCAGTTGTGGAGAGAGATACAATTTTTTGTAGCCTAGATACCCAAGACACCGCTACACCTGCAAATGTATACAAGTAACCAGTGGTGGACTTTCTAGTGTCCACATCTCCAGCCATATCTTCATCTGTAAAACCTTCAAGCACAATATTAGGATTGCCAAAACACAAACAATAATGACTATTACCTTTGAGGTACCTTAAAATCCATTTTACCACTTGCCAATGTTGTTTTCCCGAATTGGGAAGAAATCTAATCACTACTCCCACTGAGTGTGTGATGTCCGGGCATGTACATACCATGGCATACATCAAGCTACCAATTGTTGAAGCATAGAGGATTTTTCTCATTTCCTCGTTCTCATTGTCATTACAAGGGCACAAATCAATACTCAATTTGAGGTGCGCTGCAAGAGGTGTTCGCACTGGTTTGGCATCCTTCATGTTGAACCTGTTAAGCACCTTCTCAATATACCTTTCTTGTGATAGCCACAACCTTTTGTTCTTTCTGTCATGTATGATCCTCATGCCCAATATTTGGTGTGCTTGGCCCAAATCCATCATTGCAAATTGACTTCCCAAGTCCTTCTTCAACATGTTAATCATGCTTTTATCATGCCCAACAACTAGCATGTCATCCACATATAGCAACAAAATGATAAACCTTTCTTGGTCATACCTTTTAATGTAAACACAATGATCAGCCTCTAATCTCCTAAAACCATGTTCCAACATGAATGAATCAAACCTTTTATACCATTGGCGAGGTGCTTGTTTCAACCCATAGAGACTCTTCTTCAATTTACAAGCCAAGTTTTCTTTGCCTTTTGTCTTGAATCCTTCTAGCTGCTCCATATAAATCTCCTCCTCCAATTCTCCATGAAGGAAGGCAATCTTCACATCTAGTTGTTCACACTCTAAATCTAAAGTAGCAACAAGACCAAGAATAATTCTAATGGATGACATTTTAACAACAGGTGAAAAAATTTCATTAAAATCAATACCTTCTTTTTGGGAAAATCCCTTCACTACCAACCTTGCCTTGTACCTCTCCTTCTTTCCTTCACCCTCATGCTTGATCTTGTACACCCACTTGTTTTGAAGATTTTTTCTTCCTTTTGGAAGCTTATCTAGCTCCCATGTTTTGTTCTCCAACAAAGAATCAATTTCGTCATGCATGGATTTCTTCCAATCTTTGCTATGCTCATCATCACAAGCCTCCTGAAAACAATGAGGTTCACCTTCATCAGTTAACAAAATCTAATTTTTGGGAGGATACCTTTGTGATGGCTTATGAGGCCTAGTGGACCTGTGAACCAATTGTGGTGGTATATTTTATGATTGGATCTCTTGTAGTGGCTGCTGCAAGGCTTCTTCTTCTTGCTGCCCATAATTTTCGGCAGGCTGTCCATCATCTTCAGCTGGTTGTCCACCATTTTCTGCCTATTATCCATTATTTTCTTGCAATGCTGGGATGTTTTCTTGTTGCTCAACAAACCAATCAATTAATTTCTTAACCTTCATATCACATGTAGGCTTCTTGAACATTTCTAACTCATTGAATATGACATCCCTACATCTAATAACTTTGGATTTAACCGTATCCCACAATCAATAACAAAATTCACCTTCAACATACCCAAGAAAAATACATTTCATGGATTTGTTATCTAATTTGGTTCTTTGCTCCTTGGGAATGTGTACAAATGCTTCACATCCAAAAAATTTCAGGTGAGAGTAGTTTTCCTTCTTGCGGGTCCAAACTTCTTTAGGGATGCCACTGTCCAAGGATGTTGTAGGCGATCAGTTGATGAGGTAACCAACTATCCTCACTGCTTCTGCCCAGAAATGCTTCTCCAACCTAGAATTTTACAACATGCTCCTCACCTTCTCCATGATGGTGTGATTCATCATTTCTGCGGTACCATTTTGTTGAGGAGTACCAGGGACGGTCTTCTCATGCTTTATGCCAAATTTGTTGCAATAGTCCTTGAAGGCATTGGAGCAATATTCCCCACCGTTATCTGTCCTTAAGCACTTGAGCAGTTTGTTAGTCTCTCTTTCAACACCAACCGTGAATTTTTTGAAATATCTCAAATACCTCATCTTTTTCCTTCATAGGATAGGCCCAAACTTTTCTAGATGCATCATCTATGAAAGTAACAAAATATGAAGCTCCTCCTAGAGATTTAACATTAACCGGCCTAAATAAATCAAAGTGTACCAATTCCAATATATTCTTTTTTCTTTCATGGCCTCTTCTCATAAATAAGAGTCTATGCTTCCTACCATATATGCAATGCTCACAAAGATCAAGGTTATAAGATTTCAAACCTGGAAAAAGGAATTTTCCCAACAAGAATTTTTAGGCCCTTTTCACTCATGTGGCCCAAATGCTTATGCCACAAATCCGGTGAGGTTTCTTCTTTTGCAATAGCAGCCACATTTGATTTTCTTATTGTTGCTCTCAATATATACAATGTCCCTGTTTTGAATCCTCTAGCCATGACCAATGCTCCTTTGCTAATTTTCCAGCCACTCTTTCCAAAGCTAGTGGAGCAACCTTCATCATCCAATTGTCCCACTAAGATTAGGCTCATACGCATCTCTGGAACATGCCTGACTTGTTTTAATAGTATATCATGCCCATCCTTTGTTTGGATTTGGACATCTCCCACTCCAACAATGTCACAAAAGTTATTGTTTCCTAGATGTACTCGGCCATAGTGTCCAACTTCATATGAGACGAAATTGGTTTTGGATGGGTTTACATGGTGAGATGCCCCAGAGTCTAGAATCCAATCGATGCTACTGCTAGAGGTGTATAGGCATGCATCTTCCATTGAAACAGTAAATAAAACATCACTATCTGAAACTACAACAGTGGTCTCACCTTCATTTGTGTTGGTTGATTTTTGGTTTGAGCTAGCTGATTTTTGCTCCTTCTGTTCTTTCTTCCATATCTGGCATTCTCTTTTCATGTGTCCTGGTTTTCCACAATGATAGCAAGTAATTCTGCCTCTTCTTGATTTTGATCTACCCCTTTGGAACGCCATTGCCTATTTCTGTCAATTTTCCTTCCACGATCAGCTATGGTGAGAGCTTCTCTTCCCTGGTTTTCTGGCACTAATTTTCGCCGCAGCTCCTCATTCATTAAGTTGCTGCTAACATCATCAAACTTCAAGGTCCCTGCATGAGTTGAAGTGCTTATGGCAACTATCAAATTCTCCCAGCTATCTAGCATGGATCACATGAGTAGGATGGCTCTGATTTCATCATCCAACACAATTTTAACAGAGGCAAGTTGATTGGTAATGATGTTGAATTCATTTAGGTGCTCTGCAACTGAAGCACCCTCCTTCATCTTCAAATTGTACAGCTTCTTCATCAAAAATACCTTGTTTGATGTTGTGTTTTTCTCATACAAATCATGTAGTTTCTTCCATAGCTCTACTGTTGTCTTCTCTCCAGCCACATTGAAGTATATATTCTTTGCTACGTATTGCCTGATTGTAGCAATGGCCTTCTTGTCAAACTTGTTCAATTCTTCATTTGTCATTGATGAAGGTTTACTTGTTGCTCCTTCAATGGGAAAATATTGATCTTTTAAGATCAGTATGTCTTTCATTTGTGTTTTCCACAGAGAAAAATTAGTCCCATTTAGCTTCTCCATGTCACTCACAGTTGTACTCTCCATGCTACTTCAAATAGCATTACCGAAAACTCCCACTCTTCAATTCTGGCCTCCTCAGAATCTCACAGGCTTATAGGCAGATCAAATGCACACTAGACAACCTCTAATGGCCAACTTCTTCTACAACAGGGGTTGGATCTGATACCAGTTGTTGAGAATAGACCAGCGATGGCTCTATCTCTGTAGCACAAATTCTGTTAGCTACTTCCTTCAATCCCCTGTTTCAGTCACAAATTCACCATGGACATGGAAAGCAGATCTGGAATAACGGAATTACAATGAATACTTCCATATTTATTTACATCTACAGTATGTGCAAAAGATACAAACTGCTCTTCATTTCTTCCATATTCTACAGCGTTTCTTTTGCATCATCCTGCAACTACGGTAAATAAAACCAACACCAAAAAAAATTATTGCAGGAAGAATTACATCGAAAAATCTAGAAGGCATTGCGTCCTAGAGACTTCTAGAGATGTCGATGGGGATTGAATTCTTTTGGAAGTCTCTGATCATTTAATACCATAGTTATTTTCCAACTACCAGCTGCAAAAAATTGGAAGCAAGCACTGACAAAGGTGGATGAGCTGGCTTAACAGCTAATTTTACCAAAATTTGATTTCACCTACCAACACAATCCACACATCGGCACTCCATACACCCTCTGTGCTTGATTTAAGCTACGTTCCCCTCTCCCCATTTTCCTCTCACCTCATCGCTCAAATCCAAGCCATCGCTTCCACCCCGTAGAGCTCACAACCCCACACAGCCCTTGCAACTTATACCCCACGTTTCCATCACGCGTACCTTCCCCATGCACATCTCTAACTCCTTCTCACCTCTTCATACCTCTGCGTACATCGCACTCCTTCCCACACTGATCCCACTTCTCGCCCACCCTCCCTCACATCACCTTCTCCCAGCACTCGTCCAAGCTATCCACATCCCTGGGCACGCCAACCTCGCTCACGTCACCTTCTCTCAACTCTCTCCCAAGCTCTCCACACCTCTCCTTCGTGTTACCTCACCCTTTCCAACGCCACGCCCTTATCCATAGGATCCCCTTCTCCCAACCTGCATACAGTTGTTAGGTCGCACACCACCTTCGTACCACACCTGCTACATCCTCCCTTAAACTCTTCGCTCAACCATTTAAAACCATGGCTTCCCCCTTTAAAAGAATAATATTATAACAATATTATTAATTCTCATTATTATATTAGACCTTAGAATTAATAAAATTATTATTATTATTAAATTATTTAATAATGATAGTTTTTATTTAATCCACTATTGAACATATATGCATAATAATTATTATTATTATTAATTTATAATAATTATTATTATTAGGTCTTGTAAGCTCTCCAAGAAGACGCTCGTTAACTGGGTTCTCTCCTTCGTTTTGGGGGAGGTACTGTTGATTCAGAATTGGTCAATCTACTCCAACGTAGTAGATTGCGAGCCTTTGGCATATTGAAATCGTTGGGTGACAGAGGAAGAGCTATGACCTGAAAGATAAAATAAAATTATTGGAGACCAGTCGTAATTTCTTGAAGAGCTACGGTATACTATTTAATTTTTGAAAAAAACCTATATATTAAACTATATATAGTTTATAAAAACAATATTATTATTATTATTTAAAAAAAATCTCAAGACTTCAAAGATAGAAATTTCATCATGGTGATAAACAATTTTAAGGAATCGAAAAGTAAGCAAAAAATAGCAAAAATATGAAGAATAATTCAAAATTATGAAGGAAATGATAAGAAACCATTTGAAACAAAAATGTGAAAAAGAAAGTGAAACTGAAAATAGTAAGAAACCAACCAAGAATGAATGATTGATGAAGATGGACTCAAGGAAGAACGGGTAGAAAGATCATACCCTAGAGAAATTATTTCTCAAACTGAGCCAATGTTGAAAGAAAATGATGAAGAAACCTATGAAGAAGAAGCGGCTAAAACATCTCACTTCTCAAGTGTGGGAAAGCAGGAAACTGCTATGGCATCCACAATAGCAGAAGCAGTTACGGTCTCCAAAGTTTCAAGCAAGAGAAAGTTGGAAACTACATTTGCACACAAAGCGGAAGAAGCAACTACGACTCCCAAATTCGTAAGTAAAGAGGAACAATGTATGATGACGAAATATTCAAGTAGGGAAGAGTATGAGGTCGCTACTTCAACCAGAAATGAAGGGTGACCACGACAACCACCTCATTATATTCCTCCTCACAAAATATTCAGACCACTAGACTCCGGGAGGGATAACAAAAGACACGCCAACTACAAATCTCAAAATATGATACCCAGTAAAAAATATGGATGTCTACCAGAATTTCGCTGTGGCTTCTTACAAGGTATGAAAGTAAGGCACATTAATACATCGGATAAAAATCTATAAAATTGTATAGTGAAACTCTAAAAGATAAGGATATGAAAGATCAAGATGATATTGACAATCACAATGTCAATATCAATTGTAATTAAAACGATGATGATGTAGATTGTAAAACACAATTAAAAATGAAGTCATTGTTAACAACAATTATAAAAAAAATTAAAGTCGTAGAAGAATGCAATGATGAAAATAAAAGCATCCGGGATAACCTTAATCAAGATAATGTAAAAGAATGAAATCCAGAAAATGTTGCGACAAATGAAGAGATGAACATTCTACCAATGGTCATAACTCAAGATGTTCTAGAATCTCAACATCAAAAGGTTCCATGGGAACAACTAAATCCAAGCTCGTTAGACAAGGAAGTAAGTACATTATTAATAGTTGCTACTACAGATAAGAAAACCATATCAAAGCATCCAAAAATATCATAAATCTATGTCAAGTTAGAAGATCAAAAGAACACCATCAAAAGTTAGAAGCTCAAAAGAATACTCCATATAGTTGGTATGCGTTTATCTACATAATCATATGCATGAAAAGATTTGAATGGAAATGCGACCAATTATTCCAAGAACTTCTAACGGTGGTACCATTCTTCGTGGAAATACTTCTAGTTGAAGCATGCTTATAGAAGATTCGTGGACGAATCTTTTCAAGTCTATATGACTTGTAATATACCTTAATGTATATTAGTCAGTAGGTTAATTACTATTTAGGTTAAACAATCAATTAGGTAAGTTATATGGTGCGACATGTCTACTAAATGAAAAGACATGTCCCTATGTTTATCAACCATATATATTTGGATACTATTCTTGTATTTTATGATCAATTCAGTTATCAAATATATATTTATTAAATCCACATTCCAACATGTAAGGTTTTATCCTTACAGTGCATTCTTCCCATAGCCTATTGAACTTTGTTAGCTTCCTTCTGGAACAAATTCCCTAAATAAATGATTCACATGACCTTGGGATAGCATTCAAGGTTGTCATCACTATTTCATCTTCTTCAACTGTGTCTCCAATGGCTTCAATTTGTCCTTTAATTTGAGATGCCCTTATGAAGTAGGTTTGAATTATTTCTGAATTCTTCATTTTCACATTCTTGAGTTGAGTCCTCATTGTCATCTTCCGATTGATATTCTTGCCTTCAAACAATCCAAACAAGGCATCAAACATCGTCTTTGGAGTCTTCAATGATGAGACATGAGGGATTAAGTGGTCCTTGATAGAATATGCAATGATTCATTTTCCCTAACCATGTTTTTTTGTGCCTTGCCTTATCCTCATCTCCCTCTGGCTCTGCAACCTCTTCTTCAACATATTTTTCCAAATCATTCTCTTCTAGAATGAGAAGCACTTCATACTTCCATGCTCAGATGTGATCATCCCCTTTAAGTTTCGCATCAATCTTGGTGGTATTCGCCATTATGTCCAAGCTCAAAAATGTGATAGAGATAAAACTTTTTAGAAATGAAATTTGGACTTACGAGTAAATGTGTTATGCCAAGGTGATCTCCAAAATCAGATCCATTGTCAACCTGAAAATCTGCTTAATGTCCAACCTAGTTTTATGAGAAAACCCTAATTTTTTAATTTGGAAAATATGATCCAAGGAGAAGATGTTCCCTCCCTAGGAAATTTGAGCAAACCTTCTTTTCTTCTAGATCTGTGGACAAAACAAGAAGAAACTAGAAGCCCTAGTTATCCTGATCCAACAGTAACTATGTCAAAAATGAAAATTCTCTGATCTGAAATCTGCCTTCTAGGACGAGTTCATTGATGCTAAGATTGAGCTTGATCTATGGTTGGAAAGGCTTAAAACTAGAATCCCTAGTTTCTAACTTCCGATAGTTGTAGTTGCTACAATGACTTCTTTCAGCACGACTTTGATACCATGTTGAGATTTTACTTAAAGCACTTATGTTAGTCGGTCTTTAATTCAATTTACTTCATATCAAAGTAACTACATGCATAAGGATCACTGAAATAAAGACATTCACAACATACATAAAGAACACAAATATTTATCTCAGGAAACCCACTTGGGGAAGAAAACCCAACAAAACATATACAATATAGACTCATCAAGAAAGTACAATGTCAATATAATGAAGAGCTAAAGCTCTCTCATAGAATATACCCCAAGAACAAAGATAAGATAAGATAACCTCAAAATATAATTCTTCCTCCAAATGCTACTACTTTATCTCTCTTGAGTGAACTTGCTTGAGTGCTTGTTGTGTACAAATGAGGACTACACCCCCCTTATTTAAACTTATCTTCTAACTGACATTTTCATTGTGGGGCCGACTTCACTAGATGATTGGGCCAACTTGTTTGGGAGACAATATAATATTGTTTATTTGTTATTTCTAGAATCTTCTGGGCTAGCATTACAAGTATAGTTTCTTTTATGGTTTTTATGATCAAATACAATAAGAATATCTTCTAGAGCTACATAAAAAATCAACAGATGGGGACATACCTTTAGATTCTAGTCTGCCGACATTGGATGTGGTCGAGGATAAGGTTTTATCTATGTTAGTGTTAGTGCCATCTAAGGTCTCTAATGGCCTTTTCTAGGACTCTATCTAAATAGGGGAAATGGGGGTTGTGGTGTTGTTGATGTTGGACCTATTCCCTTTGTTCATGTCTCTGGCACGATTTCCTATCCTTTGTTGAGGCCAAATGTTGATATGGCTTTTGGTCCAATTGTCCTCTACATATATGTCATGTGCTCCAACTGGTGTGGGATGCTCCTTCTCGACTACTTTGCCCTCGATTTTCATCCCTCCTGGTGCATGTGACTCTTGGTGGTGTACCTATATCGATTTCAAAGTTGTTTCTTGGGATTGAGGTGCTTCATGTTGTTTCGATGGTTCCCGTATCCCCTTTGTCCTTAGGGTTGGCATCGATGGGAGTTGTCGATGCTTTGCTTTTAGCAATGTTGCTTAGGGAACTCTTTCTTTCCTGAAGGGGTTTGTGACATCTAGTATGGATCCTCTATCTCTCTAGTGTTTTATGCTTAATGGAGGTGCCTCCAATTTATGGTTTGCTATTGGGAAAGTGTGGTGGTGGTATTGGGAACAACCAACTAACCCTTCATCTCAATCTGGCAGAATTCTCTTCTATTAAGGATCACTTTTCTCTCATTGGTGAAGGCGATATTGTTGAACTTTCTTATGCTCCACCTAAAGGGAAGTTTAGGGTTTCTGGTAGTTCGTAGGTATTTCCTTCCTCCTCAAATCCTTGACCTTATGGATATGTCTCATCTCTTCCTCGTCTAGTGGATTCTGAGGAGGTGCTTGGTTTTTTGGATTTGGATCACTCTCCCACAAGGAAAACTTTAGGGGCGAAATTTTGCCAATTAGCTATTTTGGGGGCTTTTTTCAAAAAATAAATTCGCTATTTGATCATTTTTACTCTCTAATATCGCCTATATTTACATAAAATATGTTTTTTTATCATAATATTCACCAAATATTATATGTTCCGATAGTAAAATGTATGTTTCATATTTAATATTTTAATATTTGCTTACATGTCTATATATGATTTTTTTCAATCCAAAATATCGCCTAGAGTACTATACTTAAGTATACTGTTAGAATCCTTAAAAAATACCCTGTTCTCCCATGATGACACTCAAGTCTTTTATGGACCCTATTTCTAGTCTGTAGCTAGGTTTTGTTATAGCATCTTAGTGTTATTCTCTTAGGTCTCAGAGGACTTTATATTCCATCCATGCGGATAGGGTTTTGGGTATCTATTTCACTCCCCCATGCATTCTCCTCATTTGAGAGGCCGAATAGATTTGGCCCATGCTAGCGCACATGCTACCAGAGATGTTCAAGCTAGCTACCAACGCACCATCAAGGGACCCTCTGTGCTCAGCTTCCACGAGCTCTACCTTCTTGATGTATGAATTAATGGGGTTTGGGGTTGTCCCCTTTATTACAACCTTTTCTAACTACAGGGATTTTTTTCTTGTGGATTAATGGATGTTTGAGGTTTTTTATCTTACTTAGGGGACTTCATTTTTTTGTTTTTTCCCAAGAAAGGTTTTGTGGGTAGTTTTGAATAGTGTCGATATGCTCTCATATGGGTATTGTTAGTAGTTATGTGGGGATCATGTGCTAGTGTCTTGAGATGTAATTTTTTTCTCTTGTGGCTATAGGATACTATCTTAGATGCAATCTTTTATGTAAGGCTTACACAGGGGTGAATGTGGTTTTGTTATTAGTATAATGGCTATGGTTTATTTTCCAAGTTCAAAACTCATTATATTTTTATATATGATTTTAATTAAATGATAAAGCTTTGATTGAAATTTAATTTCATTCTTATATGTTAAAAATTTGATATCAAACTTAATTATAAATGTTTAGTTTCAATATCTTGTAACTTTCTGTGAGTTATGAACTACTACGGAATAGGGTTCTGGCATTTTAATTTGCATTCTTGATAGTGTATTTTAACTTATATTTTATTTGAATCTCAAGGTTGCAAATAAAAACACTTTTATTGGCATCTCATTTTGCTTATAATGTGTATATCTGAACATCAATTTTCGCAAACCATAGTCTTTATCAAATATCATATTTATAACACTTTGCATCCCATCAATTTCCCCATAATTAGGGTAAGAAAAACCCAACATACATAAGTAACACATATTTGTGTCTTTTTTCACACTTCAAACTGTAAAGCCAAGATTCCTAATTTTGTTTCTCTTTATGATGACGATGATGATGATAATGATGATAGTTTACATCAATTTAAACCAAGTTTAGTCTATTGGACCTAAAGAAAGAAAAGTAAGGAACTACTTAGTTTGCTTTAGAGTTTTATTTCTATGCTAAAAAAACTTGGAGATGAGTATTCCTAAATTACTATAATTTTGAGGAGATAGAAGGTTGGGTAGGTTTATATTGAAACAAAAAATTTGAAACTGAGATCTTATGTGGGTAAGTAGGGCAATCTAAAAGGAAGTGTTTTTTATTGTCAACACTCATAGTGTCACAAAGATAATAAATATTTTCAGACCACAAAGTTTTAGGAAATGTCCAACACCATGTTTCACTATGCAACTTATAAAAGTTTGATTATTCTTATTTTAACTATATAAATCTTTTTTTTACGCTAATAAAAACAGATAAATCATTTCGTCCAACTTAATTTACCAAAAAGATTCAAAATCATTACATGTGGCTAACCTTGTAAATTACAGCCAAATGACTTACAAGCTACCATACTCCATGAAAACAATGAAAAGAGCATGTTACCTGGCTAATCAAGTATGGATCTCTTCATATGGAAATAAAATTAGTTTACCATACATCTCTTCCTATGGAAATAAAATAAGTTTACCATACTCACTACACTTTGGAAGCTTTATGATACATACCACGTAGAACACAAAAGAAAGATACGTGGTGATGACACAAAATTCCATACATTTAGAAAATCTTCGTGGGGATGACAAAAAATTACATACTTCGAGAAAATCGCGGAAAGTTGGTGTGAACTGCCCAATCCGTGACACTTTGAAAAAGGAAATGCTAAATGCTTGTAAAAGAATTAATAATGAAACTCGTCTCATGTGAATTAGATGGACCACTTGTGTGTGTTCGTTTCTTATTAAATAATAAAAATTCCTCAAATGTAAAACAAATGAGATTCATTATAAAAAAATTGAGATGCTTTGGGAAGGTGGCGAGTGTGATGTAACACGTGATATGTAAAATCACATTCCATTTGGAGCCACCCTACACTGGAAACGTAAACCTAAACCTATTCTTAGTTATGTTCCTACTATAAGTGTCTTTGTTAACACATGGTTGGTTATTGTTTTTCTTAAGGACTTTAATGCCTCCTGTATCCTGAACTCTCTCTGGACTATAGGGAACGTTTGTCTTGTCCTCAGCCGTTGGCATTCGAATTTTGACCCTCTTAAAGAACGGGTTGTAAAACGCCATATGTGGGTGTTAATGTTAGTTTTTTGTTCCCTTTTTTTGTCTAAAGAGATCCTTATTGGCATCGCCAACACCATTGGGAGGTTTGTATCTCTGGAGAAATATTTCCACCTCGTCTTTGACAAGCGTACAACCAAGGTACTTGTCTAACTTGATGTATCTAAAGGTCTCCTCCCTGAAATTGACATTGTTTGCAATAGCTCAGTTATAACCCAGAAGCTTGATTATCTGAAAATGCCCTTTCGTTGCGGTTACTGTCATGAGACGGGCCACTTAAGAAATACCTATACCTCCTTAATCCAGGGTATTCCTGTGTGTGTCGGCTTTACTGATTCTGATTTGACTCCTGACACTTCTCAGTCCTTTTCTCCTAAGCGCTCTTCCTCGCCGGGGTCTCAACTAGAGACTGCTCACACCCTTGACACCTTTGGTACTCCTTCTCCTTTTGGGCCTTATGACTCCTCCTCACCTACCTCTTTCGGTGATCTGAAGAAGGGTGAACTTCAGTACATTAAGGATGTTGAGACATTAGCCCTCTCGGCTGCCAAAACATTGCCTACTTCCACCACATCCCCTCCTTCTGATCCACTTGTTTTGTCTTCTTCTCCACTCCTCTCTCCCGCTGATTCTCCTCCACCTTACACTTTGGGGAACTTCCCACCCCTTCAAAGAATTTCTTCACCTAACACTTCTGATACTCCTAGTAGTCCCTTAACTACTCCATCGTTCTCTGATCCTACCCTTCTTAAAACCATGGATATCTTTACTAACAAGTCTCCATTATCACCCTCGATCTTACCTCTCGATTCGATTAGGTTCGAGAATGTAACAATCCGGAAGTCTAGAAAAGAAAAACCTTCTTCATCACAACCACCTTCAGGGCTCTACACACCTCTCTCAGCCCACATCAAAGCGGCAGCCAGAGCACAATCCCCCTCCCAGGAACTTAGAGCAAAGTCACCTATTATCCAGGTTGACCCACGAATATTGTCTCCATGAACATCCATGGGTTTGGAGGGCTTACCAAACAAAAAGCCCTCAAAACATTGTTCTCTTCACTAAACCCTGACTTAATCCTATTACAAGAAATGAAGTGTGACCATTATACTACTCTTAGACTGTTTGCTAAAATTAAGCATGGATGGGAGTTTTGTGCTCTCGATGCACATGGCCTCTCTGGGGGTATCCTTTTAGCTTGGAATCCTCTTCTTGCTCATTGTAAAGCTTACCACGCCTTTGATGGCATCCTTTTATATGCTAGATTCAAAGGACATGACTATGTTTTCTTCATTATCAATTGCTATGGGCCCTATGCCAACAGAACTGTGTTTTGGGACTCTGCAATTACTGGGGGTATCTTTAACTTCCCGACCCTCATACTTGCTGGTGACTTAAACTTTACTCTCTCTGACCTAGAAGTTTGGGGTGACCGAGCTAGATTAGATCACCAAGCTATTTATTTCTCTCAGTTATTGGATACAATGAATATGGTTGATCTTGCTCCCACTATACTTGGTCCTACCTAGAGGAATGGAAGAGTGGGCCCTAAGGGTGTAAGCAAAATATTGGATAGATTCCTAGATTCCTTACATCTTATTCCACTTATTGGAAGCTATAACTCCTGGACTCAGCCTTCTGAAATCTCTTATCACTACCCGGTTTGTCTCGAGTGGAACTTCAGGTTGAATTGTCACATTTACCCCTTTAAATTTAATAGAGCTTGGCTCCTAGAAGATGACTTCAGTAATGTTGTTTCTACCTCCTAATCCTTACCTGTACCCTTTGTTGGCCCCATGTTTTCCATAGTCTTTAAGTTGCAGAGACTCAAAAGCTTGGTCAAGGATTGGGAAAAAAGGAAGATTTCTTTGAGAGCTAAGGAGACCAAAGAGATTGACTCTGCTATACTTGATCTTCTCACTTCACATTCCTCTGGTATACTCACTACTGAGGAATCCACTTTACTTACACACTTAAAATCCAGGAAGGAATCCTTACTGTCCCATCAAATTCTTACTTGGAAGCTCAAAAGCAGAGTGGATTGGATCCAAGAGGGGGATGCTAACAATAAATTCTTCCACTCCTATGCCTCTGCCAGAAGAAATGCAAAAGCCATTTGGGCCCTTAAGGACAAGAATGGGAATTTGATCAAGGATGACTCCAAACTCAACGCTTTGGGTGTACAACACTTCTCTGACCTTTTTTCTGATGATGGTAAAACTAATATTGAGGCTTAGCTAAATGTTATCATACTTTTCCCTTCCTTTGTATAGGAGGAGGACAAAGAGCTCTTTTTGTCTAATTTTACATTAAAAGAAGTTGAATGTGTACTCAAGGGTTTTAAAAAAGACAAAAGTCCCAGCCCTAATGGATGGCCAGTCGAATTCTATCTCCACTTTTTTCACCTTGTTGGATTAGATATACTGAAAGCTATTGAACACTCTAAGACAGATGGTAGGATTATAGGTGCACTCAATGCTACTTTTATAACTCTCATTCCCAAGTGTGACATGCCGACCTCTCTTGCTGATTTCATACCCATCTCATTATGCAATTTGATTTATAAAACTATCTCTAAGATGGCAGCTATCAGATTAAAATTTGTACTGGACAAGGCTATCTCTAGACACCAATTTGGGTTCTTACATAATAGGCAAATTATAGAACCTATTGGCATTTTTCAAGAAGTTCTCCATTCCATTAAAGTTGAAAAACAAAAGATTATGGTGCTGAAACTTGATCTTGTGAAAGCTTTTGACAGGGTAAACTGGTCTTTCCTTAGACTGGTCCTCCTTCATATTGGGATTTCGGGTTCCTTTGTGAACTGGATTATAGGATGCGTGGAGTCTTCCAACTTTGTTGTCCTCATCAATGGGACACCTTCAAAATTCTTTTCAGTCTCAAGGGGCATTAGATAGGGCTGCCCCCTATCTCCCCTTCTCTTTATACTGATTATTGAAAGCTTGAGTTTATTGATCACTAATGCACATGGCGAGGGGGTGATTTTTGGTATTAAAGTGTCTCCAAGTCTGAATCTTACTCACTTACTTTTATGGACGATGTCACTCTGTTTGGTATGGGTATTGTAGAGGAGTGGAAAAAATATAAGGAGATCCTTGATATCTTCTGCTCTACTACAGGTATGGATATTAGTGTGGCCAAATCTTCCTTCCCTTTTAATGACATTGATGAGACTGTTAGATCAAGGATTAGCAATTTTCTGCCTTTCAAAATGGATCCCCACACTTCAAGATTTAAATACCTGGGGTACTACCTCAAACCTCTGGCCTATGGTATTAATGATTGGAGACAGTTCATTCAGAAGTTTGAGAAGAATTTAAGAAATTGGACTTATAAGTTATTGTCTTTAGGTGGCAGGATGCTTCTTGTCAAATCTGCCTTGATGGGTCTAGCTGTATATTGGCTTTCATTGGCTCGAATGCCCAACACCATTTTGACTTATATTAGGCACTATATTTTCAACTTTCTGTGGGGGAATACTTTTGGGAATCACAAATACCACTTGATTAACTGGCTCACAATCTCTAAACCATATGAACTGGGTGGCTGGAACATTAAAAATCTTGAGTGGTTTAGCTTGGCCTTACGCTCGAAAAGTCTCTGGCTTGACCTTAATGGCGACAGATTCTGGTCTCAGATCATTAAGCATAAATATCTCAAAAAAATTCCTGTTGATGTATGGATTCACCAACAATACTTCTCGGTTCAAGGAACATCGCATATGTGGAATGGTTTCATTAGAGCTACTTCTTGAATTACCAGATGTTTGGGGTGGAAGATTGGTAATGGAAAGAGCATAAAAATTGGCATAGATCCAATTGTTGGTCTCACATCAGACTACATCTTACTAGAGGACCTTAGATTATACCTAGAAGATTATGGAAAATCATGTATGTCTGATGCACACAACTGGGGTTTTGTTTAAGCATCTGCTGGTTACTGGCTCACGGCGGATGAGTTACATTGGAAGGCTGTATGGATGCATTATATTAATGGACTTCAGCATGGAGGGATCTGCATTAGTGATGATACAGATACACTAGTTGGATGTTCAATAAGATGATGGGCTCGGTTAAAGCCAACTTAATGTACGATCTGATAGCTAACATCTCTGTCATTAGCAGACCTATTGATGCTTTCATCCAGATTTGGAAGTTCCACATACCTCAAAAAATTATCTGTTTTAATTGCTTGTGTCTATCCAATTGGGTTCATACTTGGAAAAACTTAATCAAAAAAGGTTGGATAGGACCTCACTGGTGCTATGTGTGCAGAGCAGCGCTTGAGTCTGTAGATCATCTTTTTCTGAATGTTGCTTCACTCGACACTCGAGTCTGTAGATCATTTTTTTCTGAATGTTGCTTCAAAAAATTTCAATTTCAACTTTAATGGTTGTATATTTCCTTGGATGGACCTAGTGAAGTTTTTGCCTAATAGGTTCCGTCGTCGGGTATGTCTCGATATCATGTATGACAATAGATGGATCAATCTCGGGCATTTCTTCATAACTCCAGGGAAAAAAAACAAAAAATTCCTTAAAAAGAGCTCGGTATTCCTCAATTTCCATTGCTGAATAGTTCTGGCCAATGTGAACATGTTCAACAACACATGGCTTCATTGATATGTCGATGGGAATTGTTTTAGTGATATTACATAAATTCCCTTCAGAATCGACACCTTGCAACAATACAGGTGTTTGTGGATATTCGACCATATCGAAACTGATGAGAGAAACAAAATATGAATCTACCAAATCGGCATTACGAAGAAACGAAGATCGATGATGAGAGTCTTCCCATAAGGATTCATCTGGACTCGTAATCTTCATAATGGACTCGTCCGATGGAAAATTCCGTGAGAGATAGTCTAGAGTCGGGAGAGGGGTATCTAGACAATAAAGAAGATGGTAAGGATCTGATGCTACCAAATGTTGATCATCTATGTAGACATCAAAAATAGATTGAATGGAATCATACAAGGCTTTGTGTGGACTCAGAGAAGGAAATTTAACAGCCTTTTTGCCTTTAGACAGGCCCCCACTCGTGGATGATATCATGTTTACTGTGGAAATATATGTACTAGGAGGGGCATCAATATATGGAAAGACTCCCATGAGGGATGAATATTTCAAAATTCCAACCCTTATAGATTGATAAGGAGGAGGGGACTTCCCTAACATCGTAACATTGTTTTCCGTGGTAGTGGTGATATCAAGCGAACAAAAATCGACTTGATCGATGGTTACAATTTTTCCTTGATGCAGAAATTGGTGTGTGTGGAAAACTGATGACACAATAGCCATCATGGCATAGAACCAATTCCTTCCTAATAACAAGTTGTAATCCAAAGGAGCATCGACCCCTTCTACCTAGATATAAATGGTCTTTCCCCCCAATTCGATGGATAAATCCTGTAGCAGGCCATGAGGTTAGAAACATCATCCGTCGAATTCTTTCAAAGTGGTTGGTGACTTACTAAGTTCTGGAGAACCAATGGCTCTCCAGAAAGACATATATAAAACCGAGGCGGAAGCTCCTTCATCCAATACAGTCCGATGAACCTTCCTACCCACCACTCTAGTCGCGATTTGAAATGCGAGTCAATGGGATAATCTTGATTTATAATTCTCCACATTAAAAGTGATCATGGTGAAATTGTTAGGATCTATGGCCCCTAGGGATGACAACAAATTATTCCACTATGCAGGGAAACTTGGAGTACCTCCAGTGTGAACATGGAGCAAGGTGCTAGGGATAAATGCTCAACAACGTTGTAGAATTGAGCGGGCTTGAGCTCTAGGATTGAAAACATTTTTATGGATCGTACTCTTAGGATGGCGCAATATTGTGTCAAAAATAGGTTTGTCGATAGTGAGAGGACCAATAGAAGGAGGTGGAGGAGAAGGGTTGATGGGAGGAATATTCTCGAAATACGCACCTTAATCTTTCTTCTCAGGGGGTTTATCATATGTTTGATTTTGAGTAGTCAACACAACATTTTTGGTGGACATCATCTGGATTTCCTCAGTAGAGGAGGAAGGACCATGCAAAGATGTATGATCGATCAATTTATGTTGACTCTAGGAAGGGGTCAGTAAATACTGCTGGTGTGGGGTTATTTTTAAGAAACTCATTGATCTCTTCACGATGAGGACACTCGTTCCTGAAATGATCATCTTCACACAACAAACAAGGATATTTATCCTTCCTTTTAAGTTTTTCATCGTTCTCTGGAGTCACGGCTTTGGTATTCTCTTGTTGGTTTCCAGATCTTTTGTTTTTACCTTTTCCTTTATTCTTATTACCGCGTGTTTGTGAATACTAGATCACATTCAACTCAGGGGAAATAGTAGGAGTCGAGGAAGTTGTAGTAGAACTACTCTACGATTTAGCAGGCTTAGTTGTGGATGAAGATTGGATTGAACCAATAACACCATCTACATGAGTCTCTACAGGTGGTTTGGCATGATCGATGTTGGGACAAGGAGCATTAGGAATCAAATCATATAAAGTCCTAGACTGAGAATAAACTAAGCACAAATATTGAGGTCGGCTAATATCCTTCTCTTTCATGACAGCACCACTCATAGCCACATTTCTGGCAATAGGAGGCAATAAGGATTTGGTAAACAAACCATCCAATAATTGATCTGGAATAGGAGCTTTGATTAACCTTCGACATCTCTTCCACTCATAAATATGATCGGATATGTGAGTAGGGGTATTTTTCCAAAGAGAGGTCAAAAGATCTGTACCAGTTTCATATCATATGGGTAACTAAAAATGCATAAGAAACACAGTTGCCAATGAATTGAAGTCCATAAATGAGTGTTGTGGAAGTTCGATGTATCATTTTGCAGCTGTGTCGTTCAAAGTTATTTGGAAGAGCCTCAAACAGATGGAATCATCCATTAGGGATTTAGATGAACACCACAAATGGAAATTCATCACATGGTTTTTCTGATATTCTCCTTGTTCCCATCAAAATTTGGAATTTTTGATGGTATCATGACCAGAATTGTTGGCAAAAAAGGGCCATGTTGAATGGGATCATTTATTAACTTGGATAAATATGGAAGGTCCAACGTGGCCAAAAATGAAAGTTGTTAGTTGGGTTGTGGGTAATTTTAATATTGATAAGGTAAGGCTACCCTAGTAGGACCATAGGTTTATTGAGGTTGACCATAGTACCCAACAAACTGTTGATAATTGGGAGCGTTTTGACCCATGAATGGTGGTTGTGCTTGATTAGGTCCAACTTCGGGTCCGTAAGTAGGTTGAGTCCACTGATTGGTAACTCCTTCATGATAAGGGACATATAACATATTATTGTATTGTGCCCCGCTAAGGTATTGATTACCAATATTGGTATATTGAGGAGGGACCCAAGGTGATGTATGAGGCTACAAACAGGACCAATAGGACCATAACCAGCATTACCACTAGGTCCAACAGCTGGAGGGGGAGGTTGTGGAATATTATGTAAAATAGGCACATAAGATCCACTAGTTGTATGGGATGTAGAGGGTAAAAACTGACTTCCAATGTTCGACAAAGATATGGGAGGCATAGAAGTTCCTCCCATTTGAGAATTTGACAATGGATTCTAGAAATACCGTGGCACTGCCACCGGAGTGGTAATTCTAATCACCGTGGGTGCATACAGATCATTCACTGGAATTGAACTAGAAGGGACATTCAATGATATACCCAATATATCACTAGGTAAAAGGTAGGGTAAGGGCCTTATAGAGTTCGGTGTTAGCTCCATAGTTGACATATTTATGGTACTAATATAACCAAACTGATAGATATCTTGGCTAGGGGCAGTTTCCCAAAACGGAGTATTCGGTACAAATATGGGAGCCATTGTTTCATCAAGCTGAAATTTATTGAGTCTAGCTCCAAAAGGAGTTGGAATGGAAAAATACGAATTTCAAGAGGAGGGTTGTTTCACCAAAGGCGGTACTGAAAGATAAGCAACAGGAACATTGGCAGGAGGAGAGAACTCACCTCCTCCTTCCGTAATGGTAACTCCTTCCCATTCAGGAATAGAACCACTACTTGCTTCAAAATTTGTATCCATATATTGCTCCATTAGATGTTGGGTCATAAGATTTAAAGGATGTTTAGGTGAAAAACCTTGTAACCAACGAGACCTTCTCCATGGGAAATCAACTAGTTTGTAAAGGTCAAACTGATCTCAGAAGTAAATTCTCTATTTAATAAGGCAAATCAAATGCTACTCAAGCTAAAGAAACTATCAAAATTTGTGATAGGAGTGGTAAAAGAGTTGGGATCCTCAAAGGATTGTCAAACCACCACAACTCGCAATATACCGCAGGGTTCAACAGTAAAATGCGACAAGGAGGATTGGGATCGTGCCCTTGTTTGAATACTGACTACATGGACGACATTTGTGTAGAAATATCCCCAAGTGTTGTGCTCGGTGTATTGCGGTGATAGGACAAACAAAGGGCTATGCTCAAATGGTCTCAAGATCCCTAAAAGTGTCTCCCAATATACACAAGGTACGTGGGAGCTCCACTCCATAGTAGTATTGTCTAATGCTCAACCCTTTGAAAGGATCCTTCCTATATACCACTGAGTACGTGAAGTACCTTTCTATATACCTCAAGGGTACGTGAAAGGTCATTATATATACTAGCAATACGTGGAAGAACTGCACAATCCCTGGAATGCAGTGCATGCAAACAGCGACAAGTCCTACTTTTAAAGACATTGGAACACGTCTCTAACCTATCACACCTTTCTACAAATTTTAACATAAGGCTAACGCTTGATTCTATCTTTTGTGATTAGGTGAATGCATGAGGTGAGTATTGAAAGGTAAAATCATGCAAATATGCTTGTGCAAATCTTTTTACTTTCACTTTTCACAAAAAGCCCTACTTAAGGAAGGGATAGAGATTTGGTTCCTACTTATCCAAAATGAACAAATCCCAAGCAAATGAATATAGAACTATACTTTTAAACCTATTGCAAGCATATAATGACTCCAAAAGCACAAAATTTTGAAAAGGAAAATGATAAGATCTCTTTTGAAAAGGAAAATGATAAGATCTCTTTTGAAAAGGAAAACAATAAGATCTCTTTTGAAAATAATCACTATAATGACTACTTAACACACCATACTTTTCCAAAATTCTTCAAAATGAAAGCAATATGAAAACACCATACTTTTCTTTTTGTTTAAGAGGAAAAATACCTAAGAACACCTGAAAGTCTATGGGACTAACCAAGTCATTAAAAGTTCATACCTATTCCTAAAACCTAGAAATTTCTCTCGATTTTTTTGAAAACCAAATACGAAGACAATCTTAAATAAAACTATGAAGAAAATAAAAGTGCTACTATTTTCTTTCCAGTTGACTAATCAACATTCAGATATCTATATACACACTTTCTTTTCAAAAAAATCTTCTTCAACCAAAGATCAAATAGACAAGAAGCTCATAAGCCAAAATTAAACTAGTCCTTGAAGGTATAAACCAATCAAGCCTAACACACTTTCCATATTTTGATTAACTATTCAAACTACCAGGAACTAAGCCAAACAATCTTCAGAAACAAAATTCAAATGCCAAATTTCAAAATAGAATTGGGATTGAAACCCTACCTGTCACCGTTGGTTGATAGCAGGATACAGAGCGTTATTGATCCAGCATTGCACTTTTCCAACACGAATAGAGAAATGGCACTGCTCTCTATTCACTGTATTAGTGCGGTGGCACCACTTATAGTGTCAAAAGAAAGTGTGGTGTCCGCTCTTTCGAAACTACCCAGGTGCTATGGCGACTATAGATTTCAAAATGACACACGAGGCGAAAAAGGAATATGTTAGTGTTCAAGAAATGGATCCAAATGATAACAATTAGCAAGAAAATGAAGCATAAAAGGTAGATCAGGGCAGATCAAAGCAAATATAAGTAATTTCAAATCAAATCTAGCTAATCAACTAGTAGATCTAATCTATTAAGAAATTGAATTTTCAAGACAAGGAAAGAACCAAGAGTAACCAAGAATTCAGATCTTCTCCTCGGTATGGTCGCCAGTTTTGTTAACGGAAATACTCACCTTCTGCGGACATAAATTGTTTCCCTAGCATGAAACACTCAAAGCTAGAACAAAGCAGTCACAACAAAAAAAAATACTTTCCCTAAGATCAAATAGATGTCTTGAATAAACTCTTTTACCTCTCACAAGTTGTAATAGGCTGGCCTTTGGAGTGTTTGATCTCCACAAAATGTCCTACAAGACACGCAACAAATCACACACACTAGATTAGATTAACAAGTTCAATCTATGATCTTATATTGATGACTAAGGAGTTCAACAATGAAGGTAGTGATTCAAACACAATAAAATTCATGGTAAATGAATTTTTATTTGCATAAATGAAATAGAGAGAGAGAGAGATTACAACAAAATCCTTATTGTTGAGAAGTACCTTCTCAAGTAAACCTTGCCTCAAGAGCCTCAAACTTGTCTACCAATTTCTCACTCAATCTTGGCTGGATTTGGCCAGAGTTCAGCTACAATAACATAATCTTCCTCCCTTTTCCCATGGGGGGTGAGCCAGTATTTAAATACATGGGAGGGTAGAGTAGGTTCAGGACCTCATGGGTGAGGTGGAGGGAGGATCCTATAAGGATGGATCTTGAGCCCAGGTGGTCCTGAATATTAGGGATGAGGCTCCACGAATTCAAGCTTTGAGAATCCTCTCGAAGCTTCTCTTTTTTCCTTTTAAAACTCGAGCATCGTTCTTTGTCCACAGGGACAGAGCATTACCAAGGGAGAACCGCTCATTGCATGAAGGTAAGTGGTGGTGGCACCACTTACTGCTTAAGGAAAAAATGTGTTACGCATAGAGGTACCACACCTTGACCATAGGGAAAGTGTGGTGATGGCCAAAGGTGTAAAATCACTGATCCTGGTCCATTTTTAACTTCACAACTTGTGGATTTGTGGAAAATACTGATACTTGGATCTCATTACACGATGATGATGATAAATGTGTGTAAAAATGGAGGTAACTCTTATTGCCTTCACAAACTCATACCTCCACTCTGGATGCTTACCTACCAAGAAACCATCACCTTCAAAGGATTTGATGAGGGAAAATCCCTCAACCATCTTTTCATTGTGCAACTGTTGGAGATACTTGAAGTTTAGGTGGCCAAATTTTTCATGCCACAACCTACTTGTGTCATTGGGATGAGTCAATAAGGCACTAGGATATGAATTAGGAAGAAAGTGAGAAAACTCATATGCCTTGAAGGCATGATTAGCAACTCATTTTAATTCCGTGAATCAATTACAATTATAATTGTTATTAGACTTAACTACAACTAACTTGCATTTCTCTTTATTTTCATAAATTATAAATACAACATAAGGGTTTGAAAATACCTATCTATATAAACAATGATTCTATAAGACGTAGGAAAATGGTTATTAAATCTAAACAAACAATCTGACATAATGGTTGTTGTATCTAAACACGCCACCCTGCATATAAATTTTAGGGATAACACAATACATCTTGTACATTTTCAAAATTTTAGGGAGAACACAATACATCTTGTACATTTTCAAATAATTTGAGTTGTTACAAGCATTAACCTGATAGTGTCTAGAATAATGAAAATTGGGTTATCACTTATTACATATTAAAATAATGGGAATTGGGTTATCACTTATTAAAATAATGAGAATTGGGTTATCACTTATAAGTGTTTCGACTTTCTAACAATTATGGTTCGTGGTTTCACCTGGATGAGACAATTGCTATGACCCACCTCCTTTTGCTTCTAGCCCTATGTAAACTAGGGTAATTTGGATAAAGCTGTATCAATGCCATTTACATATTTGCACCATGTTCTCATGAGTGTTTTTACTAAGAGTAAGTCAATGTGATCTCAATTAAAGATAGTCCTTGATCTTTTTTCGAAGTATTTAGGGTGAAATTATATTATTCGATCTAGGGATTTTTGAGATAACTTATGGAATTGTGTGTAAATGAGTTGAAGTTGACTAATTTAAGGATTTAGTGAAATACCTTGGTTTTTTACTCCAATTGCATTAAATAGTAAATGATGTAAATAGAGTTATCAAATCATGGTGTGGATCTCAAGGCCAAGGCCCCACCATGGATTTAGCGTTTATGTTCGGCAATTAAAATTCATGGCGATGGTTTACGTGCTAGCCATGCACAATATAATTTTGGACATCATGTAAATATGTAATTAATAAAAATCCCCACAACTAGCTATGTGTTGTAGCTGCAAATTTTTCCCCAAAATTTTCAATTTTAAGACCCCCCTTTTATTTGTTTTTTTATTAAATCTAGCCTAGGAGTATTTTGTTTTCACCTAAGTTGCTCTGAGTTCAGTTTTTTCCTTAAAAAACTTGGTCTATTTCATTTTTCTATATCGGAAGATTAGTCGACTATCCTTCCGATATCGGAAGCATAGTGGACTATTTGTCCGACGTTGCAGAAGCCAAACCATCAAACCTGTCGAAGAGCTTCTGGACTCCCTCGCCAATACATCGGAGTTCATCTTCTCTTCTCCTCAGGTTCGATTTTTTGAGCTTAGAACTTAGTGGTTCCGATATCCGATAATGTTTATTTCGCTATCAAGATGTTGACCGGAGTAAGTCGGAGTCCTAGTGTCTATCATTTCGGGCGTTGCGGGAGGCTAGTTCCGAGACATTCTGAAAGCATCATGTTCTTTCGCCGACTCCTTAGAGCTTAGAGATGCCGAGTTTCGATACTCGTCCCCACAGTAAATCCCGTGATGGTATAATTGTACATTGTCGACGTTGCAAAGGAGGATCATTTTGGGTTCCAAGCATAGCGGTTAGTGGTTCCGATGTTCAATGGACTTAATGTAGCCCGGGTCCATAGTTCTGTTTGCGCCCACCATTGTGGCAGTCCTCCAATTTATCCTTCCGATTGATTTAAGTTTGTTCTCCGATAAGTTTCCTGCCGATATTTATATATATAGAGGCCATGTGTTATATTTCTTTATTCGAATTGTGAATTGTCATTTGCATTGGGTTGTGTCGTTTGCACCGCTCGCGCACGCATAGATGTCAAAACCTGGTTCATTTGCTCTGCTCCCGTGGAATTTCATTCCATCCAATCGATTACATTGGTACTACCAGGTAGGTAAACCGCGGTCTTGTTATTTTTTGTTGTTATTGGTCGATTTTTTTAGCCATTAGGTTTTCCATTGGTTAGGTTTTGTCACATAAAAGGTTAGGAATTCTTGCCTCCTTACGGTTTTCATGGATGTTTTACATTGAAGGGGAAGGGGTTTTAGCTGTTTGAGGTCTCATTATTGTGGGAGTCTAAGACTGTACGCCTTTGAAGCGTTATGGATGTGTTTGCGTTGGTGCAAGTGGTTAGGGCACGGTGTAGACAGGCGTTTCATTGTCTGCACCACCCTTTTCTTATTCTTTTCATGGTCAGTCGGGGGTTAGTAAGTCGTTTTTCTTGTAGTTACCATATCCCGTGGGACTCTGGAGGGTTTTTCTATTCAGTCGATTAGGGTTTTTCTTGAGGACGATTTCCGCGTAGGGTTTAGTACTTTGAGATTGAGATTGGTGTTGAGATCCAGCAATAGAATTAGTCTGATAAGTACCTGTGTGGGACGGAGGTTGTTCAGTCGATTAAGGTTTTGAGATAGTGGAGCTTAGGGAAATTTAGGAAGCAGTTTGCAGGGTTTTTCTAGTTAAATCTTTTATTCATAAAGACTATGTTGAACTTATTTTTACAGCATGCATGTCGAGGAGGTAAATAAATTGATATATTTTCTCATATGTTGTTATAAGCACTTGCTAAGAGCTCAGTTAGCCTAATACATGTTTTTGACTATGACAGGTTGATTGCTATAACAACAACATGTCAAAGAGACAGAAGAAGAAAGCTCTGATGGTTGAAGGAGAGACTGAAGTAGAAATAATCACCAAAGTAGAGTTCATCTACGAATATACCAAATCTAATACTGGAGTTGAACCAGACTACAAGTGGGGGGAGATCTATAGGATGATCTCAAACCAGAATGTACCTGATGCCGGGTTTGAAGAACTGACGATCTATGCTAACATTGAGAAGTTAGCCCTAATGAAAGTAGCTACGAGGCCTGATTTATTTCCTTGTTCAGAAGTAATAGGCTAGATTCTTCCAAGGGCAGATGTGACAACAATGATTCTAGAGAACATTGCAAAGCAAGGCTATGCTGATATAGCCCTGCATATGTCTCCATGGCATATCATCTACCTTCACCACAGGTCTACCTAACAGAGATTTGGTTGAAGGAGATAGCTATGGACCTGGTAGAAACTGTAAAGAGAATGATGATACCATGAAATAATTTATGAACTAGACCTTCCGGAGAATATGACACCTCTACTCTCCGTGCTCCCTACAGGTTTATTGCATTGATGCTCAATAGGATTTTTGGCAAAGCACATGGGAAGAGCTTCAAGATAGGTTGGATACCAGTTATTTTCTTTGTGGCTACCCAAGGAACCATCTTTAACTGGGAAAATATAGTGTCGAACAACCTCTCTGCATGTATATCAGCAGCCTTAGGAGGGGTATCTCGAAAGAAATCAGAATTTTATATGAGCCTATCCTGATTGATTGCATACTATGCACCCAGTCTTTTCCTTCTTTGAGATGTAACTGGGAGAAGGATAGAACCCCAGTGCACGTAGCCTATAAATTGTTGTGGGCACATAAGTAACATAGTTATTATAGGGAAATTTGAGAGGATTTCATCATGCCCTTATATACCCTAATTTTCCCGACTGAATGTAATTGCATGTCTGAAGAGGAATTTAAAGTCATACAGGAGTTTGGGGATTATTATTTGATGGAGGATGGATTATATGTAAGGATGTATGGTGGTTCCAGAGCTCCTTCCCTGCTCCCAAAATATGCCACAGGTTACGTACTCCACAAGGAGGCAGTCACACAACTGTATATTGATGGTGTAGGCAATTTTTTGTTTGAACATAAGAAAGCAACGTACCATGTAGTACCTTTCTTACTTGGAAGCTATAAGTTTTTAAGGGTAAATCAGGTAGCATAATGTGTTAAAGAGCTAGAATATTTTTGTTTTGGCAAAATGAATTTTCATAGAAATGAATCCCACAACAAAGTAGCTGACTACTACAAAGAAGCAAGAATTCATTTTGAATATACTGATTTCTGGGACAAATATGAGGAGACATTCCGAAATGCAAATAACATAACCGCCCTCAAGAAAAGATTCAAGCAAAAAATACCAACTATGGGTGGAAAAGGAAAAACTTTAGAAAAGGATAAGAAGTTAGAAGAAGAAGAGGCAAAGAAAAGAGAAGAAGATGCTAGAAGATTAGCACAAGAAGCGGAAAATTGGTTAAGAATTGAAGAGGAAGAAAAGAAACGAGCTGCTGAAGAAGAAACTAGGAAGGAAGAAGAAGAAAGAAAAAGAAAAGAAGAAGCTGAAATAAAGAAGAAAAACAAAAATAAAGTGAGGGCTCGAGACTAACAGAATCCCAAAAGGATCAGCAGACTACAGAGCAAGTTGATGCACAAGGAGTACAAGACCAAATAGATCAAGAGCAAGGACAATCTGATCCTGATCCCTTGGAAACTGTTGTATTTTTGGCAGCATATTAGGAAAAGCGTCAATTTTTGAAATAAATTTGAAATAAAGGGGAGGAGGTTCATGATTTTAATACCATTTTTTATGACAAAGAAAAGAAAAGAATTGTTAAAAGAACTGAGAAGAAGGTAGATACTGGGGGACAGACAGGAAAAATGGTGACAGAGAAAACATTGGTACATGGTACACATAAAGATCCATGGTTGATAGTAAGAGCTGGGGTAGCTCTAACTTTGGCAACTGAAGACATTGTAGATAGGCTCATGACTAATCTAGAGTAGTCACAGAAGAATGCAACCCAACTGAAGGAAACCTTAAAGAAGGAAAGAGACGAGAGCCAAAAGCTAAAGAGAAAATATAAAGATATGATGGGCGAAGTCAAGACTTCAAGAACGGAATGCAAAACTATGCAAGCAGATAAGAATCCTCTATAAATATCTGTAGAGAACAAAGAGAAGAGTGCTCAAGTTACCTTAGCTGAATTACAAAAGCTACAGCTAGATCATCAGATGTTAAAGACTGAGAAGGATGATCTTCAGTTATCATATGGGAATTTAAGTGAAGAGAAGAACAAGTTGAAGAGCAGGGTTACTAAATTAGAAATGGAGAAGGCTACTGCAGAGGAAAAGGAGAAGCAGTATCAGATGCAGGCGGTAGCCTTAGAAGAGTAGAAAAATTCATTGACCGCATCACTTAAGGATGCTATGGAGTAGAAAACTGACATCCAGCCTTTGAAAGAGCATTTTCTGATTCAAAGAAAAAATATCCATCAAATACAGATACAGATAGAAGATGAAAGGTGCAAAATTTTGTAGATAGACGCCAGGCTAGAAGAAATTGTAGATACCACTTCATATTTCCTGGATAGGTATCAAGATATATTGGAGATTCTAAAAGGAAGAATGGTCTGGGTAGAGACCAATAAGGAATCTCCCATGGAGCTAGCAGTAAAAGATCGGCAAAATTTAAAGTAGGAGTATGAATTACTAGAATTTGCAATTAATGTAGCAGAGGAGTTCAAGAAGACAATGAAAAAGACAAAGGCAACATGTGCTGAATTTTGCAGGAGAGTGCTCTCCACATACAATCGATGTGTTACCGGAGCATGAATTGTTTCTAAAACATTTACAGGACAGGTACCAAGAAGACGAGCAAGAAATACAACAGGTCAAGGACCTAGATGAATGGATATTGAAAAATGCGGTAGCACATGTAGCCATGAGCATACATCTATTAGAAGACCAGTTGCGCCTAAGTCCTGCTAGGATAGAGGGGGTAAAGACCCAAGCTGCCAAATATGAAATTAACATTCGATTTCTTGAGCCTTCCGGGTTTGAAGGCATAGCAGCAGATGCTCATGCATGGAAGAAGTTCATCAACGAGAAAGCTAGCCCTTCCTCATAAAGTGTTTTGGAAATATTGAATTAAAATGTAATATATTGTATTAATTATGTGCACAAGCTACAGGACAAAATTTTGGAAAAGGAAAGGTTGGGGATGCTCAAGAGACAATGAGGGGCAGCCTAAGAGTTTTGCCTTTTTTTGTATAAATATAGGAGAGTTTTAGATAGAAAGGACCTTTTTTCCAGACTATCTTGAGAAAGTATTGTAAGAAGAACTATTTCATTTTACAATAAAGAATCATATGTTTCTGCTGGAGGAAGTTCTGTGGATTTTTCAAATGTTTGCTATGGGCCAGTTGGATATGACCTATTTCTTTTTTAGCTTGTTTCCATTAACTGTGAGATCGTTCTAACTTAATGAATTTTTTTATGTTATGAATGTGCTCTGTTTTATTTTTGCGAAATTTCCACATTGAGTAATGAATGTTTTAACTAACAATAAGCTATCTTGTTGTTCATATTTCTATTGATGTTCATGTGTTCGGAAATGTTGACAGCTATTTGTGATTTTTCTTTATGCATGCACTATAGTACATTACTCACCATTAATGATAGTTTTGCTCCCTAGGGATAGGTTAGTAAGTCTTAGTTAGTTTCTTGTTGTTTATGATTTAGAAGCGAGAGAGGTAAGTACCTACGCATCACATTGTGACCCTCTTCATTATCTCTATCGTGCACATCATACCTTAAACATCAAAAAACTAAAAAATATACACAATGGGCCAGGTCGTAACCGGTAAAACACTTTAATTGTTACTTAACCTACGGTATCCAGATCGTAAACTAGACGAATTCCCCATACCAAACAATAACAAGCTAATTGGGAACGTTTATTGGGGAGAATCCCTACTATTGTTACCTGCGATTTTCCAGGCCTCAACACTATGTCACTGCAACATTAAAGAGATGGGGGCATGGTTTCACAAGGAATAGGGAGGGAAAATATTCAAACCCTTCAGCCAATAGAGTAAATCCAAATGTCAATGGGAGAACCCATAAAGCTGTCAACTACCTTCTTTTGTTTTATTCACCCAATCATTTATTTCTTCCATAAATTAGTTGAGGTAGTTAATGCATGGGGAATGGAAGAGTATGGCAATCAAATTTGAATTGAGGAAAACCATAATTTTTGAAAAACATGATTTTGACTTATTGGGCAAGTTATCACCCAGAAATTGCTTCCCATCCTATTATTCATTCATGTCCTTCTCTTCCTCACGTAGTGGGAGATCTTCGGCGTTTTTCCCTCACGACTTCTACATTTTTCCTAATTTCTCCAAGCTGGAAAAACCTGGTTTTTCTCTTCGGCGTTTTTCCTATTTTTGTGTTGTTCAGTGAATGGGCAGAGGAGAACCACAATTTGGGGGTTTATAGAGGCTGTATTTGCTCCCGTAATTCCCATAGGCATTTTATGAATTCGGATTCACGATTTCAGTGTGAATGGAGGTCGTTTTTGCTCCTGTAATGTCCATGAGTGATTCCTGAAATCAAATTTGCTATCCCAGGGTGTTTTCCCCTTTTTACCATTTTCGTTTTTGGCTCTCAAGGACGTTTTGTTCATACCCAACATTGGTATGTTGTTGTTCTGTAAATACTTGTGTTGGTGTGAACTGGTTAGGAGTGGAAGAGGCCCAGAATTGGCTTGATAAACCTAGTGAAGAGAGGAACCTCACATATAGATCAAGAGGGGCTAGTTATCTTTCTATGCACACCCTAAAGAGAACTGAAAGGGAAGGTATGGCCTAAGGGATTGTGTAGCAGTGAAAGGGTACTTCCTTGTGTTGGGTGTGTAGGTATTGTGGAGACCAAGCCAGATCTTATGTAGGCGTCCATAGCTCAGTGGTTGAGCTCACTATCTTAGCAATTCTACCTTTCCACTTCCTTAGCAGCCTGATAAACCCATCTGTAGAGTGCCTTGGCTGCCTTTGATGTGTATTTGGGTATGTGTGAGCCTGATGTTCCCTATTTCCTTATGGAAATCATGCCCAACTCGGGGGTGGCAGTGGTGTTGAGAGATTGATGAGCACACGAGCCTATGGTTGGGTGGAACGTTGCAGCGACATAGCTAGTTGCGGGGAAGCTTCTTCTCAAGATAAGTATTTTCTTGTGTTTAATCTCTGCAATGTATTTGTTTCATAAATTATTATGAACATGATGAATGTGTTGAAATGTATTTGTTTCCACTGTATATTGCATCATGCATCTGTGTATGTATAACTTTATATCAATGCATTTTATGTTATGTTCATGGGGCTAGATTTCTCGTTTTGACAGTAGCAGCAGTGTAGTCACGTCCTCTCCATTATCGAGATGAGGGGAGGGGACGTGACATTTAGTTTCCCTCTACTCTATAATGACAAATATTGCCACCATAGATAAACTGGGACCAAACTCTCCAGCACTCACTAGAGAACACTGATAACAACAAAAGGATATTTTCCTAAATATCGATCAATCCATATATAAACAAAAATATAACTAAAAACAACATAAGTAAAAATTCCCAAAACATTGATTGGCCCAACCAATCCACTGGCATTGAAATTGTTTAATGAGGCAGAATACAAAGCCCATAGGAAAAAAAGAAGGGTACATGATGCATAACATTATTGCACTGAGAGAAGCGAGGTGCTCTCAGCTCAGTATGGGAGAGATCCTGTCACGTTAGTCATGTTATGCTAGGTGACATAAAAAACATTATATTAACTGACATAAATAATATATATATATATATATATATATATATATATATATAGTGTCCACTTAATCCAAAATCAATTCACCAAATAATAAAAGTAAATGAAAAGTAATTAAAAGATCCGTGTAAACCGGTATTTACCACTAAAGGGATACAAATGTTTGAGGTGTAATTTTTTATGAACATATAAAAATTTAAGATAAAAATAACTTACACCTAAAAGAATTGGATCACTCTCGGTGCTTTCTAGATCCAAGTTTAAGATGGATCTATGCTGGTATATACAAACCAATAGTAACGACCATAGATTGCAGAAGGGCCCATTACCCAAAGGACCCGTTACAATTAAAAATTTGAAAGGTGATGATTCAAAAGTGAAATAGAATGATGCTAATGTGCTATCTTCTGAGATGAGGCGATCATTCTCAAATTTAAAGGGCAACTTCAACTTACCAGACCAGATTCAATTAGGACCGGGTCAAAAAAAGCCTATTTATCCTCCTTGATTTATAGGAATACTCGTTTAAAAATCATCAACAACACAATGCCCCCACGTTGCAACCTAAATTCAAATTGAAAATAACCTAATTAATATACAAATCTTAATGAAAATAAACAAAATTGGTTTTAGTGAACTTCAAAAGAAACAATTGAAAAGGATTTGCTTACCATTCTTTGCAATTTGCATTTCCTTGTAACTTTGTGTAAATGAAAATCAGATGTATATGTAAACCTTTTGTTTGAAACTGTGGATTTTGAATGTTCCTAGCCTCCTATCTTTCTATTGTTATTGTAGAACGTCGATTCGGTGAGGAAGTTTTGCAATTCTATCCTAAAACCCTTGAATCACTTAATACGATATTGACTTTTGAAAGTTGATATGTTATCGTGTTTTTGTCGATGGGCGTTTTTATTTGAGATTTGGGGTAGACTACCACCTTTGCGTTTTCATCTACAGAGGAGGATGAGACAAGTGTATTGTCGAGATTGATTCTATGGCACTATTTCAAAATTCAAAATAAACAATATATATATAACTGGTAGTTGATGAATGGATAACTGGTCACGATGCATGGATAAGTCATAGTTGATGAATGGATAACCAACAATTCAGGGCATATAACTAGAAGAATATGTGATAAAAAAATGATAGTTGATAAATGGATAACATGAAGGATGTCGATGATAACATGTAGCTAACTCAGAGTTAAACCCATTTAACTAAAATAATATGAGGAATAAAAAAAATTTCAAAGTGTCTTTCATTCCATCACTATCTCTCAGTCATTTAATCCTCTATCGACATAATCTAAACTATTAAATGTTTATATGTGTAAAGCTAGACAGTGCTGCCCCGTTAGGAATACAGAGTAAGACATGTTAAACAATATTAACTACATACTAACAACCATCACAATATAGCACTCAAAACTTTTACGTGTCAACTACATTGCAATGACAAGTCAATGTCTTTTTCAAAACGTTGATAAGCACAAGCTACACAGCAATTCGAGTCGGGGAAGTCTCTAGAGTGTGGGCGAGATTGCCACATACAACCTTATCTATTGCCAGATGCCATTCTGACTTTTATTTCACCATCTTATTTGCATTCACCAACAACTTTGGTGGTGTTCTGGTGTCGAATCATTGGGCATTGGTGAGTTGGTGACCTGGAAATTCAATACCACCGGATCATGGATGCTAAGTAAATGTGGGCAGACTTGGGACACTTTCAAACTTTTCATTTCGTATGAAATTCAAACTTTACCTTTCAAACTTTATATTCCATCACCGAAAAGCAATTTTACCACACATGGTAAACTTTAAACATTTAAAAAAAGAATGACCAAAAATATATATATAAAAGTTAATTTTGGCTTTGGAATCTGGGGCAACTCATGTTTGACTAGCAAAATAACCATTAAATATTCATTTTAGCTAACCAAATCGAATTCCCCCGGCCCCCCACGCAATGTAATTATCAAATGTGATTCACGTACATATTCCCAATGAGTAGATATTTTTGGAATGTATAACATTGAGTGATGCAACGTGCCACTTTGCAACATGCATTTGGAGGTGTCCCACCCACGTTAAATTTATTACTCGAATCATATTTCAATTTTTATTAAACACTCCTAATTTAAATTTAAACGTGGGCACGCGTCATTGGTACATATTTCCTCTAAGTTGAGTGCTTTAATATAAGGGGGCCATGTAGGGCGGGTGGCTCGGTGGTTGGATTCAGCCCCCCGACAACATGGACATGACTCCTTTGGAAGTCAAAGATATACATCATTTTCTTCTTTCATATGTGTTCTTTTATAAAAATCATTAAAAACATAAAATAAATTATTTTATAAATATTATTTTAATTATTTTGATTTAGTTAATGTGTTCAAGTTTTTTTAGAATAGGAAAATATTAATTTAAGAAACTGAAATAATATCTAGTGAATTATTATTTAAATTATTTTGATTTAATTCACGTGTTATTTTGAAGCATTTAGATGATGTCCATAGTTGTATTCTTCATGAGTTCAGCACTTGCTGAAGTTGTATCCATGCTACCTTTGATTTCAATGAAATAGCAAAGCATTGATATTTTCCGCTGGAAAAAAAGAAACAAAAATTTTGAAACTGAGATCTTATGTGGGTGTTAATAAAACAATCTAATAGGAAGTGCTTTTCATTCTCAACACTCATAATGTCATAAATAGTGTCACAAAGATAACAAATCTTTTCAACCCACAAAATTTTAGGAAAGATTCAACTCCGTGTTTCACTTATTTTATTCAATTAAGCTAACAAAAACAAATAGATCATTACATCCCAACTAACTTTACCAAAAAGATTCAACCTCGTTACAAATTGCTAATTGCTAATCTTGTGAATTACAGCCAAATAACTTACAAGCTGCCCTACTCCATGAAAACAATGGAAGGAGCCAAGCCAAGGGTTGATCTATTTCTTTAAAAAAAAAGTTTACCATACTCATTGCAATTGTAAGAGAGAAGATACTTACCACGTGGAACACAAAAGAAAGATAAGTGGTGATGACACAAAATTCCATACATTTAGAAAATCTTGGTGGTGATGACACAAAATTCCATACTCCGAGAAAATCGCCGAAGTTGGTGTGAACTGCCAATCCGCGACACTTCGAAAAAAGAAAGGCTAAATGCTTGTAAAATAATTAATAATAATAATGAAACTCGTCTCATGTGAATTAGATTGACCACTTGCCTTGTCCGTTTCTTATTAATTAATAAAAATTCCTTGAATGTAAAACAAATGAAATTCATTATAAAAAGGATAAGATGCTTTGGGAAGGTGGTGAGTGTGATGTAACACGCGATATGTCAAATCACATTCCATTTGGAAAGCTAATAGTTTAAATTCAACGGTGGATCCAGGAAACTTGGTAAATATCTTCTCAAAGGTTTAGGATTTCTTTCAATATATTGTTCGATAAACCAAATATTTTTATTAAAATAAAAAATTGAAGAGAATGATTTCTTTCAATATATTGTTCAATAAACCAAATATTTTTATTAAAATAAAAAAATTGAAGAGAATTTTCCTAAATAAAACATGCTTAAGAGAATATTGATTACATTGAAGCTGTGACATGCTTAAAAGAATATTATATTTGATTGCACTTAAGTCGTTGACAAGACTTTTAGTTAATTGGGAGGCCAATGAAACATACTTATAAGAATATTTGATTACATTGAAGTTGTGACATGCTTAAAAGAATATTATATTTGATTACATTGAAGTTGTTGAGAAGACTTTTAGTTAATTGGGAGGCCAATGAAGAGCAACAAATATATTTTATTAATAATCAATTAATATATTTTATTAGTAATCAATTGAGAATCAATCAAAGAATTTTATAATCTTTTGGAAGTAAAGATGTAAATAAGAAAATTAGATTAAGTACCATTTAAGATCAAGAAATGATGTACGATGTGTTATATATAAATAAGAAAATTAAATTAAGTACCATTTAAGATTAAGAAATTATGTATGATGTGTTTTTATGTAGGATTTATATGATATAAAAGTTAAATTGTCATAATTTATATTATATTTTTAAGGTCATAGTTACGTAAGATATTAATTTGGTGTATGAGACCTTCTTATAAGTACAATAAAGGACCTTCTTTACACAATGATGTAATTGCTAAAGTTTATAGAAGTGTACATCCCTACTCTTCTCCATATTATACACAATTCAATTATTACGTGAAATGAGTTTTTAATAATATTTTAATCATTTCAACATTTTTACATAATGAAATAGTCCATCATAAAGAAGATCCTCAAAATATCTAAGTTTTGACATCTTGAAGGTAATAAAAATTCACCTCTTGGAGTTTAAACTTTGTGAGCTACTCTCTCTGCTATGAAACTAGGGTTTTTCGTATGCCTTTTCTTTTTGGTCATGGATTTGCCTTTAGGCCGAGGGACGGGGAGGGAGTTGTCCCTTGATGTGTGTCTCAAAAGGGTCATTGCTACAACGACCGAAGCTGCCCCAAATTTTGGCTCTTATTCAAACTCTCGTTTTGTTAAGCTTGTGACGACTCCTGAAATCAAACTATCTTTTTCCTATTTGAAAAATAAAATCATCGCTCTAACGGAGAAGGGTCTCGTCGATTGCTTCACGGAGATGTGGCCATCCCAAAATCCATAAAAAATTGGATCAACAAGAACTGTAGGCCATTGATAAAGGGAGAAGTTGTTTAGGATTTTAGCAGAAAAGGTTTTTTTCTTTTTTTCTTTTCGAACATAAAGAGGATCGTGACCTCATCTTGAGAAATGGGACGTATTTCCTGGGCGCGAGAGGAATGTACCTCACTTAGTGGAATGCCTCCTTCGACCAGGAAAAAAAATATATTCCAAAAGCAGTTCTCACTTGGGTCAAGCTCCCTCATCTCCCTCTGTGTTGTTGGGGGGGTGACGATTTGAAGGCTATTGGAAATACTCGGGGTAAGTTTATCGACCGGGTTGAACCTAAATCCCCCCCCCCCTCCCCTCCACCCCACCCCGCTCTTTTCCTGCGCCAGGATTTTTGACCTGTAGAAGTGGACTTAGAAAATGGATTGCATGAATATGGCCATTATGAAAGGACATGCAAAAAGAAAAATGCAATAGGAAGAACCAGAGAAGGATGGAGATTGGAGTGTGGTTTCTAAAAAAGGAAGAAGAGGGGTTGTGAAGCAACCTTCCTCAGAAGGGGTAGAGGAAGTTGAGAAAGAGAACAAATTTCAAGCTCTGAATAACCAAGAGGAAGAAAAAATTGAAGAAGGAGAAATAAGAAAAGAGCCCCAAAACACAACAGAAATGGAGTAGCCAATCATGGTAGAAATAGAGGAAGAAGGGAACTATGCTCCAACATTACCTTAGAAACCCTATGATGAAGTTCCCTCCATGGCCTTTGGATCAACCAAATCCAATTAAAAAATGTCACAAGAAGAAAAATTGGAGTATAAGGACACTTGGAAAGAGCTCACAAGGAAAAAAGGAAGGAAACCAAATAGAGCACATAGAAAAGAACTGACAAAAAACGAAAAAAGTGGAAGGGAAGCAATCCAGTATTGACCAACACATCAAGGTTTTAAGCACATTTGGAAGGTAGACACTTGGGGATAATGAGAACTCTAAAACAAGGTTATCCTCCCTTAACCCCCAAAAATAATGAAATTGGTTGGGTTTATTAAGCTAATCAGCAAAGCCAGCTAACAGTTGGGTTTATCAGGCTAATCAGCCAAGCCAGCTAACAGTTGGGTTTATCATACTGCACACATTCAAGCCAACACTTACATAAAGGACTATCTAAGCCAACAGATGGGTTTATCAGGCTATACAGCCATGCCATCTCACTACTGGGTTTATCAAGATACTCAGCCCATCCAACATTCACAGTTGGGTTTATCAGATTGTCTAGTCAAGGATCACATAAGGCCAAACACAACAAGACACAGCCGAGCCAACATATGGGTCTATCAAGCTATTAGCCAAGCTCTCCTTCAAGTTGGGTTTATCAGGCTTCTAAGGCAATGGACAGGAATAACTGCTAAGCTAGTGATCTCATCCGCAAAGCTAAGGACACCTTCACAAGACCTATCTGGACTAACATTCATGTTGCCTACACACCCAACACAAGGAAGTGTCCCCTTCTCTGCTCCACGGTCCCTCAGGATACACCTTCCCTTCCAATGCTCTTCCGGATGTGCATAGCAGATTCACCAGCCACTCTTATCTTATTGTGAGATTCCACACTAGGTTTATCAAGCACATTCTACGTCTCTCCCATTCCTAAGTCTTGTATATAGTTCATAACAAAGCCAAGGTGCGCAACACAACAACCACAAGGAGACACAATAAACATGCTTCACTTTGATACATAAGCGGTAGGGTCTCATAAAACTCTGCAGTTCAGGATAATGCTGCAACACAGCAACCAGGGTCTCGGTAAAGGAAAAATACTTGCAGAAATGCGTAGCAACACCTACTATCTCTCGCTGCTTGTCCGATCGGGAAGAATGACCAACGCGTAGGTGAATGATAATGAACAAACAACCTCCTCCATCAATGAAGGATGGATTCCCCAAACGTCCCACAACTCTCCCTAAAATGTGAGGGAAGACAAAAACGTTCCTGCATGAGGGAATGGGCGTACGTTTTTAGGTGTTTTCTTGCCCATGGGGTCAAGACATGTTCTTCTAGAATGGGTGCTCTGCCCAAATCATTTTTTCCCATACTCTTCCCCTCCCATGCAATAACTACATCAACCAAATTTTTACAGAAATAAATGGTTGGGGAAAAGACAAGAAAAGGGGTAGTTGATAGTTTTGATGGGTTTTACCCAATGACTTAAGGTTAAATATTCCCCCTCCTCCCTATCCTTGGAAAATCATGCCCCCATCTCATTATTTGTTGCAATGACATAGTTGGTTGTGGGCTTTTCATTAAATTGCGTATTTACATGATGTTTACAAACGTGCTTGACTTAGTACATGAACCATAGGCATCAACCATGATCACCTATACACCAAACATTAATCACTGGCAGGGCCTTGGACTTCAGCTCCTTGCCATGATTCCATATAATATTTACATCATATACATTTAATGCAAACGGGGTCAAAACCTGGGTGTTACATTCCCCTCCCCCTTTAACAACACTGTCCTCGGTGCTTTACAAAATTGGATAAAATGTTGCACTTGTACTGCCCTTAGTGCTCTGTAGAATTGAAAAAAAATGGATGTGTCAATTGCATGGAGTCCTCCAGCTCCCATGTAGCCTCTTCAGGACCATAGTGCTCTCGTTGCACCTTTACCTGCCCTATGGCTCGATTCCGGAGCATTGTGAACTTCCTGTCAAGGATGCGCATTGGCTCTATTTGGAACTCTCCCTCGGGTTCCACCTGAATCACGTCCCAATTTACCACATGGTTAAGACCGTGTACATATCTCTTAAGCAAAGGAACATGAAAAACATTATGAGCTCTAGTGCGAGCAGGAAATGTAAGTCTATATGCAATGAGCCTTATTCTTTTAAGCACTTCAAACGGCTCACATTATCTATGTGACAACTTGGCACAACTTACAAGCTTCAAGGAACTCTTCTTTGCCCTCACTCTGAGGTAAACATGATCCCCAACACTGAACTCTCTGTTCACCCTATGCTTATATGCATAGCTTTTTTGTCTGACCTGGGATACTTTCAGATTCTTCCTGATCTTTACCACTTCCTGCTCCATCTCCTTGAGAAATTATGGACCAAGCACAACCTTGTTCACTGGATTATCCCAAGTCATTGGTGTCCTTCACCTCCTACCATACAAAGATTCATATGGACTCATCCCCAAGGATGCTTGTTGTCCATTGTTATAAGCAAACTATACCAAGTGTAAACAATCTTCCCACTTGGTTGGTTTGTCCATCACATACATGTGAAGCATGTCTTCAAGCACTTGGTTAAGTCTCTCTTTCTGCCCATCAGTTTGAGGGTGGTAGGAAGTGCTGAAGTTCAGCTTTGTACCCAAATCTGCAAACAACCCCTTCCAAAAATTGGAAATGAACTTGACATCTCTGTCAGAGACTATTTCCTTAGGAAATCCATGCAATTTGAAAATATCCTTCATGAATATCTTTGCAATGTCATCAGTCTTATGCATAGAGTTAACCAGTATGAAATGTGCTGCCTTTGTCAACTTTTCCACCACAATCATGATGGAATCATGTTGTCTCCAAGTCATTGGAAATCCTGTAATAAAATCCATGGAAATAACTTCCCATTTCCATTCTGGAACTTAAAAAGGATGCAACAAGCCTACTGAGTGTTGATGCTCAATATTCACCTGCTGACATTTCATGCACCTTGAAATATATTCATCCATGTCCTTTTTCATTCCTGGCCAAAAATATTGCTTTCTAGCTGTAGTAATTGTCTTCTGATATCCTAGGTGACCGGAATATGGAGCTTGATGGATCTCATCCAATACAACTCTCCTCAAATCTTCTACATTCTAAATATAAATTTTGTTCTTATAAGTAAGAAGTCCATCTTCTTCCAATTTATATCCTTCATACTTCTTTTCAAGGATTTGCTGCTGCAACTTGTCTTTTACCTGCACATACATTTCATCTTTAGCAATATGACTAACAATCTGTTTTCTCAAATCTAATTGGAAAATACTAAGAGATGCCACATGCATTACTTGCACCTTACTTTTGAGTGCATTAGCTACCTTATTCTTTTTTCCCTTTATGTGCTTTATTTCAAAATCAAACTCACATAAAAACTCCACCCATCTAGTTTTCCTATCATTTAGAGTAAGTTGGTCAAGCAAATTCTTCAGACCATAATGGTCTGTCCTTAACTCAAATCTCATGCCCATCAAGTAATTCCTCCACATCTTGAGAGCATGTACTATGGCTGCAAGTTCTAGATCGTGAGTGGAATAGTTCTTCTCATGCTCCTTCGGCTTTCTTTACTCATAACATATCACCTGGTTGTCTTGCATAAGGACTCCTCCAAGCCCTTGACCACATGCATCAGTACACACCACAAAATATTTTTCTGGTTTAGCAATATTCAATAATGGTCCACTTGTGAGAAGTTTCTTCAACTGCTGGAATCTTTCTTCACACTTCAGTGTCCATTCAAACTTTATTGCCTTCTTTTGAAAAGAAGTGACTGGATGTGCGACCTTGGAGAATCCTTTAATGAATTTCCTATAGTATCCTGCAAGTCCCATAAAAGATCTTACATCTGTCACATTTCTTGGAGTAGGCCAATTCATAATGGCCTCAATCTTCTCAGGGTTTACATATATTCTCTCATCTGAGATAAGGTGACCCAAATAATGAATCTTATCTTTCTAGAAGTCACACTTGCTCAACTTTGCATACAACTTATGTTCCCCAAGCAATTGCAATGTCAATCTCAGGTGTTCTTCATGCTCTGCCTCATTCTTTGAGTAAATAAGAATGTCATCAAGGAAAAAAAGAACAAACTTGTCCAAATACCTATTGAAAACACTATTCATAAGGCACATAAATGTAGTTGGTGCATTTGTGAGACCAAATGGTACCACTATAAACTCATAATGTCCCTACCTTGTCCTGAAGGTTGTCTTATGAATGTCTTCATCCTTGATTCTTACCTAATGGTAACCAGACCTCAAGTCAATCTTGGAAAATACCTTTGCTCCTATCATTTGATCAAAGAGGTCATCAATCCTAGGAAAATGATATTTGTTCTTCACAGTGACTTTGTTCACTTGTTTGTAATCAATACACAACCTGAGTGTGCCATCTTTCTTCTTTACAAACAGAACTGGTGCTCCCCAAGGAGACACACTCGACCTGATATACTTCTTTGCAACAACTCTTGCAGTTGCATCTTTAACTCTAGCATTTTTGGTGTACTCATTATGTAGGGTTTCTTGGACACTGGTGTTCCTCCTGGCACAAGTTCAATTGTGAAATCAATGTCACTCTTTGGAGGAAGCCTTGGAATCTCATCAGGAAACACATCCCTAAATTCCTGCAACACATGAAAGTCCTCCAACCTAGGAGTTTCATTCTTTGTTGCCTCAAAAATATGAGCTACATACTACTAGCAACCTTTCCTATAGAACTTTTTCAACTGCATTGCTGAAATATGCCTCACATAAATCACCTTTGGACTGCCTCTTACAACTATTGGGTTCCCTTCTTCATCCATTCATTCAAAAGTATTATTGTAACAGTCAAGATTTACCATGTGAGATTATAACCAATCCATTCCAATGAGAACAACGTAGGAACCAAGTGGTAGAACATTCAGATCAACACAAGTGACCAATCCATTCATGACCAAGAGACATTTCTCTACCACTTCACTAACCTTTCTCCTAGTTCCAGTGGCTAGCTGAATTAACCAAGATTTTATATGCTTTACTTTCTTAGAAGCACAAATCTCCACTACTCTAGGAGTAGTGTAACTGTGAGTAGAACTAGGGTTAATCAAAATAGAAACAGATTGCTCAACAATCATACCTGCAAATTCAACCACGGTTGACTAGTGATCTTCCTGGAGGTCCTCCAGTGCTACATAAATACTAAGGATATCCCTTGCTACTTGACCCACTGTTTCTACCTCTTGAAGGTTGTAATATGTCCTTGCATTCTCATTCTCAAGTGGACAACTCCTACGTATGTGAGGTCCTCCACATTTCCAACATTGGAGTGGTTCTCTGTTATGTTGTGGATCTCTTGGCTTTTTTCCCACCACTCTAGCTGGCTACTTCTCAACTTGGGATGGTTGCTTCTGCTGATTCCTGATGTTAGAAGGTTTGAAACCTTTCTTCCTTTTTTCAGACTTCTTATTCTTCGTGTCCTTCCATGTCTTATGACAATCAGGTTTTCCTTTACTTTTCTCATAGCAATACTTAGCTTTCCTTATCACTTCATCTGGAGTTCTAGGTTCATAAAACTCAATTCTGTCTTTGTAATATTGAGGCAATCCACTCAGGAAACGCTGTATTTTTACCTTTTCATATTTGATGTACCCGACATACCTTAAAAGTTCTAGGAACTTGTTTGCATACTCTTCCATGGTATGCTGTCCCAATCTTAGCTCATGGAATTCTTTGATCTTATCATCATAGTACCTGTCAGAGAGGTACTTCTGCTTGAAATAATTCTGGAACTGTTTGCACACAATCTTCCTTCTATTAATCTTTTTCACTTGCCTAAATTTCTCCCACCATATGGATGCTCTTCTACTCAAATTGAAGATGGATACTCTAGCCTTCATATTTCTTGAATAGTCTTGGACTTAGAAATACTTTCTCATCCCAAGAATCCAAGCTTCAACTTCTTGACCATTCTTTATCTCACCATTGAAGGTAGGAATCCTTTCCTTCTTAAACGCATCATGTGAATGGTTCTGGTAACACCTCTTCCTCTCATTCCTTTAAGAAGAAGAACTTGAACCGCTAGTGGATCCTTCAGAGTGAGACGACCCACTAGGATATCTCTTCCTTCTTCTAGCATTGTTGTTACTGCCTTTTGGTCTTATTGTCTGGTCCCCAAATTTCATCTGCCTCTGAATGTCTGTCAGACTTTGCAACATGGTTGCATTCAACTAATTCTGCTCCCCTTGGGCCTTAACCAATCTTGCATTGTCTACCCTATAGCTTTGCATCTCCACTCTTAGGCTTCTCATGGTGGTTGCAAAATATGGGGGAGTATCTTGAAACCTCCTCCCATTAGACTCTGTCTCAGCATTTCCAACTCAGACATTCGCCCCCATAGAATCTTCCTCGTGCTCATAGGGATCCTGTGTATCATTCATGTCCTAGGTTCTGATGGCTGAGCCAACAACCCACCTTTCTAATATGTACTACTACTATGCAAAATGTGTGTTAACACTCTGTTTTTAACAGTTGATTTAAGAGCCTGATAGGAGTTCGATGAGGGTCTCATTCCCGCGAACTTCATGTGAACTCTCCTTCAGGATATCATAAATACAAAGCAAAGAAGAAAACAGAAGGTGTGTTGAAGGCGTTGGGCAAGGCTCGAGATCAAAGGCTGAAATTGATCGAAGATAGATCAATGGCTCTAAACCATTTCGTGCGAGTAGACATGCTCGACCAAAGCCACGTTTCTAATTTGCTAAATGGGTTAAAGGTCGGGACATTCTATGGTCAAGATGATATCTGAGTCAAATCTACGTCCTCAATCAATTTTGCAATCCATACACGCAGGGGTAAAGGCCGCGATTTCAAATCGCAAATGAGGGGTAGCAATCACGAAGATCAACGGCTACGATGGGAATGGAGAGAAATCTACAGCCACGGTTTATTTCGCAGTGCGGACTAGCATGATGAATACCAAAAGCTTCCCATTGCGAAAGATAGTGGGGCCCCCTCAGATATACGGCTGCATGAAGGGTTAGTCGCGATCGATGGTTGAAAACATGTCACGATCCTGAACTGCCCGCGGTATTCAAAGGAGAAAATTTGGCGGCAAAAGGAATGGGACGTGGACGGTAGAAATGAAAGATTCCACGAATCGGATGGCTGAGATGGCTCCCAAGGTGCGTGATTTCACATCCAGTGCAGAGATGATAATGGAGGAGGCGTTCACGCGTGTAATCTGCGCCCCATTGCAGATTGGCCGATTCTTCTGATGCCATTCGAGATAAGCCTAAGATGGAAGTCTTGTTTAGCGGTGCTAATTTCCTCGGTTCACAAGTGTGGTATGTGGTTCACTTCGAAGGGAACCGTGCGAAATATGGAGGTTTGATTCGTTGAGGTGACAGACTTGGAATTTACATGAGGCTGAGGGATGCGACGAACTAAAATAGCCCGACGCCACCATCAAGGTAATTGAAAGGGAAAGAGATGGTCAAATCTGCAGCCCTTGGAACCAGCCTAGCAGCCATGCGGGAATGGCTTGGAATCTTAGCCATACTGGATAATATAATTAAACATCAGGAGGAAATATCCCCACCCTGGCATCACACATGCCTCCATCACAGCTACTCTAAGGGTATAGCCCTTCCTGAACCGTCTCTACTCACACTATATAACACCATCTTACGAAGATCTTTGAGGCATGGAATTGTGTAGATGATAAGAGATATAGGGTTGAATTCTGAGAAGTGTCGAATTCCTTCAAAGACAACCATGGCCATGTGGTTCAAGAAATTAGTTCGACAAGGGGTACTCTTGGTAGGCAAACATGAATATGTGTTCTAGTTATCCACACCATAAAATCACCAACCACCGGGGCACATATGTGAAATTCCAAGAGGAATTCATCCACTTCTACACAACCCGGTCTCTAGGTGTGTAGTGCATGAGTTTTGACATCCCAGCAACGTCCCTCTGACACTCCCGGTTGCAGTCATGACCTCCGAAGTCCCAGCTCACAGTGGTGGCAGAACTGGTGGGTTTTGTGGGTCTTGCAGCCAGATTTATCATTTCCCCTCTAGTCTAAAGATATCCTTACAGGCATCGCTAATACCATTGGTAGGTTTGTCTCTTTGGAGAAATACTTTCACACGGTTTTTGACAAACACATTGCTAAGGTTCTTGTCGAACTGGATGTTACCCGTGGTCTCCTACTTGAAATCGAGATTGACTATAATAGTGTGGTCATTTCACAAAAACTCGATTATTTGAATATTCACTTTTGTTGTAGCTACTGTCATCATACGAGACATTTGAGGAAATCTTGTACTTCCTTATTACAGGGCATTCCACTTCGTGTTGGCTTCTATGAATCTGAACCCTCTCTTGATACCTCACCTTCCCCTTCTTTGCAGCTACCACCCTTACAAGAGACTCAGCCGGTGACAGCACCATCTACTGATTTTCTGGCTATCCCTCCATTGATTGGCCCTTATGACTCTTCCTCTCCGACCTCGGTTGGAGATCTGACCAAAGGTGAGCTACAATACATAACGGATGTAGAAACTTTGGCCTTATCTGCTTCCAGATCTTGTACTGATCAGATTTTCGATCCTCTAACTCCTTCTCACACTTCTACCCTTACTGCAAATCCATCTCCCCCGCCCTTTACCTTGGAGAACTCCCCCCCCTACCTCATCCCTCCTCCCCTCCTTGTCCTGGCTCTCCTTGTAGTCCTTTAACCACACCTTCCTTTGATGACCCATCTCTACTTAAAGCTCTAGATATCTTTACTGATAAGTCTCCCATCTCCCCTTCTGTCTTATCTCTGGACTCGATTAGATTTGAGAATGTGACTATCCGTAAGGCTAAGAAAGGAAGTAAAAACTCTGCATAGTCCCCCACTGGTCTATACACCCCTCTTTCGGCCCGCATCAATGCAGCAGCCAGAAATCACTCATCATCACAGGCACTTAGAGCAAAGTCACCTGTCATTCAGGTTGATCCATGAAGATTGTCTCCATGAACATCCATGGGTTTGGGGGGCCTACTAAACAAAAATCTCTCAAAGATCTGTTTACTTCTATTAATCCTAACATTACCCTGTTACAGGAAACGATGTGTGATCATTTTACTGCCCTTCACTTGTTTGCCTTTATCAAGCCTAGATGGGAATTTTGTGCAATAGATGCACTTGGTCTTTCTGGGGGTATCCTTTTGGCCATGAATCCTCACCGAATCAGGTGTAAAGCCTTTCACTCCTTTGCAGGCATTCTTCTTTCAGCTAGTTTCAAAGGCTTTGACTCTGTCTTTTCCATTGTCAACTGCTATGGACCCTATGCTAATAGAACCAAATTTTGGGACTCAGTTGTATCTGGAGGAATCTTCAATTATCCCAACCTCATCCCGGCTGGAGACTTTAATTTCACTATCTCAGATCTGGAAATCTGGGGTGACCGTGCACGTCTGGATCATCATTCTCTGTACTTTGCTCAACTACTAGAATCAGTGTATATGGATGATCTTTCTCCCACCAAGATTGGGCCCACTTGGAGAAATGGTAGAGATGGACCTGGGGGGGTTAGCAAAAGAATTGATAGATTCCGTGCTTCTCTACACCTTATCCCTCTTCTTGGAAGTTATCACTCTTGGACTCAGCCCTCAGAAATATCTGATCACTATCCGGTGTGTCTTGAGTGTAATTTTTGTCTGAAGTGTCATCTTTATCCTTTCAAGTTCAATAGAGTTTGGCTCCTTGATATTGACTTTGAAGCACTTGTATCCTCCTCATGGAAGGATCCTACTCCCTCTGCTGGACCCATGTTTGACTTCAACTTTAATCTGCAGAGACTCAAGAATGTTGTTAAGACTTGGGAGAAACAGAAGACCACTTTGAGAGCAAAGGAGATCTCTGAGATCGACCTGGCCATATATACTCTCCTTTCTGCTCACCACTCTAGTATTCTCACTGAAGAGGCCACATGTTCTATTTCACTCTTAAAATCCAGGAAAAATTCCCTTCTTTCTCACCAAATCCTTACCCGGAAGCTCAAAAGTAGAGTGGACTGGATCCAAGAGGGTGATGCCAATACCAAATTTTTTCACTCCTTTGCTTATGCTAGAAGGAACTCAAAAGCTATCTGGGCACTCAATAACCAGATTGGGGAATCTATTGAGGATGATTCCATGTTAAAAGCTATGGGTGTTCAACACTTCTCAGAGCTTTTCTCTGTTGATGGTAAAACTAATATAAAGGCTCAACTTAATGTCATCAGATTATTTCCTTCCTTTGTAGAGGAAGAGGATCACGAGCTCTTCATGTATGATTTTACTCTACAAGAAGTTGAAGATGTACTTAAAGGATTCAAAAAAGATAAAAGTCCCGGACCAGATGGGTGGCCGATGGAATTTTACCTTCACTTCTTTGATCTTGTTGGGATGGACATTTTGAAAGTTATTGAACACTCTAGGTTAGAGGGTCAAGTCATAGGTGCCCTCAATGCCACCTTTATTACCCTTATACCTAAGTGTGACAAGCCTACTACTCTTGGTGAATATAGACCCTTCTCCTTGTGCAAGGCTGATTTATAAGATCATCTCCAAGTTGGATGCTATCAGACTTAAGGTAGTCCTTCATAAGGCTATTACCAAACATCAACTTGGGTTCCTGCATAATAGACAGATCATTGAACCTATTGGTATTGTACAAGAAGCCCTCCATACTATCAAGGTTGAAAATCAAAATGTGATGGTATTGAAACTTGATCTGGTGAAGGCCTTTGACAAGGTCAGCTGGTCTTTCTTGAGGCTGGTTCTTTTACAGATTGGGATCCCTGCTAACTTTGTGAATTGGATCATGGACTGTGTGGAGTCTGCAAATTTTGTTGTTCTTATTAATGGGACCCCATCAAAGTTCTTTCAAGTCTCAAGGGGTATTAGACAGGGATGTTCTCTATCTCCCCTTCTATTTATACTGATCATTGAAGGATTGAGTCTATTGATTAATAAGGCACTTGTTAGAGGTGATATAACAAGAATCAAAATGGCTCATAGTCTGTATCTTACACACCTGCTCTTCATAGATGATGCTATCCTATTTGGTTCAGGCACGCTGGCTGAGTGGCAGCAATATAAAGTTATCTTGGATACTTTTTTATTTGCTACAGGTATGGAAATCAATGCAAACAAATCTTCATTTCTATTCAATAATGTTGAGGAGCCAGTCAAACATCAAATTTACAATATTATGCCATACAAAATGGAGCCCATTGTCACTGGTTTTAAGTACCTGGGATATTACCTCAAACCACTGGGATATGGAATAAAGGACTGGAGATGGTTCTTACGGAAGTTTGAAAAAAAAATGAGTAACTGGACTTATAAGCTACTCACTCTGGGTGGAAGACTAGTTCTAGTAAAATATTTTTTGATGAATCTTGCGGTGTATTGGCTCTCTCTAGCTCGTATTCCCAGTACCATATGGAAATACATTCGGAGATACATCTTCAATTTTTTATGGGGAATCTCACAAGGTAAACATAAATATCATCTGGTAGATTGGCTCACCATCTCCAAGCCATATGCTCTAGGTGGCTGGAACATAAAAAAATCTGGAATGGTTTAGTTTGGCCTTGCGAACCAAAAGTTTCTGGCTTGTACTCAATGCAGATGGACTCTGGTCCCAGATCATTAAGCATAAATATCTCAAGAGTTTACCTGTTGATGTCTGGCTCAGACAACATTCCTTCAAAGTCCAGGGTACCTCTCATATGTGGAATGGTTTTATCAGAGCCATTTCATGGATCACTAGATGTCTTGGATGGAAGACCGACAATGGCAAAAACATTAAATTGGGCATTGATCCCATTGCTGGTTTTGCATCTGATTATATTTTACCAGAGGATCTTAGACTGTATCTGGAAGATTATGGTATTCTTACATTATGAGATGTACTCAATCGAGGGGTTGCTACCACCTCCACTGATTATTGTCTCTCTGTAGACGAGTTACAACTGGGTGGTCATTGGAAGGAAGCATGGTCAAATTACATAAAAGGCTTACATCATGGTGGGATACACATCAACAATTCTCCTAATACTCTAGTGTGGATGTTTAACAAGTTGATAGGCTCAGTTCAAGCCAACCTAATGTATGAGCTGATTGCAAATATCTCTGTCACCAGCAGACCAGCTGACATCTTTGTCAAGATTTGGAAATTCAGCATTCCACTGAAGATTATTTGTTTCAATTGGCTCTGTCTGTTGAATAAGATACATACTTGGGACAACCTGACTAAAAAAGGATGGATTGGACCAAATAGGTGTTGCTTGTGCAGATCAGTATCAGAATCAGTTGATCATCTTTTTCATGAATGCAGTTTCATTATACGGGTAACAGTCCTCATTAGATCCTCTCTTGCCATTCCTTATTTTTGGAAGGAGACTAACTTTCTTCTTAATGTCTCTTGTTGGATCAACAAAGGAAATAATCTGATGCATCTTCCTTTCCATTTATAATGGAAAATCTGGTTGACAAGGAACAAATGTGTATTTGAAGACAAACAGTCTGATATTTTTCATGTTGTTCAGTTCATCAGGAATCAACTTCCGCTCTATCCTGTTAGTACCCAGCAGAAAAGTAAAAGGAGAGCTATTGGACCGGCACCTACTTTTGATTTTCTTGCTGGTTTCTTTGATGGGGCATCAACTAATCATTTGGGAGGTATTGGTGTACATTTACTGCTTAGCCAGGACCACTATTTCAGCTTTAAATTGGGTGTTGGAATGAGTACAAATACCAGATCGGAGCTTCTGGCTTTATGGACACTCCTTCACTGTGCTAAAATCATGGGCATTCCCACTTTCAATATCTTTGGAGATTCATTTGCTATCATTAATTGGTTCAATCGAAGATAAGCTCTTACTTTACTTACTCTTGATGGTTGGTGTCATCGTATTAGGGAGATGTAATCATACTTCATCCAGCTAAAGGCCATTCACATATACAGACAACACAATACTAAGGCTGATAGCTTATCCAAAGAAGCATTAAACTTGGCCTCTTGCTAGTATATGTTTTCAGAATTCACCAATGGTGAATGTTCTGATCAGGGCTCTTTCCAGCTTTTCTAGCCCTTAGCACCTATTTCTTTTTGTGATGATTCTTTTGACATCCTTTGGATGATGGTGGTGGATGACCACATTTTTCTATACTATTAGTATAATGCTTGTTTGGATTAGCTACTTCAAAATTAGTAGGATTTTTTCTGTGTATTGAAGGGTATGGCAGAGGATGTAGTCAAATTCCCTAGCATGTTATGTGCTCACTGTGAAGTATTTTTTGTATAGCTAATCATTGACTAGCTGATAGCAGTCAAAGAACTTGATGTTTCACTCCCATGAGCTCAGTAGGCTATTAATTGAAGCAGTGGTATCTCGATGATGTCCATAGTTGTATTCTCCATGAGCTCAGCACTTGCTGAAGTTGTATCCATGTTACTTTTGATTTCAATGAAATAGCAAGGAACTGATATTTTCCCCTAGGAAAAAAGAAACAAAAATTTTGAAACTGAGATCTTATGTGGGTGTTAATAAAGCAGTCTAATAGGAAGTGCTTTTCATTCTCAACACTCATAATTTCATAAATACTGTCACAAAGATGACAAATCTTTTCAACCCACAAAATTTTAAGAAAGATTCAACTCCGTGTTTCACTTATAAAAATTCAATTACGCTAGTAAAAACAAGTAGATCATTACATCTCAACTAAATTTACCAAAAAGATTCAACCTCATTATAAATTGCTAATCTTGTGAATTACAGCCAAATAACTTACAAGCTGCCCTACTCCATGAAAACAATGGAAGGAGCCAAGGGTTGATCTCTTTCTTTATAAAAAATAATTACCATACTCATTGCAATTTGTAAGAGAGAAGATACTTTTTTTTCAGAAGAAAAAAGCTAGCCTTTGATATTCAAAATAGAATCAAAAGACATCTTAAACATACATCATGAAATACGAGGACAAAACAATCCATCAGCACCCATACAGTCATGTATAAAGACATAAAAACAACATGACAGCCAGTACTGGAGAGAGTACAAACAAAATCTGATCTAATGCAGACTTTTTCATCATTCCCGGAGACTCGGGTCAGCAATTTCCAAGCACTGGTGTCCGATCAAACATATATGCCATGGAAGATAAAAACTAGCTGAAAGTCTCCAAAATACAGACAGTAAGTACATCCAATCCAATCAAAAACCAAAAACTGTAAAATGATGACAGCCATCAAAATAGAGGGAAAATTCCCTCTCCAATGATCAAACCATCCATGGTTTCCGAGAAATGACCAATACCCAAGTCCATATTCAGGGCCTTCTTGGAAAGACCATCAGCTAGAGTATTGTGTTCCCGGAATATATGATTGAAGGACACCGGTGGAGCCAATCGCAGCATAGAATTTATATCATTGCACCAGTGTTTCAGAGTAGGTAAATCCAGGGTAGATATTCTATTGACCCATGAGATAATCACTAAAGAGTCACCATAAATCATCTTAATGGGCAGACCCATCAATTGACAGACTCTGAGAACAGACCAAAGTGCCAAAAGCTCGGCCCGTGTATTGGTGCATTCCCCACATCCAACAGAAAATCCAAAGTAATGGGTTTCATTGAGATAGATCATAAACCCAGCTCCTCCCATATTTGTTTTAGCTGCACCATCAAAATAGCCCACAGGATAGGAATGTAACGGCAGGGGACCAATCTGCCTGATTTTTTTTTTCTTATGTGGGACCGGGAATAGTGATAGGGAGCTATCAATCCTGGCAATGAGTAAGGAGGCATACGGTTTAATATCTTCAAAAATACAGGAATTCCGATGGAGCCAGATGTACCAGAAGATGATCACAGGAGCATATAGAAAAGTAGTAGATTGGGCATGAGTGGTGAACCAGTGGGTTAAAGTAGAATGGAGATTGTCTAGTGGTACAAAGGTAAATCCCAGACAGGCTGCAAAGTGGTTTAAGATATTCAGAGTGTATGGACACCTTAAAAACAAATGGCCGCAGTCCTCAGAATCCCCATAGCATAAGACGCACATACCAGGGCCATTGAAACCGCGAGATTGTAAGTGATCCCAGGTAAGGATACGGTCCTTCATAATCAGCCAGGTAAAACAGATCATCTTGAGAGGTAATTTCATATTCCACAGCATATACATAACACTGCTGTGATCCTCATCCTCTTGGATATTTATTAGACAGTCATAGCTGCGGGCTGCAGTAATGGGGCCTGCATATGTGTTGTAGGACCACAGGAGCGAATCAGGTTCCCCTCTAAGAAAAATTCTATTATATTTCAAACCTTTGATGTATATATCCCATTGTCTGCTCCAATCATCACATAAGTCAAGATCCTTCGCAGTAAACCAAACACCTGTAGAATAATTTATAGCCTGATCCAACGTGGAAATCCCATAGTCTTCCAAATAGAGTCTCAGCTCTGCAGACAGGATGTAAGAACTGTCCATACCAACAATGGGGTCCGCTCCCACCCGAATCTCCCTCCCATTACCAACCTGCCACATAAGACCATTCCCAATCCATTGAATAGTAGAAAGGAAGCCTTTCCATATAATGGATGCATTGTGAACCCTGAAGCATTTCTGTCGAAACCAAGCATGTACAGTCAAATGTTTCATATATTTTTCCTTCAGCAGAAGATTCCAGATTCCCATTTGATTCAGAGCATACCAAAAGTTCTTCATTCTGAGTGAAATACTGAAGAGAGGGAGATGTTTAATGCCCCAACCCCCCAGGGCTGTGGGACGAGCCAACGAATGCCAATCTGCCAGGTGGAACCTTTTATGCTTAGCCGAAGAACCCCACAGGAATGAGTAAATGAGCTTCCTAAGCTTGTCCAATATAGCCGATGGGATAGGAAACAATGCAAACCAGTAAACAGGCAAACTAGTGAGAACAGCACGCACCAGAATCAGCCTTCCACCCAATGATAATAGCCTGTTTGTCCAGTGAGATATACGGTGCTCAAACTTCAAAATAAGCCACAACCAATCCTTTATAAGGTAACCCGAGGGCTTCAAGAAGAAACCCAGATAAGAAAAACCATAATTGAGATGAGAAAATCTATAGGGCATGATTCCAGAAATTCTGTTCAGCAGGTCTTCATCAATATCATTATGAAGGAAGACAGACTTATCCATGTTTATCTTCATCCCGGAAGCATCACAAAACATATCCAGAATGATCTTGAAAGCAAACCAATCCTCAAATGTTCCCAGCCCAAAGAGTATCACATCATCCACGAAGAGCAAGTGGGTAATTGAAAGGTTGTCCGAGATCTTAATGCCCTTGATAAGACCATTACGTTTTGCATCCTCAATCAGGAGACTAAGTCCCTCTATGACCAAGATGAAAAGTAACGGGGATAGAGGGCATCCCTGTCTAATGCCACGTGATGCCGGGAAGAAAGAGGAGGGAGAGCCATTAATGAGGACCGCAAAATTTGCAGAAGAGATACATCCCATAATCCAATTAACCCCCACCAGAGGAACCCCAATCTGGATGAGTATTAGCCTGATGTAAGTCCAGTTGACCCTGTCAAATGCCTTAGTCAGATCCAGCTTCAGAATGAGAGCAGAAATCTTTCTTGATTTTACCGAATGTAAAACTTCCTGAGTAATGGCAACCGGTGCATGTATCAAACGGTTCTTAAGGAAGCCAAACTGTTGAGAGGTAATAGATGAATCAAGGAAGGGTTTAAGTCTCGATGCCGCCACCTTTGATATTAATTGTAACATAAATTACACAGAGAAATGGGCCTATAATCCCCGAAGCAGATGGGGTGGTCCACTTTAAGAATAAGTGCAATAAATGTAGAGTTGATGGCCGGATCAACCTTCCCCAGCAAACGAGAGGATTCCACCAAGTGCACCAGGGAAGGACCCAGTAAATCAATAAAATGCAAGTAAAATTCCACAGTCCAGCCATCCAGTCCAGGTGCTTTGTCTTTTTTGAAGGACTTTAAAGCCCCCTCAATCTCAGCAAGGGTGACAGGGCTGGTAAAGACAGAGGAATCTTCCCCAGATATATAGGATGGAAAGAGGCTAATAACCTTAAGTTGAGCAGAAAGCTTAGTCAATCCATCATCTGAAAAGATGTCTTTGAAATGTCGAACCCCCAGGTCTTTTATACTACCATCATCTGAAATATCAATACCATCCTCATCTTTCAAACTCCAAATGGCATTCTGATTTTTCCTTGCCGATGCCACAGTGTGGAAAAATTTAGTATTGGCATCCCCGAGATTGGCCCATGTGATTCTGCTTTGTAATCTAGCGGAGTTCAATTCAAAATCCAAGATTTTTTTTTATTCTGCTTTTAAAACATTCAATCTGATTTGTTGAGCATGAGACAAGATAGCAGAATGTGAAGAGAGGAGAATGGAACTAATTTCTTCATCCATCCTCAGAGAGGAGTCCTTCATGGTCTTTGACTCCTCCCGAACCCATACCTTAACCTTTTCTTTTAAATGGCGTAGCCGGGAGGATAGAGCATGCATAGCATCCATAGAGGGATCCAATGGAAAAGATTGCCAGGTCCGGTGAATGAAATGAACAAAAGCATCATTAGATAACCAAGAATGGTTAAATTTAAAAGGGTAATGGCATAGTCCCTGAGGTTCACCCCACTCCATCAAAACCGGGAAATGGTCAGATATACCACTCCTATGTGTCCATACACGATGACGAGGCAAGCTACAAATAAGTTGTTCCGATATTAAGAAACGGTCCAGTCTCTTTGATATCCCCTCCACCCCTGCCCGTCCATTTCTCCACGTAGGACCAGCAAGGGGATGTGCAATGTCCACCAGATGGTGATCCGAGATCAGAGAGGTAAAGAAAGGGCCAAGGGGGTCAAGGTGAGCTTTTTGTCCCCAAATCTCCGAAGCACCCAGGGTAAAATTTAAATCTCCCGCGAGAATAAGGTTCGGGATAGAAAGGATACCCCCCGAAGCAACAGCCGACCAAAAAGAATCCCTATGGGCATATGGGCCATAGACATTGAGTAAAGAGAACTGTAAAGGAGAACCCCGTAGAGAGACCCGGAGCAAAATGCCAGCCAAGGTATGGTATGCTTTACACCTAAGAACGCGCGGGTTCCATCCCGAGAAAATTCCCCCCGAGATTCCCACAGAATCCAAAGCGCAAAATTCCCATCCAGGGCACAGTTTAGAGAAGATACTTACCACGTGGAACACAAAAGAAAGATAAGTGGTGATGACACAAAATTCCATACTTCGAGAAAATCGCCGAAGTTGGTGTGAACTGCCCAATCCGTGACACTTTGAAAAAGGAAAGGCTAAATGCTTGTAAAATAATTAATAATAATAATTATTATTTTACAAGCATTGAAAAAGGAAAGGCTAAATGCTTGTAAAATAATTAATAATAATTGACCACTTGCCTTGTTCGTTTCTTATTAATTAATAAAAATTCCTTGAATGTAAAACAAATGAAATTCATTATAAAAAGGATGAGATGCTTTGGGAAGGTGGCGAGTGTGATGTAACACGCGATATGGCAAATCACATTCCATTTGGAAAGAGAATAGTTTAAATTCAACGGTGGATCCAGGAAACTTGCTAAATATCTTCTCAAAAGTTTAGGAATTCTTTCAATATATTGTTCATTAAACCAAATATTTTTATTAAAATAAAAAAAATTGAAGAGAATTTTCCTAAATAAAACATGCTTAAAAGAATATTGATTACATTGAAGCTGTGACATGCTTAAAAGAATATTATATTTGATTACACTGAAGTTGTTGACAAGACTTTTAATTAATTGGGAGGCCAATGAAACATGCTTATAAGAATATTTGATTACATTGAAGTTGTGACATGCTTAAAAGAATATTATATTTGATTACATTCAAGTTGTTGAGAAGACTTTTAGTTAATTGGGAGGCCAATGAAGAGCAAGAAATATATTTTATTAATAATCAATTAATATATTTTATTAGTAATCAATTCAGAATCAATCAAAGAAATTTTATAATCTTTTGGAAGTAAAGATGTAAATAAAAAAATTAAATTAAGTACCATTTAAGATCAAGAAATGATGTATGATGTGTTATATATAAATAAATAAGAAAATTAGATTAAGTACCATTTAAGATTAAGAAATGATGGATGATGTGTTTTATATAGGATTTATATAATATAAAGGTTAAATTGTCATAATTTATATTATATTTTCAAGGTCATAGTTAAGTTAGATATTAATTTGGTGTATGAGACCCTCTTATAAGTACAATAAAGGACCTTCTTTATACAATGATGTAATTGCTAAAGTTTATAGAAGTGTACATCCCTACTCTTCTCCATATTATAGACAATTCAATTATTACGTGAAATGAGTTTTTAATAATATTTTAATCATTTTAACATTTTTACATAATGAAATAGTCCATCATAAAGAAGATCCTCAAAATATCTAAGTTTTGACATCTTGAAGGTAATAAAAATTCACCTCTTGGAGTTTAAACTTTGTGAGCTACTCTCTCTGCTATGAAACTAGGGTTTTTCGTATGCCTTTTCTTTTTCGTCATGGCTTTGCCTTTAGGCCGAGGGGCGAGGAGGGAGTTGTCCCTTGATGTGCATCTCAAAAGGGTCATTGCTACAATGGCCGAAGCTGCCCCAAATTTTGGCTCTTATTCAAACTCTCATTTTGTTAAGCTTGTGGCGGCTCCTGAAATCAAACTATCTTTTTCCTTTTTGAAAAATAAAATCATCGCTCTAACGGAGAAGGGTCTCGTTGACTGCTTCACGGGGATGTAGCCATCCCAAAAATCCATAGAAACTTGGATCAACAAGAACTGTAAGCCATTGATAAAGGTAGACGTTGTTTAGGATTTTAGCGGAAAAGGTTTTTTTGCTTTTTTCTTTTTGAACATAAAGAGGATCGTGACCCCATCTTGAGAAATGGGACATATTTCCTAGGCGCAAGAGGAATGTACCTCACTCAATGGAATGCCTCCTTCGACCCAGAAAAAAAGATATTCCAAAAGCAGTTCTCGCTTGGGTCAAGCTCCCTCATCTCCCTCTATGTTGTGGGGGGGGGTGACGATTTGAAGGCTATTGGAAATACTCAGGGTAAGTTTATCGACCAGGTTGAACCTAAATTCCCCCCCTCCACCCCACCCTGCTCTTTTCCTGTGCCAGGATTTTTTACATGTAGAAGTGGACTTAGAAAATGGATTGCATGAATATGGCCATTATGAAAGGATGTGCAGAAATAAAAATGCAATAGGAAGAACCAGAAAAGGATGGAGATTGGAGTGTGGTTTCTAAGAAAGGAAGAAGAGGGGTTGTGAAGTAACCTTCCTCGGAAGGGGTAAAGGAAGTTGAGAAAGAGAACAAATTTCAAGCTCTGAACAACCAAGAGGAAGACAAAATTGAAGAAGGAGACATAAGAAAAGAGCCCCAAAACATAGCAGAAATGGAGCAGTCGATCATGGTAGAAATAGAGGAAGAAGGGAACTATGCTCCAACATTACCTTAGAAACCCTGTGAAGAAGTTCCCTCCATGGCCTTTGGATCAACCAAATCCAATTCAAAAACGTCACAAGAAGAAAAATTGGAGTATAAGGACACTTAGAAAGAGCTCACAAGGAAAAAAGGAAGGAAACCAAATAGAGCACATAGAAAAGAACTGACAAAAAAAGAAAAAAGTGGAAGGGAAGCAATCCAGTCTTGACCAACACATCAAGGTTTTAAGCACATTTGGAAAGTAGACACTTGGGGATAATGAGAACTCTAAAACAAGGTTATCCTCCCTTAACCCCCCAAAATAATGAAATTGGTTGGGTTTATCAGGCTAATCAGCCAAGCCAGCTAACAGTTGGGTTTATCAGGCTAATCAGCCAAGCCAGCTAACAGTTGGGTTTATCATACTGCACATAGTCAAGCCAACACTTACATAAAGGACCATATAAGCCAATAGATGGGTTTATCATGCTATACAGCCAAGCCATCTCACTACTGGGTTTATCAAGATACTCAGCCAAGCCAACATTTACAATTGGGTTTATCAGATTGTCTAGTCAAGGATCACACAAGGCCAAACACAACAAGACACAACCAAGCCAACAGATGGGTCTATCAGGCTATTAGCCAAGCTCTCCTTCAAGTTGGGTTTATCAGGCTTCTAAGGAAACGGACAGAAAGAACTGCTAAGCTAGTGATCTCATCCGCAGAGCTAAGGACACCTTCACAAGACCTATCTGGCCTAGTATTCACATTTCCTACACACCCAACACAAGGAAGTGTCCCCTTCTCTGCTCCACAGTCCCTTAGGATACACCTTCCCTTCCAGTGCTCTTCCGGATGTGCATAGCAGATTCACCGGCCACTCTTATCTTATTGTGAGATTCCACACTAGGTTTATCAAGCACATTCTACGTCTCTCCCATTCCTAAGTCTTGTGTATAGTTCATAACAGAACCAAGGTGCGCAACACAGCAACCACAAGGAGACACAGCAAACATGCTTCACTTTGATACACAAGCGGTAGGGTCTCATAAAACTCTACAGTTCAGGATAACGCTGCAACACAACAACCAGGGTCTCGGCAAAGGAAAAATACTTGCAGAAATGCGTAGCAACACCTACTAGCTCTCACTGCCTATCCGATCGGGAAGAATGACCAACGTGTAGGTGAATGATAATGAACAAACAACCTCCTCCATGAATGAAAGATGGATTCCCCAAACGTCCCACAGCTCTCCCCAAAACGCGAGGGAAGACAAAAACATTCCTGCATGAGGGAATGGGCGTACGTTTTTTGGTGTTTTCTTTCCCATGGGGTCAAGACACATTCTTCCAGAATGGGTGCTTTTCCCAATTCATTTTTTCCCATACTCTTCCCCTCCAATGCAATAACTACGTCAACCAAATTTTGACAGAAATAAATGATTGGGGAAAAGACAAGAAAAGGGGTAGTTGACAGTTTTGATGGGTTTTACCCAATGACTTAAGGTTAAACATTCCCCCTCCTCCCTATCCTTGGAAAATCATGCCCCCATCTCATTATTTATTGCATTGACATAGTTGGTTGTGGGTTTTTCATTAAATTGCATATTTACATGATGTTTACAAACATGCTTGACTTAGCACATGGACCATAGGCATCAACCATGATCACCTATACACCAAACATTAATCACTGGCAGGGCCTTGGCCTTGAGCTCCTTGCCATGATTCCATATAATATTTACATCATATACATTTAATGCAAACGGGGTCAAAACCTGGGTGTTACATTCCCCTCCCCCTTGAACAACACTGTCCTCGGTGCTTTACAAAATTGGATAAAATGTTGCACTGGTACCACCCTCAGTGCTCTATAGAATTGAACAAAAATGGATGTGTCAATCGCATGGAATCCTCTAGCTCCCATGTAGCCTCTTTAGGACCGTAGTGCTCTCGTTGCACCTTTACCTGCCCTATGGCTCAATTCTGGAGCATTGTGAACTTCCTGTCGAGGATGTGCATTAGCTCGATTTGGAACTCTCCCTCAGGTTCCACCTGAATCACATCCCAATTTACCACATGGTTAGGACTGTGTACATATCTCTTAAGCAAAGGAACATGAAAAACATTATGAGCTCTAGTGCGAGTAGGAAATGCAAGTCTATATGCAATGAGCCTTATTCTTTCAAGCACTTCAAACAGCTCACATTATCTATGTGACAAATTGGCAGAACTTCCGAGCTTCAAGGAACTCTTCTTTTCCCTCACTCTGAGGTAAACATGATCCCCAACACTGAACTCTCTATTCACCCTATGCTTATCTGCATAGATTTTCTGTCTGACCTGGGATACTTTCATATTCTTCCTGATCTTTACCACTTCATGCTCCATCTCCTTAAGAAATTATGGACCAAGCACAACCTTGTTCACTGGATTATCCCAAGTCATTGGTGTCCTTCACCTCCTACCATACAAATCTTTATATGGACTAATCCCCAAGGATGCTCCTTGTCCATTGTTATAAGCAAACTCTACTAAGTGTAAACAATCTTCCCACTTGGTTGGTCTATCCATCACATACATGTGAATCATGTCTTCAAGCACTTGGTTAAGTCTCTCTGTCTACCCATCAGTTTGAGGGTAGTAGGAAGTGTTGAAGTTCAACTTTGTACCCAAATCTGCAAACAACCCCTTCCAAAAATTGGAAATGAACTTGACATCTCTGTCAGAGACTATTTCCTTAGGCAATCCATGCAATTTGAAAATCTCCTTCATGAATATCTTTGCAATGTCATCAGTCTTATGCGTAGACTTAACCAGTATGAAATGTGTTGCCTTTGTCAACTTGTCCACCACAATCATGATGGAATCATGTTGTCTCCAAGTCATTGGAAATCCTTTAATAAAATCCATGGAAATAACTTCCCATTTCCATTCTGGAACTTACAAAGGATGCAACAAACCTGTTGGGTGTTGATGCTCAATCTTCACCTACTGACATTTCATGCACCTTGAAATATATTCATCCATGTCCTTTTTCATTCCTGGCCAAAAATATTGCTTTCTAGCTGTAGCAATTGTCTTTTGATATCCCGGGTGACCTAAATATGGAGCTTGATGGATCTCATCCATTACAACCCTCCTCAAATCTTCTACGTTCGAAATATAAATTTTGTTCTTATAAGTAAGAAGTCCATCTTCTTCCAATTTATATCCTTCATACTTCTTTTCAAGGATTTGCTGCTGCAACTTGTTTTTTACTTGCACATACATTTCATCTTTATCAATATGACTAACAATCTGTTGTCTCAAATCTGATTGGCAAATACTAAGAGATGCCACATGCATTTCCTACACCTTCCTGCTGAGTGCATTAGCTACCTTATTCTCTTTTCCCTTCATGTGCTTTATTTCAAAATCAAACTCACATAAAAACCCCATCCATCTAGTTTTCCTATCATTTAGAGTGAGCTGATCAAACGAATTCTTCAGACCACAATGGTTTGTCCTTAACTCAAATCTCATGCCCATCAAGTAATTCCTCCACATCTTGAGAGCATGTACTATGGCTGCAAGTTCCAAATCAAGAGTGGAATAGTTCTTCTCATGCTCCTTTGGCTTTCTTTACTCATAACATATCACATGGTTGTCTTGCATAAGGACTCCTCCAAGCCCTTGACCATATGTATCAGTACACACCACAAAATATTTTTCTGGTTTAGCAATCTTCAATAATGGTGCACTTGTGAGAAGATTCTTCAACTGCTGGAATCTTTCTTCACACTTCAGTGTCCATTCAAACTTCATTCCCTTCTTTTGCAAAGAAGTGACTGGATGTGCAACCTTGGAGAATCCTTTAATGAATCTCCTATAGTATCCTGCAAGTCCCATAAAATATCTTACATCTGTCACATTTCTTGGAGTAGGCCAATTTGTAATGGCCTCAATCTTCTCAGGGTTTACATATATTCCCTCATCTGAGATAATGTGACCCAAATAATGAATCTTATCTTTATAGAAGTCACACTTGCTCAACTTTGCATACAACTTATGTTCCCCGAGCAATTGCAATGTTAATCTCAGGTGTTCTTCATGCTCTACCTCATTCTTTGAGTAAATAAGAATGTAATCAAGGAAAAAAAGAACAAACTTGTCCAAATACCTGCTGAGGACACTATTCATAAGGCACATAAATGTAGTTGGTGCATTTGTGAGACCAAATGGTACCACTACAAACTCATAATGTCCCTACCTTGTCCTGAAGGTTGTCTTATGAATGTCTTCATCCTTGATTCTTACCTAATGGTAACCAAACCTCAAGTCAATCTTGGAAAATACCTTTGCTCCTATCATTTGATCAAAGAGGTCATCAATCCTAGGAAAAGGATATTTGTTCTTCACAGTGACTTTGTTCACTTGTTTGTAATCAATACACAACCTGAGTGTGCCATCTTTCTTCTTCACAAACAGAACTGGTGCTCCCCAAGGAGACACACTCGGCCTGATATACTTTTTTGCAACAACTCTTGCAATTGCATCTTCAACTCTAGCATTTTTGGTGTACTCATTATGTAGGGTGTCTTGGACACTGGTGTTCCTCCTGGCACAAGTTCAATTGTGAAATCAATGTCTATCTTTGGAGGAAGCCCTGGAATCTCATCAGGAAACACATCCCTAAATTCCTGCAACACATGAAAGTCCTCCAACCTAGGAGTTTCATTCTCTATTGCCTCCAAAATATGAACTGCATAGAACTAGCAACCTTTCCTACAGAACTTTTTCAACTGCATTGCTGAAATCTGCCTCACATAAATCACCTTTGGAATGCCTCTTACAACTATTGGGTTCCCTTCTTCATCCATGCATTCAAAAGTCTTATTGTAACAGCCAAGCTTTACCATGTGAGCTTATAACCAATCCATTCCAATGAGAACAATGTAAGAACCAAGTGGTAGAACATTCAGATCAACACAAGTGACCAATCCATTCATGACCAATGGACATTTCTCTACCACTTCACTAACCTTTCTCCTAGTTCTAGTGGCTAGCTGAACTAACCAAGATTTTCTATGCTTTACTTTCTTAGAAGCACAAATCTCCACTACTCTAGGAGTAGTGTAACTGTGAGTAGAACTAGGGTTAATCAAAATAGAAACAGATTGCTCAACAATCATACCTACAACTTCAACCACGGTTGACTAGTGATATTCCTAAAGGTCCTCTAGTGGTGCATAAATCCTAGGGATATCCCTTGCTACTTGACCCACTGTTTCTGCCTCTTGAAGGTTGTAAGTTGGCCTTGCATTCTCATTCTCAAGTGGACAATTCCTGTATATGTGGGGTCCTCCAACATTGGAGTGGTTCTCTGTTATGTTGTGGATCTCTTGGATTTTCTCCCACCACTCTGGCTGGCTGCTTCTCAACTTGGGATGGTTGCTTCTGCTGATTCTTGAAGTTATAAGGTTTGAAACCTTTCTTCCTTTTTTCAGACTTCTCATTCTTCTTGTCCTTCCATGTCTTATGATAATCAGGTTTTCCTTTGCTTTTCTCATAGCAAAACTTAGCTTTCCTTATCGCTTCTTTTGGAGTTCTAGGTTCCTAAAACTCAATTTTGTCTTTGTAATACTGAGGAAATCCACTCAGGAAATGCTGTATTTTCACCTTTTAATCTTTGATGTACCCGACATACCTTAAAATTTCTAGGAGCTTGTTTGCATACTCTTGCATGGTCTTCTGTCCCAATCTTAGCTCATGGGATTATTTGATCTTATCATCATAGTACCTGTCAGAGAGGTAGTTCTGCTTGAAATAATTCTAGAACCGTTTCCACACAATCTTCCTTTCATTAATATTTTTCACTTTCCTGAAGTGCTCCCACCATATGGATGCTCTTCTAGTCAAATTGAATATGGATACTCTAGCCTTCATATTTCCTGAATAGTCTTGGACTTGGAAATACTTTCTCATCCCAAGAAGCCAAGATTCATCTTCTTGACCGTTCTTTATCTCACCATTGAAGGTAGGAATCCTTTCCTTCTTAAACTCATCACGTGAATGGTTCTGGTAACACCTCTTCCTCTCATTCCTGTAGGAAGAAGAACTTGAACCACTAGTGGATCCTCCAGAGTGAGACAACCCACTAGGAGATCTCTTCCTTCTTCTAGCAGTGTTGTTACTGCCTTCTGGTCTTATTGTCTGGTCCCCAAAGTTCATCTGCCTCTGAATGTCTGTTAGAATTTGCAGCATGGTTGCATTCAGCTGATTCTGCTCCTCCCGGGCCTTAACCAATCTTTCATTGTCTACCCTGTAGCTTTGCATCTCCACCCTTAGGCTTCTCATGGTGGTTGCAAAATATGGGGGAGTATCTTGAAACCTCCTCCCATTAGACTCAATCTCAGCATTTCCAACTCGGACATTCCCCCCCATAGAATCTTCCCTGTGCTCATAGGGATCCTGTGTATCATTCATGTCATAGGTTCTCATGGCTGAGCCAAAAACCCACCTTTCCAATATGTACTACCACTATGCAAAATGTGTGCTAACACTCCGTTTTTAACAGTTGATTTAAGAGCCTGATAGGAGTTCGATGAGGGTCTCATTCCTGTGAACTTCATGTGAACTCTCCTTCAAGATATCATAAATACAAATCAAATAAGAAAATGTAAGGTGTGCTGAAGGTGTTGGGCAAGACTCGAGATCAAAGGCTGAAATTGATCGAAGATAGATCAATGGCTCTAAACCATTTCGCGTGACTAGACATGCTCGACCAAAGCCGTGTTTCCAATTTGCGAAATGGGTTAAAGGTCAAGACATTCTACGGTTGAGATGAGATCTGAGTCAAATATACGGCCTCCATAAATTTTGCAAGCCATACACGCATGGGTAAAGGCCGCGATTTCAAATAGCGAAGGAGGGGTAGAAATCACAAAGATCAATGACTGCGATGGGAATGGAGAGAATTCTATGGCCAAGGTTTATTTCGTAGTGCAGAATAGCACGATGAATACCAAAAGCTTCTCAGTGCAAAAGATAGTGGGGCCCACTCAGATCTATGGCTGCATGAAGGGTCGGTCGCGATCGACGGTTGAAAACATGTCACGATCCTGAACTTCCTGTGGTATTCAAAGGAGAAAAGTTAGCGGCAAAAGGAATGGGACGTGGATGGTAGAAATGAAATATTCCTCGAATCGGATGGCTAAGATGGCTCCCAAGGTGCATGATTTCACATCCTATGCGGAGATGACAATGGAGGAGGTGTTCACGCATGTAATCTGCCCCCCATTGTAGATTGGTCGATTCTTCTGACGACATTCAGGATAAGACTAAGATGGAAGTCTTGTCCAGTAGTGCTAATTTCCTTGGTTCACAAATGTGGCATGTGGTTCACTTCGAAGGGAACCATGCGAAAGATGGAGCTTTGATTCATTGAGGCGACAGACTTGGCATTTACACGAGGCTGAGCGATGCGACGAACTAAAACAACTCGACACCACCATCAAGGTAATTGAAAGGGCAAGAGATGGTCAAATCCGAAGCCCTTGGAAAGAGACTTAGTAGCCATGCGGGAATGGCTTGGAATCTTAGCCATACCGGATAATATGATTAAACATTAGCAGGAAAGATCCCCACCCTGGCATCACGCATGCCTCCATCGCAGCTACTCTAAGGGTATAGACCTTCCTGAACCGTCTCTGCTCACACTATATAACACCATCTTCCAAAGATATTTGAGGCATGGAACTGTGTAGATGATAAGAGATATAGGGTTGAATTTCGAGAAGTGTCGAAGTCCTTCATAGAAAACCATGGTCGTGTGGTTCGAGAAATTAGTTTGACAAGGGGTACTCTTAGTAGGCGAACATGAATCTGTGTTCTGGTTATCCACACCAGAAAATCGCCAACCACCGGGGCACAGATGTGAAATGCCAAGAGGAATTCATCTACTTCTACACAACCCGGTCTCTGGGTGTGTAGTGCATGGGTTTTGACATCCCAGCGACGCCCCTCCGACACTTATGGCTGCAGTCACGACCTCCGAAGTCCCAGCTCACAGTGGTGGCATAATTGTTGGAGCGAATGCTCGTACTGGGACCAGGTGGTTCCGAAGCCTTCGATGCCACTCCTAGGATCTCCACTTGGCTGCTTGGTCATGGTCGAGGAGAGGGTCAAACACACACTTGGCTGCATGGCTTATGGGAAAACCCTCCTTGTAGGAGGAAGAGAGCAGTACAAGGATGATAATATTCTTAAGTCACTTATCATCACCAAGTGCATGACCACCTTCTTTCCGACCTCCTCCTATAATAGTGTTACCAGACAAAGGATGAGGTCAGGAGAATGGTCGGGCAATGGGTTCGGGTCTTCTTGTCAGCCTTTGAGAAACATATGCCGGCTGGACAAGGAGACCCAAAATATGTCTGAAGCAGCCTGTGTGGGAAATTGACCGTCAGCATGCCGCATGGGAATCGCTTTCATGAAGCAGGATGGTATAAATCTCTATGATGTCAGTCTGCTTTATCATGCACCGCGTCTCCATGATGTTTGCTTATATTTGTAAAACGGGGCGACAGTCCACTCCCTATACTGTTAACGCATGATGGCGACTTGTAACAATCTTCTGTTCGGTAGTCTCAGCATTAGAATTGTATAAATACACTCCCGATAGAGGGAGAAGGGGAGTTGGTTGGATTGGGAAACATTCTAGGGCTGAGGCTCTCCATTGTAAATAAGTTTTGATGCCTGTATTATGAATAAAAATTGCAGAGGATGAGTTGTTTATCATAGCAGAGATTCATGTGTCGTTGCTTTTCCCAATATGTATCTTCTTTTATGTGCAATGTGTTTCTTGTTTTCACTCCAGTCTGTTGATTGCTTTTCATGTTTGCAACTTAGGGTATAGTAGTTATGAATTCATACTCGTTATGCTTCGGCTGTTGTTCCAAACATTTATCAATTGTTCTTCTAAAGTTGCGTGGAATTCATCTTGTTGGTGCTCCACGCGATGGGCTATTCTCTCTCTCGTCCTCCAACCACCCGCTAAAAATCTCTTGATTGGGAGATCAACGGCTATCTTGCCTCTGTTTGCAGCCCTACGCCTTCCTTTCCTCTTGCAAGTGTTCACTACGTAGGTTCTCGACTCCATTGCCAATGGCTCCCGCCTCGATAATCCCTCCTTGCATCTCACCTTTACATGCTTTGTCCCATTCAGTATCCTGGCCCCCTAATTATGCTTATTGAAAATCTTATGCGGAGTGAACTCCGATGACAAATGAGAGATCCCTCTCTGACTGCACAGGGCTGGAGGCGCAGTCTAAAGCGGTTCTGCTATTACCTAGGAGCGAGCCTTCCACCACGTTTGGGCTCAATCTCGACGCTAACAAACTGGCACCGTTTCCGGGGACGAAATTGAAGATCCTCCCCGGGAAGAACGAAAAATATTTAGATCTGGTTGTTGATGGTGAAAAATTGGCCAGACATCAAAAAGGTTGAGCAATTTTCACCTGGCGACTCCACTCTTGAAGGATTCAGGCTTCAGCAAATTCGCTGGTGGTGTGACCCAGAAATCAAATGGCCGAGGAAAGCTGGCAGGCTCCGTCTGGAAAATGGACCCCTTATAAAGCTTAGAAATGCATGATGGAAGGTCCAGATACTCGGTTATGCATTTTTTTTAGGATGTCTTATCTTATCTTGTAAGTTTGCTCTTATCTTTTCCCAGATTTATTAAAACAACCTTCTATGGTTCAGCTCATTCTGAACAGAGCTATGAATATATTCCTGTTTATCCTTCTTTACGAACCGAAAGCATTGCGTCCTCTTGTACATCTGATTATGGCCTATATTTTTATCCAGGGGCTCATGATGTCAAAGGACACCCCTGTGAAATTCATGAAACCTCGGACAGTAGCTTGGCTATTGTGCTTGACCTTGTCTCTCCTATTTCTCCAAGCCGATACAAACCACTACAACTGCCTCCCATCCTCCATGATTTTCCTGCGAGATATTACAAGTACCTCCCCAAGTTTGATGGAGAATCCCAAGACTTGATTGCTGAGAAGCATTTACAAGCCTTTGAGCATTTCTCTGACCTTTTTGAGATAGATCATGATGATGTATGCATGTGGGCTTTCATCCTATCCTTGCAAGGAGATGCCAAAGTATGGTTTAAACACTTGCAACCTAAGTCCATCAACACTTGGGAAGAGTTTTCTTGCACCTTCTTGAAGTTTTGGGGTAGGCCATTGGAGCAAATACTTTCAGAGTTTTATTCCCTAAGGAGGCATGAGGATGAGGCCATATCTAGTTTTAACAGGAGATTCACAAGCTTTTATTATAACATGCCTAAGGAAGTCCAACCTTTTGAGAACACTGCTAAGATTTATTATGCAGTCGCCTTTCCTCCTAACTTGTCCTTGCTTCTTTTGGAAAGGAAATCAAACACCCTGCAACAGATGTTCACTGATTGTTTGGAGGTTGAGGAAAACCTTAAGATGTCCAAGAAATTGTCAGATCGGGACATTGGTGGTGAAATAAAAAATACATACAAATAGGTTGGGCCCTATAAGCAGAAGGGGAAAGTCTCTGGCCTGTCAAAGGTCTCTCACGGTATGCAGAAAGATGAACGACCTGAGATAGAAGCAAGCAATCCTGTAGGATTGTTCTCTGAAGATGGTGACCTACACCGCTCCTGGTCTGCAAAGGATGATTTTAAGTATTTTGGTACGCATGTGCACGATGAATACGAGGAAGAGTACCTGCAGAATATGCCTGACGAACCAACTGTTGAAACAAATCCTATTGATGAAAGGAATCAAGATGCGATGAAAAGTAAGGAGGTTGAAGCGGGAAAGGATGATAGGGGCACTAGAGTTGATAGCCTACCCTTGTGTTATGCCTCTTTTGAATTAATACGACACATGATTAAGGCCTCCAAGTGAAAGCAGAAAGAAATGGAGATGACACAGACTAGAAGCCTGTGCAAGAAAGAAGAAGATAAGAAGAACCAGCCAGGTGATTCCTCTAATGCTACTAATATATTGGAAATCTGTAGTAAAGGGACAAGCTATGAAGACAGATGTAGCAGCCTCCAAAGAAACACGTTCTCTGATATTCCGCCTTCAGTAGCAACACCTAACACAGAAGGAATATGCCTACTCAATTCCACTGGAGAAGCAGGGGACTTCCCTCTTGAAGCACATCAAGCTCTTGTTGTAGAAATTTCAAGCGAAAAGCGGGAGGTTCCATTGAAGAAAGATTCTGTGGGTCCTTTTCTGCAATCTTCCAAGTGTCAACCTGACGAATCTCTAGAAGAAGGAAGCTCCGGACGGCTTTCCCATGAACAGGTGATAGAACGTGCTGTAGTTTGCCATGATTTCTATAACCCTGTAGCAGATTACATGGAGGGTCTAGGTGAAGGAAATGATTGGTTGCGTCCCTTATTTGAAGATCAATTTGTTTATCATTCCCTTCTCCCATTATCTATTTCATTTTTGTCCATCAAGCACGATGAAAGAACAAAACTATTAGGGAAGTTGCTTGATTGGATTCATTGGAAGTCTGATTTCACTTAATCAGATTTGTGTACAAAGTTAGGTAGAGTAGGTAGGAAAAAATAAGATCGGCAGTTATCGAGCATTTCCTTCGTTATTGTTTTAGTTTGTTTTCATTTTTCAGTTACCAGTACAGGTTTACAGTCACCAGCATGATTTTCAAGAGTGTCATGAATTCGCTGAAGCAGTAACTCAGAGCAGAATGGAGATGTCGAAGAAAGATTGAAAGCATCCCAATCATTTGGCACTTGCTCTACGGGGATTCTTTGCTACATCACTGGGAGGATAGCATCCCTTGTGGAGCCAGTTGTTAACACTTTGTTTTTAACAGTTGATTTAAGAGCCTGATAGGAGTTCGATGAGGGTCTCATTCCCGTGAACTTCATGTGAACTCTCCTTCAGGATATCAGAAATACAAAGAAAAGAAGAAAACAAAAGGTGTGCTGAAGGCATTGGGCAAGGCTCGAGATCAAAGGCTGAAATTGATCGAAGATAGATCAATGGCTCTAAACCATTTCATGTGAGTAGACATGCTCGACCAAAGCCGCGTTTCCAATTTGCAAAATGGGTTAAAGGTCGGGACATTCTACGGTCAAGATGAGATCTGAGACAAATCTACAGCCTCAATCAATTTCTCAAGCCATACACACACGTGTAAAGGCCGTGATTTCAAATCACGAAGGAGGGGTAGCAATCGCGAAGAACAACGGCCGCGATGGGAATGGAGATAAATATACGACCACGGTTTATTTTGCAGTGCAGAATAGCACGATGAATACCAAAATCTTCTCATTGTGAAAGATAGTGGGGCCCACTCAGATCTACGGCTGCATGAAGGGTCAGTCGCGATTGACGGTTGAAAACATGTCACGATCCTGAACTGCCTGTGGTATTCAAAGGAGAAAAGTTGGCGGCAGAAGGAATGGGACGTGGACAGTAGAAATGAAAGATTCCTCGAATCAGATGGCTGATATGGATTCGAAGGTGCGTGATTTCACGTCTAGTGCGGAGATGACAAAGGAGGAGGCGTTCACGTGTGTAATCTGCCCCCCATTGCAGATTGGCTGATTCTTCTGATACCATTCGAGATAAGCCTAAGATGGAAGTCTTGTCCAGTGGTGCTAATTTCCTTGGTTCACAAGTGTGGCACGTGGTTTACTTCGAAGGGAACTATGCAAAAGATGGAGGTTTGATTCGTTAGGCGACAGACTTGGAATTTACATGAGGCTGAGGGATGCGACGAACTAAAATAGCCCGACGCCACCATCAAGGTAATTGAAAGGGCAAGAGATGGTCAAATCCGCAGCCCTTGGAACCAGCCTAGCAACCATGTGGGAATGGCTTGGAATCTTAGCCATACTAGATAATATGATTAAACATCAGGAGGAAAGATCCCCACCCTAGCATCACACATGCCACCATCGTAGCTACTCTAAGGGTATAGCCCTTCCTAAACCGTCTCTGCTCACACTATATAACACCATCTTTCGAAGATCTTTGAGGCATGGAACTGTGTAGATGATAAGAGATATAGGGTTGAATTCTGAGAAGTGTCGAAGTCCTTCATAGACAACCATGGTTGTGTGGTTCGAGAAATTAGTTCAATAAGGGGTACTCTTGGTAGGCGAACATGAATCTGTGTTCTAGTTATCCACACCAGAAAATCACCAACCACTAGGGCAGAGATGTGAAATACCAAGAGGAATTCATCCGCTTCTACACAACCCAGTCTTTGGGTGTGTAGTGCATGGGTTTTGACATCCCAGCGACGTCCCTCTGACACTCCTGGTTGCAGTCACGACCTCTGAAGTCCCAGCTCACAGTGGTGGAAAAAATGTTGGAGTGAATGCTCGTATTGGGACCAGGTGGGTCCGGAGCCTTCGACCCCACTCCTAGGATCTCCACTTGGCTTCTTGGTCGTGGGCGAGGAGAGGGTCAAACACACACCTAGCTGCATGGCTTATGGGAAAACCATCCTCATAGGAGGAAGAGAGCAGTACAAGGATGATAAGCTTCTTAAGTCGCTTATCATCACCAAGTGCACAACCACTTTCTTTTTGGCCTCCTCCTATAACAGTGTTACTAGACGAAGGATGAGGTTGGGAGAATGGTCGAGCAATGGGTTTGGGTCTTCTTGTCAGCCTTTGAGCGACATACGATGGTTGGACAAGGAGACCCAAAATATGTCCAAAGTAGCCTGTGTGGGCAATTGATCGTCAGCATGCCCATTGAGAATCACTTTCACGAAGCGAGATGGTAGAAAGCTCTGTGTTGTCAGTCTGCTTTATCACGCACCGTGTCTCCATGATGTTTGTTTATATTTGTAAAACGTGGCGATAGTCCACTCCCTGTATTGTTAACGCATGATGGCGACCTTTAACAATCTTTTGTTCGATAGTCTCAGCATTAGAATTGTATAAATAGACTCCCGATAGAGGGAGAAGGGGAGTTGGTTGGATTGGGAAACATTCTAGGGCTGAGGCTCTCCATTGTAAATAAGTTTTGATGCCTGTGTTATGAATAAAAATTGCAGAGGATGAGTTGTTTATCATAGCAGAGATTCATGTGTCATTGATTTTCCCAATATTTATCTTCTTTTATGTGCAATGTGTTTCCTGTTTTCACTCCAGTCTGTTGATTTCTTTTCATGTCTGCAACTTAGGGTATAGTAGTTAGGAATTCATACTTTTTATGCTCTTGCTGCTATTCCAGACATTTATCAATTGTTCTTCTAAAGTTGCATGGAATTCATCTCATTGGTGCTCCATGTGATGGGTTGTTCTCTCTCTCATCCTCCAACCACCAGCTAAAAATATCCTGATTGGGAGATCAACGGCTATCTTGCCTCTGTTTGCAACCCTACACCTTCCTTTCCTCTTGCAAGTGTTCACTACGCATGTTCTCGACTCCATTGCCAATGGTTCCCGCCTCGATAATCCCTCTTTGCATCTCACCTTTACACGCTTTGTCCCATTTAGGATCCTGGCCCCTTGATTATGCTGATTGAAAATCTTAGGTGTAGTAAACTCCGGTGAATAACGAGAGATTCCTCTCTGACTGCGCAAGGACAGAGGTGCAGTCTAAAGCGATTCTGCTGTTACCTGGGGGCGAGCCTTCCACAACCTTTGGGATCAATTCCGGTGCTAACAATGTGTTATCAAACACCATTTGTTAACTGCATAACAATCCAAAATTAAAAACCATTTACTTACTGTCACCTGGCATGTCTAGGACCAATGCTGTAACCAGAAGCTCTGTTAACTGTTCAACTTCGCCTCTTTAGGCCCATCGCTGCAACTTGCAGCTCTATTAAACCACAATATGGGTGTTATTTTCTCTTTTAATTGCTCGTTCTGGCCCATCCAGGCCCAATGCTGCAACCAACAGCTTTGATACCACTCTGTCACGTACCCATACCCCAACTATCATGCAGAATTAAAAAAATCATAAAAGACCTTGTCGTTGTTTGAAACAAAGGGCATGGCCATGAAACACTCCTCAACTTTCATGCTCTGTTACGACACTATCACGCTCTTTCTCATCCACCATTGATCCATTCAACGATCCATGAAGAAAGATCTGGACGATGGGGCGAGGGGAATCATGACAGAAAATGATGATCACCATTTGTTCTGCATCTGGGAACAGACCAACGGCTGAGAATCAACCCGCAAGAATCAACGATGCAAAAATCCTGAGTTGAAGAATTAGGAAAATGGAAATTGTGATCCTGGCATTCTGCATCCTGCATCCAACATTCAGAATAGATTGTTTCGGAAGGAAATTTTCGGAGATAGAGATATGTGAATCCGCATCCCGCATCCTGCATCGTGCATCCCGCAAGTTGCGGAAAGGAGAGTTGTGGAAGGAAAACTGTGGAAAACTGAATTCACCAAAGGACATTTGCAAATCCCACAAGTTGCGGAACAGAGAATTGCGGAAATAGATAGGTGAAAAATAGACTTAGCAGAAAGATGTTTCCCGCATTCTGCATCCCACATGCAGAATAGACCATTGCAGAAGGAGATTTCTGTCCAGAAATTCGACCTGCTAATCGAAGTCTTGGACAGATTTGGCCATTTAAGCCATCACCAATCTGACAATCTAAGTCCTGCAACATAATGTAAAAATGCATTGAAATAACATACACAGATGCATACAATTGCAATTATACAATAGAACAATTCATCAATTCAATACATTAGCATGTTCATCATATTTCATTGAGCAATACGAATTTAGAGAAATACAATGCAACGAATTAACATAGACAAGAACACCTATCTTTGAAAGAATTTTGTTTCGCAACCAGCTATGTTGCTGCAACGTTCCACCCAACCATAGGCCAGTGCGTTCATCAATCTCTCAGCAGCATTGCCACCCCTGAGCTGGGCATGATTTTCACAAGGAATAGGGAACATTAGCAGGCTCACACATAGATAAGGATACACAAGAACTCAACCAAGCCAACATAGTTGGGTTTATCAAACTGCAAGAAAACAAGCCAATATATTGCTGGGTTTATTAGGCTAATCAGCCAAGCCAACTAATAGTTGGGTTTATCAAACTGCACATAGTCAATCCAACACTTACATAAAGGACCATTCAATCCAACAGATGGGTTTGTCAGGCTACACAGCTAAGCCATCTCATTACTGGGTTTATCAGGCCACTTAGCCAAGCCAACATTCACAGTTGGTTTTATCAGACTGTCCAATCAAGCATCACACAAGGCCAAACACAACAAGACACAACCAATCCAACATATGGGTTTATCAAGCTATTAGCCAAACCCTCTTTCAGGTTGGGTTTATCAGGCTTCTAAGGCAATGGACAGGAAGAACTGCTAAGCTAGTGATCTCATCCATAGAGCTAAGGACACCTTCACAAGACCTATATGGCCTAGCATTCATATTGCCTACACACCCAACACATGGAAGTGTCCCCTTCTCTACTCCACAGTCCCTCAGGCTACACCTTCCTTTCCAGTGCTCTTCAGGATGTGCATAGCATATTCACTAGCCACTCTTATCTTATTGTGAGGTTCCACACCATGTTTATCACGCACATTCTACGTCTCTCTCATTCCTAAGTCTTGTAGATAGTTTAGACCAGAAACAAGGTGCACAACACAACAACCACAGGGAGACACAACAACATAGGATTCACTCTGATACATAAGTGACAGGGACTCATAACACTCTGCAGTTCAAGATAACACTGCAACATAGCAACTAGGGTCTTGACAAAGGAAAAATACTTGCAGAAACACGTAGCAACACCTGCTAGCTCTTGCTTTCTGTTTGATTGGGAAGAATGACCAACGCGTAGGTGAATGATAGTGAACAAACAACCTCCTCCATGAATGAAGGATGGATCCCCCAAACGTCTCGCAGCTCTCCCTGAAACGTGAGGGAAGACGAAAACGTTCCTACATGAGGGAATGGGCATACGCTTTTGGGTGTTTTCTTTCCCATGAGGTCAAGACACGAACTCTTCCAGAATGGGTGCTATGCCCAATTCAATTTTTTCCCATTCTCTTTCCCTCCCATGCAATAACAACCTCAACCAAATTCTGGCAGAAATAAATGGTTGGGGAAAAGACAAGAAAAGGGGTAGTTGATAGTTTTGATGGGTTTTACCCAATGGGTCAAGGTTAAACATCCCCCCTCCTCCCTATCCTTGGAAAATCATGCCCCCATCTCATTATTTGTTGCATTGACATAGCTGGTTGTGGGTTTTTCATTAAATTACATATTTACATTATGTTTATAAACATGCTTGACTTAGCACATGAACCATAGGAATCAACCATGATCACTTATACACCAAACATTAATCACTGACAGGGTCTTGGCCTTGAGCTCTTTGCCATGATTCCATATAATATTTACATCATATACATTTAATGCAAACAGGGTCAAAACCGGGGTGTTACAATAACTGGTAACAGTGCATGGATAACTCATTGTTGATGAATGGATAACCAACTTGGCAGATAAATAGAGGAATGTTTTGACTCCGTTTGCATTAAAAATGTATATGATGTTTATATTGTATGTAATCATGGTGTGGAACTAAAGGAAAAATCCCCACCATTGATTTATTGTTGTATGTTCGGCAATTAAAATCGACGCCTATGGTATTTCTGTGCTAGCCGACACATTATAATTTGGGCACCATGTACATATGCAAATTAATTAAAAAAAAGACCTATAACCAACTATGTCAATGCAACCATAATGAAAAGGGCATGAATTCCTTAGGATATGGGGGGGGGGATGTCTAACCCTTGGGATCCATTGGGGAAAATCCAAGTGTCAAGAGGTGAGCCCCTTTAGCTGTCACCTAAATTTTGTCTTACTCACCCTTTATCCCTTGTCTCATTCAACAACCTTTTTTGTCTTATTCTTGTCTCAACTACCAAATTAAATCCTCTTGAGTTAGTTGGGGGCAGTTATTGCCCTAGGAAAACGTTTTTGCATGAGCAGTGGTGTGTGGCAGGACTGTTAATCCTTTCCCACACGCACACTCCACCAAGGAGCACATTCATCCTCACATGGGTAGGAGGAGAAGGGACCACGATCCCATTTTCCCATCCTCACGCACAGACTGATGCTTTCTCCTCGCGCGCAAGATTTGGGGTTTTTCCTCATGCGAGAAAAGAGAAGCTTCCCATCCTCACGCGGTCACTCAGTCCTCACACAAACATACCACGAATGGTTCAGTCTTCCTCTCCTGATTTTGATGTGTACAATTTCCTTCATGTTGTGGTGTGTATGGATGTAATCCACCTCCACACAGGTGGTGTGTCCTCTCCTCACGCGGCTGAGGATTAGTGGTTGTCTTCCCCCACGATTTGGGTTGTTATAGGTTGTGTTGGGTCGTTTTGGCCACGATAGGGCCATAAATGACTTTGGATTCAATTGCCCAGTCTGGGCTATGCGTTAACCATTCTTTTCATTCCAGTTTTTCTCTATGGAGTGGCGTTCCTCCTTCAAATCCCAGGGCTAGTTGTTTTCCTGTGTGTGCACAGTGGATTGGTTTTTGGACTGTGTAGGAGTGGAAAGGATCCTGCTTGACAAACCTAGTGTTTTCCAGGAGCCTCATAGACAGAGCTAGAGGGTTGGCTCTCTTCTCTACACCCCCTGAATAGAACTCGAAGGGAAGTCATGGCCTAAGGGACTATGCAGTAGAGAAGGAAATGATTCCTTGTGTTGGGTGTGTGTGGATGTTTTAGGAGTCAAGCTAGTTTTGGTGTAGGCATCCTTAGCTCTTCAGTGAGCCCACTAGCTTAGCAGACAGTGCTTCCATCTCCTGATAACCTGATAAACCCAACTTGTTGTCTTGGTTATGTGTTGTTATGTACTCTTGGCCTGATAAACCCAACCGTGTTGGCTTGACTGAGTGGTGTATCCTTGGCTACGTGCAAGCCATCTAGTTCCCCTTATCCCTTGTGGAATCATGCCCAGCTTGATGGCAGTGTCGCTGAGAGATTAAGGAGCGCACTGGCCTATGGTTGGGTGGAACGTTGCAATGACGTAGTTGGTTATGGGACAAGCTTTCTTGAAGATAAGTAATCTTATGCTTAGCTCCTTGTAATTGTACTGTATTATAAACGAACATGATGAATGCTTATATGCTATGTATGTTGTATAATGACACGTAATTGCTTCCACTGTATGTTTAAGGAATTAGACATTTGCACATGTTTGGTAATAGTTTTATGCATCTCTGTGTGATTTGTTTTTCTTCATTCCATTTATCTTATGTTCATGGGGCTAGTTTCCCAGATTAGATAGCAGCAATAGTCGTGTCCTCTCTCTGGTAGAGGGGCGGGGATGTGACATAGGTGATAGTTGATAAATGGATAACAAGAAGATTGTCTATGATAACATGTAGCTAGGCATGGATAACTCACATTTGAACCAGTTTACCTAGAAAAATATGATGAATACAAAAAAATTGGAAAGTGTCTTCCATTCCATAACTATCTGTTAACCATTTGGTCCTTATCCACATGATCCAACCACAAACTATGTAGATGTGTTAGTTTATATATAATTTTAGATAACAATATTTATTTACCATCTTAATATTATATAAATGAATAAAAACAATTAACAATTTAATTATATAAGAGGTTTTAGATTTTATTTAAATATAAGACTATATTATTATTATTAACATTATCATTTAGGTTTAAGTTAAAAGTTAAAAAAAAACATATTTTTATATTAATTTTTTTTATGAATACAATATATATATTGTTTAAATAAATTTTATATATTATTTAAATAAATTTTTAATTTTAAATTATTATTATTAAATTTATTAATTTCTTTTTCAAAGCTTAATTAATATTGTCAATTTTGAGTCAAGAGATCCCATATTTCATTAAATCTTTTCAAACTCCAAAATATATATATAAGTATCACTAAACATAAAGACTAACTCGCATTATCATTTCCTTTTAAACTCGCATTATCATTTCCTTTTAAATATCTAAATAGAAATGGATATTCATACTAAAAATTTAGATCTCATTTTGAAGAATAGTTTTATGAGAGAAACCTATGTACCCGTAAACATAAAGACCAATTCACAATATCATTTCCTTTTAAATATCTTAATGGGAATAGATGTTCATACTAAAAAAATGATCACATTTTGAAGGATAGTTTTATTGAAGAAACCCAAGTACCTCTAAACACAAGAGACCAACTCACAATATCATTTCCTTTTAAATATCTTAATAAAAATGGATGTTCATTTTATTAGAGAAATCCAAGTACCTCTAAACATAAAGACCAACTCACAATATCATTTCCTTTTACATATCTTAATGGAAATGGATGTCCATACTAAAAGATTGGATATCATTTTGAAGGGTAGTTTTATGAGAGAAACCCAAGTGACTAATGGCTTTCTTTTATAGTGGTGTTTTTAAAGGTAATTTATTTTAATAGAGAGAGCCCAATAGTTTTTTTAAGTTACAAGTTCAAAATTTTATATATTTTTACAAGTGTTTCTTTTTTTTCTTCAGAAATTACAAGTTCAAAATTAGATATATTTTTATATATGATTTTAATTAAATGATAAAGCTTTAATTAAAATTTAATTTTCTATCTTATATCTTAAAAATTTGATATAAGATTTAATTATAAATGTTTAATTTAAACCTATTGTAACTTTATGTGAGTTATGTATTACTAGTGAAGGATTCTGCTATTTAATTTGTATTTTTAATAGCGTATTTTAATTGATATTTTTTTTTAATCTTAAGTTTGTAAATAAAAAGACATTTATATCTCATTTTACTTATAATATATATGAATATCAATTTTTCAATTTTTGCAAACTATAGTTTTTATTAAATATCATATTTATAATACTTTGCATTCCATATGCTTACATTTAAAGTCCATAATTATACCTTTGCATCCCATTTTTTTTCTAATTAACTTTATTATCATGCTTCTCATTCCAACATCGTGTGTTCCATTTCCAATATGACATTCGAACTAATCAACACTTACTCCTCACTAATCTAGTGACTCATAAATTACCTTGCTCCCTAAATTTGCAATTGACAAGGTAATTATTATTTATATTAAAATGTAAATTAAATAATTGGAATGCCATATAATTATCCCAGTGACATAATAACGTTTGTTGAAAACTCTTAATAAATTCTAGAATATATAATTATGAAATTAATTTCCTCAAGAAAAATCCAACAAGTATTTGTGTTTTTTTCAGGTTTCAAACTTTAAACTAAGAATCTTAATTTTATTTTTCTGATGATGATAATGATGATAGTTCACATCGACTTAGACCAATTTTAGTCTATTGAATCTAAAGATAAAAATTAAATAAAAAAATACTTAGTTTGCTTTAGAGTTTTATTTCTATGCTCAAAAAACATGGAGAGGAAGTGTTTCCAAATTATTATAATTTTGATAAGATAGAAAGTTGGGTATGTTTATAATGAAACAAAAATTTTGAAACCAAGATCTTATTTGGGTGTTAGTAGGGCTATCTAAAAGGAAGTGTTTTTCATTCTCAAAGCTCATAATGTCACAAATAGTGTCACAAAAATGACAAATCCTTTCAACCCACAAAATTTTAGGAAAGATCCAACACCGTGTTTCACTTATAAAAATTCAATTACTCTAGTAAAAACAAATAGATCATTACATCCCAACTAAATTTACCAAAAATATTCAACCTCATTATAAATTGCTAATCTTGTGAATTACAGCCAAATAACTTACAAGCTGCCCTACTCCATGAAAACAATGGAAGGAGCCAAGGGTTGATCTCTTTCTTAAATTTTTTTTTTACCATACTTATTGCAATTTGTAAGAGAGAAGATACTTACCACGTGGAACACAAAAGAAAGATAAGTGGTGATGACACAAAATTCCATACATTTAGAAAATCTTGGTGGTGATGACACAAAATTCCATACTTCGAGAAAATAGCCGAAGTTGGTGTGAACTGCCCAATCCGTGACACTTTGAAAAAGGAAATGCTAAACAGGGATCAAATTTGAAGGGTAGGGTCCCATTTCACTTTGAAGGGTTGTGGGAAATTGAACCCTTCAATGCTGACATGTAAAGTTAAATCATTCTTTTCATTTGAAACTGTAAGTGTACAACAAACTTTTATTATTTATAAAAAACAATGTATAGAAAAAAATGATAATAAGAAGAAATCCTGAGTGATTCAACATTTACATGGAATCAGTGAGGTAAACCATGTACTCTCACGGTCCCTTGAGCATATAGTTTATTGAACTTATATAAGGGACAATTCTGTCGATTCGGTGAAATACACGGTTGTTAGGTCATTAATAAAATAAGGCGTTGGAATTTGGAAGGACCTTTGAATGGAGGATTGATTCACCTTGATGGTGGCTCTATTGGTAAAGTGTGATTGGGCCTACCTAAAAGAAAAACCCCAGAATGTAATAACTAATGCTTTCATGGAGAAACTTTTTTATTAACCCTAAATTCAGCAGTTATTTTTAGAATTGAATCATGTCCTCCCCACATGCTCAAATCAAAGTGATTACACAAAGGCCCCAATTTTAATTTGATTATGGATAGTCCCTCCAATGTATATCGAGTTTATACCCCAATTCGAAGTGATCAAACAAAATCCCCAATTTTAGGTAGATTATGGAGAGTCCCTCCAATCTATATTGAGTTTATGAGCCCTATCGAAAAGGTTAAGTATTTATTAGTCCACTATAAGGAAGAACTTTAAATTCTCCAACAAATATCACTACAAGTTGGGTGTCTAGTGTCTACCAAATTCAACAAGGAAGAAGAATCATAAACACATGTTTGGGAGGTTTGCGACAACGAGGATGTTGAAATCATGTTCTTTTCTAGATCATTGCACTCCCAATCCCTCATTCATGAACATCTGTCGAGGGATTCCCTTGTTTAGATATATTGGTAGACAATTTGTACTTCTTGTTTCCATTATTAGAAGGCTGACAGGAAAACGAAGGGGTTAGAGTCTACAACATTTACAGTGTCGATTGTTCAATATTTTATCCTTTCAACTATTGGATTTCATTAAGGAAATTGGAACAATTCAAACACTTATATTCAAATATTGTTCTTTCTTTCAACCTAATGTTTACAATTCATGACAAATAAATAACATTGACAGATTTGGAACTCAAATACAAGGCTCTTTCTTCTTTCTCCTCTCCCCAAACGAAGTTGTGGTCCTAGACTATGAAAAGTATACATTATTTTGGTTCTAATTTCATTTAAATACTGGTTTTTTTAAGGTTACATCTAATGAGTATTTGGGACTTAGTATGGCGGAAACGCATTCCAATTTTCAAACAACATTTTGGATGGAGAAGTTTTAAACCCTTATATTTATAGAACAAGAAGGAACTCCAACAAGAAACACATTTAATTTTTATCCCCATATAAAATGTTACACAAGTGTAAAATGCTATACATACCTGTAAATTCATGACAACCAAGTCGACAGCTTAGCTCTGCATAATCTTCTAGAGGAAATAGAAATTAGGGAGACACTGAAGCATAGAATTGGAGAGTTGAGAGTCTGAGTCCCAACCTTCGACTGTCCTATACTCGTAAACCAAAAATAATGTTTTTTTCACAGACTTCACCAATCTCTTTAAGTTCGGGGAAGATCAATCCAGCCTACCCAACGTTCTACCTTTGCTTCTCTTGCTCCTACTTGTGAAAAAGGTGGAACCTTCGAGTTTCTCACCATAGAAGACAACGAGGAATTAGAGTGTGCAACCGTTTCCTTCTATAGAAAGATGATTAGAAGCAACGCCATCTCAATTCCACAATATCCTGGTGCTCCTGAGTTGGTTTACCTTGCCCGAGGTAGGCGAATGCATGTTTGTGTATTTCACATGATTACAAAAAACATCATTTTATAATTGCTTCTACATAACATAGATATATCTGTGCAGGTTGTGCAGATGAGGGAAAACCAGGTATTGTTTTCCCAAGGTTTCCAGAGACTTTCAGAGATCATTCTTCATTACGAGGGTGCTCAAGGCGTAGATCAGAGAGCCCACGAGAGGAAGAAGAAGAAGAAGAAGAAGAAGAAGAAGAAGAAGAGGACTCAAGTCAAAAGGTGAGGTGAGTGAGGAGGGGAGACGTAATAGCAATATTTGCAGGAGAAACCCACTGGTGCTATAATCATGGGAACGAGACTCTCTAAATTGTAGCCATTGTAGACATAGGAAACCCTCATAAATAGCTCGGGTGCAAGAGTTACCATGTATGCATCCCGACAAATTAAGTAATGATAATATTCAGTTAGGTATATGACAAATTCTTTAGTTTCTTTTAGAGATGACTATATGCACATTGTACAACCATTCTCTCTAGTTGGCCCTCCATTCCAGTTGCCTTTGTCTCTATTTCATAACCCCCTTCCTCCGATGAGACAGGTAGACTAAGCGGCCTAGGTGGACCGTGGGAGACTGGGAGTGCTGATTCAAATGATTCTGACCCCAGTAAATGAATGGAAACTGGAATAAATCCTAGAATCTTGGACTAACTAGCATAGGATGTGATTCACGAGCACAAACAAAGGGCGGCGTGCTACTAGCCTTCTACCAAAGATCCGTCATCCCAGTCTTGTGGTGGTCATAATAGAAATGTCTAGCACTGGGTGAAACCCTCGTCTGGAAACTTACATACCCATTGGACCAGGTTAGGTTCAAATCTAGCAAAGATTGCTCAATGCATTTTAAATCGCAACTTGTAAGTTGTAAGCCAAAAAACAACACTATTAGTTTTTCCTTACGGAGCCTTGACAGTGGAGGGTTATCAAATCAATTCACCATCCATAGATATGACTCATATGAGTATTTAGTTTCACATCATATACTCAAATACTCAAGTGACTTGTAAGTTGTGAGATCACGTGACTCGGTGAACAATAAGATGACAGATGGAAAATCGACTTGGCAGGTGGCATCATCTCATACCAAGGTTTAATGAAGTTGGTGAATCAGTAATGCATGCTAATGCCATTAAATTCTTTGAAAGTGAACATTGAATCGCGAGTCACAATCTTGACTCACCGACTTGAACTTGGCACTAGGCAGCCTAGTGGCCCACCATGGTCTGTGTTGATTGGGGCTGAGATCCTCATCCATGATCTGACTATTCAAGAGCACTTGGGAAGAATCTAAGTCCCGACTCTTCCATAGTCCACTGAATCCTTGGATGGACAAATTTTGTAGCTGTCATTCTATTGCAAATTTATCGAAACTTACTTAATTTCATTATTAAAATGCTGGAAATTAAACTAATTTTTTTTGCATGGTAAAATTCCTTGTGTTAAACGGCCTTTGAAGGGCTGTGAAGGCTTCAAATTTGAAGCCAAATGCTTTTAAAATAATTAATAATGAAACTCGTCTCATGTGAATTAGATTGACCACTTGCCTTGTTCGTTTCTTATTAATTAATAAAAATTCCTTGAATGTAAAACAAATGAAATTCATTATAAAAAGGATGAGATGCTTTGGGAAGGTGGCGAGTGTGATGTAACACGTGATATGTCAAATCACATTCCATTTGGAAAGCTAATAGTTTAAATTCAACGGTGGATCCACGGAACTTGGTAAATATCTTCTCAAAGGTTTAGGAATTCTTTCAATATATTCTTCAATAAACCAAATATTTTTATTAAAATAAAAAATTGAAGAGAATTTTCTTAAATAAAACATGCTTAAAAGAATATTTGATTACATTGAAGCCGTGACATGCTTAAAATAATATTATATTTGATTACATTGTTTTTTTTTTTAGTTTTTTTTTTTAACCAAAACTGATGGGTAGATTAAGAGTGAACCGAAAAATCAGCTTCTGGGAGCTTTGTTACAATGGAAGAACCTGAGCAAGACAAGGTATAAGAAAAGAAAACCAGAGTTGACCGGATATGACACCAAGTGGAGTCCAGCTGTTGCCAGGACTTTCCCACACGATTTAAGCACATCTAACGACCGGCAATTGAAAGACACTGAGGACACGAGCTCAGAAATAGTGCGTGAGCTTCAGAATTGATTTTAAGATTAATAGGTATCCAATTTGGAGAAGAACTGTTGACAGACGAGCTCCCTTGCTTTAAATCATCGACCCACTTCTCCATACTGGTTCGCTGCCTCTTTGAACTGGTAGAGAGGGTCTTCTTGGCCGTCAACCAATCCTTCTGATGCGTTTTCAAGCTTCTCTTTGCACCCTTCGATCCAGAGGAGAGCAACGGCATTCTGCTCCAGTCTTTATATTTATGCTGGGACTTCCCTTAGTATTCCAGCTTGCCCATTCGATCTTCAACCGACATAGCTCATAGAGGGCAGCCACCGTGTCACCTCCGAGAGGAGGGCAGTCAACAGTGAAATCGTAGCTTCTAGCTGGGAATGAAATGGAGCCGGGATAATCAATACAGCCTCGTATTTCTCTAGGAAAATAGCCATGTCTTTCTAAAGTCCAAAGGCCCACAAGAAAGAAGCTGATAAGCAGGTTTCCAAAAAAGAAAATGCAGAGATCTCTGAGGTCGCGTTCAGGCAAGGAAGAGTCACGGGAGATTGCAGGTAGAGGCATTTCCATTGATAGAAATGATGCTCCTGCTCAGGAGCGTGGCGTGATTGGCTTCAAGATCAGCTGCCTTGTTTAGATGGCGCAGCACATGAAAAAAGCTTATGGATTGAAACTTGTCCATTAAGATTTGATTTTTCTGGGCTATCCTCTTCATGTGGATGCTGGGAGGACTAGAATTCGATCTCATGGCCTGAATCACCATTCTGGAGTCCCCAAAGACTAAGATATTCTGGATGTTAAGGCTTAAAGCTTGCCTGAGACCCTGCCACAGAGCATGATATTCAGCAAAATTGTTAGACTCCACTCCTAGCCCCCAAGCAAAGGAAGAATGAACGGAACCTGAAGGCAAGAGGATCACTCCTCCTCCTCCGGAAGGGCCTGGGTTGCCCTTAGAGGCACCATCAAAAAACAGACAATGAACTTGCAGCGAGAGTCTCCAATTTAAGAAATCTGCTTCATCCATTCGAATTTCCCAAGCAGCATGAGGTGGAGGTCTGGTAATGGAAGTTTTATGAGCACCAGAGGCGAAACCAGCAAGCCATGAAGCTTCTCTGTCCTCTAGAGGTCTGGCATTCCAGAGATCAGGTTTGTGGTCCAATGCTTCTCCAAGGAAGGCTTTGGCTTTCATCGCTATCCTAGAAGGAGTGCTCTCCACATCTCTGAACAGGCGGTTGTTCCTTTCGAGCCAAAGTTTCCAGAAGATGAACTTAGGAAGGAGCATCCACGCATATTTGAGGAGGGCTTTTTTGGAGAGCTGGAAGGGGGAGCATTCAGCCCATCTGGTAAACAGATCTGCTGTTAACTCCGGCACATTAAAATTAGGAGGATTCACCGTAAGAGCCTCTTTCCAGACTTCTTTGGAGAACGAACAGGACAGCAGAAGATGATCAATATTTTCTTCATCATTCTTGCACAGGGCGCACCTTGAAGGACCTTCCAGGCCTCTCTTTCTAAGATTTTCCGTTGTTAGAATACTTCTATGAACCACATTCCAACAAAACAGTTCAACTTTCGGAATGGACTTGGAAGACCAAATGAAATTCCACTGGATCGGATTAGGGGCTACGTGAGGAACCGTCATTAAGGACCGGTAGCCTTCAGCTGCTGTATAACTTCCAGTCTTGGATCCCCAGCCTCTCTTATCACAAACAGCTTGGTTAAGAGGTGATTTACCTTGCAGAAGCTCGGACAGAGTTTTGGCTTCCTCATCAAGATCATTGGGGAGGTCTGCATACTTCCAATCAATCCAATTTTTTTCATTGTCCCAGGCTGAAAGGTCCCATAGAGTGAGGATATGCTGATCTTTGAGCCACTGTTTAATATTCTGGATTTCTGGATTATACCCCAAAGGCTCTTCCCCGAGGATGGGATCATCCCACAAATTAATTTTTTTTCCGTTGCCAGGTATCCAATACAATAAAGATCTGAAGTGTGCCAGGGCTTTTAGGCAGAGCTTATAGATTGGAGAGCCAATTTTGCTAGGAGGATTTTTGTCAAGGCAGCGAGTTCTCTGGCCAGAGAAATATTTTTTCCACAGAACCTTTTTGCTCCAGCTAGCCTTCCCGGACATAATCTGCCAGAGAATTTTGGTTCCCATGGATAAATTTTGAGCATGAATACTTCTGACTTGGAGGCCTCCTTCTCTGTAGGTCTTTTGGACTTTGCCCCAGCTGACCAGATGGGGCTTTTTCAAGTTTCCTTTTCCCCCTTCCCACAGGAAATTTTTTAAAAGAGTTTCAATCTTGCTGATGACAGAAGAAGGGGCCAGAAGAATAGAAGATTGATATATAGGGATATTGGACAGAACAGATTTTAGTAAAACCAGTTTCCCTGCTAGGGTGAGCCAGCGCGCCCCCCACTTTTGAATCTTAGCTTTTAACTTTTCAACGATGGGGTTCCAATTCTTGGTTTTGATGGCAGATTTAAAGTCCGGGACACCTAAGTATGTGAAGGAGTCCTAGTTCTGGTAGCTTTCCATTTCCAGAACTCTAGAGGTTCTTCCTATATCATCCACAGAGCTGTTCCAGCAGTAAATTTTGCTTTTTTGCAGGTTGATTTTGCTTCCAGAGATGTGAAGGTAGATGTCTAGCTCCTTCTTGAAGTTCTTTGTAGATTGAACACCAGCTCCACCCAGCAGCAGAGTGTCATCTGCGAACTGGGCATGATTTATTTCCTTTACATTGTGGGCCATGCGAAGCCCAGGTAGAGA